>CM068733.1:5987268-6360356 GCA_035136125.1 Quercus rubra
AATTTGCCAGAATCCACTACAATTCAACCCCAAAATTCAAGCTTCAACCAAACCTAATTCACCAAAATTCACTAAAATATTCAAATTATAAACCAACTGAGAACCAAGAAACAAAAAAAAAAAACAATATCATATAAAATTTTAAAGGACTAAAACGCATGAAAATGAAAATTATCAAAACTCTACATCAAAGTGAAACGTGCCACATTCTCTGCGATTCAAGGCTTCAAGCTCCAATTACAACACTGAATAGCAAAAATATAATATCGAGCAACCACCAATACAAACCTAAATCTTTTTATATATAGCTTTCGCAAAATCATAAGTGAAAATTCACAGATATATAAATAAAACAAACTATTCCCTAGACATAAAGCTGCAAAATTCAAGCTTCAACCAAACCTAATTTGCCAAAATCCACTACAATTCAACCACAAAATTCAAGCTTCAACCAAACCTAATTCACCAAAATTCACTAAAATTCAAACCAACTGAGAACCAAGAACCTCACCGCAGCCAGATCACCGGACTCGAACCTCCTCGCGTAGTCCTCCGCAGCAACCATAGCAGCAGCAGCCTTCTTCTGCAGCGCGATGCGCTTGCTCTGCGCGGAGGCAGCAGCAGCCACCTCATCCACCACATTTCCCCCGCCGCCGCCACCACCAATCCCTCCTCCACCTCCGCCGCCGTCCACAACCGGCGGCGGAAGCAACGGCGGCGGAGGCGGAACAACCTTCGGAACCAAAACCTGAACCGTATCTTTCCATCCTGAATCTCCTACTCCTCTCTTCTCCCTAAACCTAATCCCCAACGGGTCCCTCAGAAACTCCTCGATCCTCGATACCTCCTCCGCGAACTCCCCCCTCGCCTTCGCATTCTCTAGCCCCCGCGGAAACCCTAGCGGACAGAAACAGATTCGCCGGCTGCAAAAAACACACACACACAAATTTTCAAATTCAAAAAAACACAGCTCTCAGAGCCGCGAAAGAGAGAAAGATAGAAAAAAGAAAAACACAAATATTCGCTCGCGCTCGAAGTGTTAGAGAGAGAGAAAAATAAAGAGAGCGAAAGAGAGAGAGAGAGAGAGTGAAGGGTACCATGTAATTGGGCAAGCAACGTGAAAGGCCATGTAGATGAAAAAATTGTTGGAATTTGAATTATTTTTGAGTTTTGGCTGAGTGAAGTGTTAGGGATCGCTCGCTCGCTCGCTAGCAAAAAAATAAAAAAAAAAATTTTTTTTTTTTGGGGGGGGGTTCAAAAAGTTTTTAAATATTAAAAAAAATTAAAAAGTGAAAAATAAAAAGAGGGTTTTTGGTTTTGGGGGTCTAGTTTTTTTTTTTTTTGGGGGTGGTCAATTTAAAGCGGCCATGGATGGGTTATGTGTGTGTGTGTGTGTTGGGCAGGTTTATGATGTGGTGGGGGTTATAGGAGGGAATGGGGGATTTAAAACGCAGAGTTTTGGGGGGATGGTGTGCGGGAAGGTAGGATCTAATCAGAGGATGTGTGAGCAATCAGAATCAGAGGTTGGGTTGAAAAAGGTCAGAGTAAAGAAAGGTTATTATAAGCCAATTGGGGAAGTAAAGCCGTATTAGGATTGATGATTGATGTTTGCACACCGGTAATATTTAGGAAAAATACTTCAAATAAGAGAATATATATATATGATTTGTAGATTTGATAAGTTGGGATTTGTGGATGGAAAAAAAAAATGATAGCTATGGTGGACGTGTATATTTGATATTTCTACCAATCACTGCTAATTATTTTTTATATATAAGAATAATGGAATTTTAACTTATGGGTATAAGAGACTTTATTGCTAAAATATCATTTAAGGTATGAATAAATCAGGTTGACTTGTGTTAAGGTGTTTAGTTGTAAACACCAAACTATTATGTTAGACTAGGTGGTCAAATTAAAGTAATTTTGTCAATTCTAAAATACAAAAATAAATTAAATATGTGAATTTAAACTAAGTCTTGTAATCCAAAATAAATGAAACTAATCCATTTAAAAATACATAGTTCTTTTATTAAAAATTATTATTATTATTATTATTATACGAGAAGAAAATGAACAGAGTGAAAACATGTAAATCTAATTTGTTCATGAGCTTGAGTTTACCTCCTATTTAAAATAATATTAAATGAGGATTCCTTAACTTTTAATTCATAATTCAACTAAACTTGTTTACAAACCTACCAATTAAAACCAAAAGGTGTTTTTAACATGCCTTGAAGTCTTTTTTTTTTTTTTTTTCCTAATCATTATCAAATTCCTTAACAATTTCTCACATTCGCACATAAGAAAACAAAGTAGACCACAAATTATCAAAATATGATCAATGTATTGATGATGTTTGTGTTTAGGTCAACGAGCCTCTTAACTTTTTTGGAAAAGTTATTTCTAGTGATGGAGCTCCAATTCACTCTTAACTTTTATGCTTTATTGGGTATAGTTTTGGAGGAGCGTGATGGAGATAAATGCCAACTATTTAGTAGTTAGTATCATAGCTTGCCTCTCACCTTTCAGTTCATTGCAAGCTTGCCTAAGGTGGGGGAGGATGGCTCGTTTTCTCCACTTGCAACTTGCAAGGCTCCCATTAGTTGATGGGCGGGGAGCAACTAATAATCAAACTGATTCCCCCACCCCCCCCCCCCCAGCTTATAAGGTATTCTATATATATATATATATATATTTTTTTTTTTATTGAATCGTATGAATAAGGAGTTATTTGAAGGGAAATGTTGTTCACTGTTAAATCTTGTGCATTATTTTGTCGAGTAATTAGATGCCTTCCATTATGCTCGTAGAGTTAACGAACCCCCTTCGATGTAACAGCGGTTGAGATGGAAACCTATATGTATTAATATTTTTTGGTTGTTAGTGACTCTTTTTTAATGGCCACATGGTACAATTTTATTATATAAACGCACTACATTAGTATTATCTTACACAAACAATAAATAATGAGTTTGGGGTTAAATATCGTTAAAGCCCAAAAGGTCAATATTTTATACAACTACACAAATCAAGCTTTCTTTCCAAAAAAATCCATATATCTTCATATTAGGCTCATGACCCATAAGCCTTTCACCTCATGAGATGGGCTCACCACCCACATCTTATCTACATCAGGAAATGTGCTCATAACCTAAGCTTATCTTGCATCGCAAGTTAGGTCAAGCTCATATATTGTCAAGGCTCACGGTCCATAATACTTTTATCATATTTCATAGAATGATTTCCCAATAAAACTCATATTTACTCGTTTACCCAAAAAAAACTCATATTTGCTATAAATGAGTTTGAAGGAAAAATGCCCAACTTCAAGAAAGCTCGAGCAATCTACCATTTTTATACCTACACTTGATCTACTAAATATATATATAATCACAAGACTTCATATCATATCCCAAGCTCATGAATTTTCATGAGGAACACTTAGGAGTTGTGGTTTGAGGGACCAAGAGATATGTTCAATATTGGTTTGAAATTGACATAGAAACATGAAACTTGACATGTATTCTCCAATTTGTTGACCTCTAATGGGCTACTATGTCTCAAGCAATCTTTGGTCAGCATCCTCGGAGTGCATAACAATACTTAGGATGTGAGACTCTCAATAACTCTTTACCCAAAAATTAATCATAAAATAAAATGCTCACAAAATTATTAATCATACATAAATCATGCAATCTGAATGTCTTGCAATAAATTTGACCTATTAAGTAATTTACATGTACAAAAGTTTAAGCACCTTACACCAATCTAGAATATTGATCGTTGCTGGGGTGATGGCTACTCCACAAGTATAAGTATTTATGGGGGTGGAAGGGTAAGGATTGGTGTTCAAGTCTCAAGAATGAAGTTTCACACACATACACTTAAATTAGGCTAGAGTAGAATGTTATCTCTAATAACAAAACAAAAAAAAGTTATGTTAAAAAGAAATGTAATCATGTTGCATATATCATATGTTTTATATTTAGAATCTAGGAAAACTATAATTCTTGTATGATTTGGATGGAGGATTTTCTACAATTCCACTTGTGTAATTGGTATTATTATTTATTTTTTATTTTTTGATAGGAGTGTAATTGGTATTATTGTTGATGATATTAGTGTACCTACTTGAAAAAGTTTTACTTAGTGCGCGTTTGGATATCGTTTATTTTGCTAAAAAATTATAACAATAAAAAAATCATTTTTTGGTTACTGTTTACTTTTAAAATTATTGTTCATCTGCCTATTTGCATTGTTCATGTCCCATGAACAGTCCCATGAACAATGCAAAAGGCGTTGAGCTAAAAAAAAAAAAAAAAAAAGGTAAAAATGCAAACGCAGCATTCGCAGATGTGAAACAAACGGACTTTTAAAGTAGAATTATCTTTGCATATTTAAAAAAGTATATTGCAAATTAATGTGTTATTAATGAAATAATTAAATTTATTATATTGTTGAAGTGATACAAATTGTCTTTATTCATAAATTATTAATTTGTAGATAAGGAAAATTATTAAAAAATAAAATGAAAATAAAGAAGTGGCGGTAAATAGTGCACCATGGCTTGTTTCAAAATTCAAAATATGTTAATTAATAGTTGTAAGGCCCCAATTTAACTTGAATCCAAAACGGGAATGGATCCAAGTCCACGTAGCCCAAACAATGAATTTATAGAGCGCAGGAAAGAGAGCTAGTCTGATCTTGGGCCAAAATATTGGGTTTTAGTGTAAAAAAGGTCTAAGGTACGAACGTGGTATCTCACCCTCAATCCTCTTCGGACATGCCCTAAAGATATGATTTTTCTTTTTCTGTTTTTCTCTCCCCCTCTTTCCCCCCCTCCTTCCTTCTGTCTTTCCTCGCCTTATATATCATAGCTTTTTTGCCTTTTTCCCTCATCCACGTGTGGACTTGACTTTCAACGTCCTTTTTTTTCGTCATCCCCCTCGCCTTCTCTTGAATCTTCCATTCTTAGCTGGAAAGCTGCTCGTTCACTGTTCAGGTATCACCTCCACATTAATGCGGCCAGAAGGTTAGCTGGGAGACATTTAATGCGGAGGTGACAGCACCACTAGATATTTGCCATTTTCTACCATTACTTTTTGTTGGATATTTTCCCCTTTGTGCCGTTATAAGATTGTCCTAGGCGCTGTTCTGAGTGATCAACAAGTTAACCAGGCACCTCGGACAAAAGTACCGAGGTGACCATCGTCCTCGGACACGGCCCCAACTCCTTGCTAACATGCTATACCTCTCCTCGGATGATAATTTTATCCATTCCTCGGCTGGTCGTCCTCGGATGTTCGTATCCCTTCACACGAGATATTGGGCCGGGCCTTTCCCTTTACACTGTTGGAACCCAGGGCAAAATTGGCCCACACAATAGCCCCTCAAAATCTTGCTTTTCGGCTTCTCGGGAGAAAAGAAGGATTTTGACTCTCTCTTCGGATCTCCCTTATGATCTGATTCTATTGAGTCAAATCATAGCTGCATGTGTTTTTCTTCTCGTGACCCGTTCCTGACTCTTCAGTGTCCAGGGAGCGCCTTCATTTAATTTTGGCAACCCCCCTGTCTCCCACGTTCAACGGTGAGATGCCAATCAAACGGTGGTTGGACCTTTTGGGAATTTGGGCGGGCGAACTCCCGCTTTTAATTTTTGTGTAACTATAAATAACCTTTCAAATCACTTTCTTGTCACTTTTGAACGATCGCGTTATTCTAGAACCTGAGACTTTATTTCTTTCTCTTGTTCCTTTGTGCGTATACAAACACATAAATCCTGTCCGAGGACCATTTCTCAAACCTGTAAGTTTTAACTTTTATTCCTTTTTATTGTAGAATCCCTCCTCTAGGGCCTCCTAAAAAAGAACGGGTAGATTTAAGGAGTTAGTAGATACTGAGGAGGGAATGAGAAACTTTAGGATTAAGTATAACATCCCTCCCCATGTGGGCGTTAGATACGCGGCCCAGGGCGAATGGTACGACGAAAGAAAGACGAATGAGGTTGTCATTCCTATGATCGCTTTCATAGAAGGAGGGATGACCATTCCCATGGGCACCCTCACTAGGAACTATCTTAGGTATTTTAGGCTATCTCCCACCCAATGTGCACCGAATATGTTCAGGGTACTAGGGAGTATAGAGGTCTTGAACGAAAGAATGAATCTAAATCTGACCCATCATGACATAAACTGGGTTTACAACCTTCAGCACCTAAAAAATCAGGGGTATTACCTGAAATCCAGGCAGGCCGAGGTCAGGATGATTCAGTGTCTCCCCCAATCCAATAAGGGATTAAAAGAAGATTTCCTAATCTTCTCTGGGCAGTGGCATGACGGCTTACCATGCCCAGTTAAAGAGGGTGAGCCAGGTGGGGGTCCGAATTATTTAATCTATACGCTTAACTGTTTGGATTCTAGTTTTCCCATTATCGTCGGCTTACACTAAAGTGACTCTTATCGCTTTCATTGAAAATGCAGATCCACGTGCGACTTCGCCATCGTTGCGCTTAGTCAACAAGGCCAGCTTGGACAAAGTTCTCCGAGCAGAAATCTACATCAATCCTTCTGACAGTCAACTGAGGGCGGCCCATCTCATCCTCGGCTACACTCCTATTTCTCGGGCGTTCCAAGCTCCTTCGTGCGTGATAAAGGCAAAGGACCCTCGGCTTCGCCGAATTAGCGTTGCTTACGAAGGGTTTCTAATCCCCCAAGGTGTTCCTCTTCCAGAAGACACCAAGCATACTGAGGCACTGCCCGTTGCCAGCCTCGCAGGAGTCGGTTCACCTTCGCCCCACGTTCCTCAAATAAAAGCGGAGGAAGAGGTTGAAAGAGACGAGGAGGGCTTTGTAGACATATCCTCGGCCGCCGACGACTACGAGGTTTTTGACTTGCTCACCCCCTCACCCACCGCCTCCGAAGATATGGGCATCCAGAGGAAACCCCAACGGAGTCTCTAGGAGTTGCTGGAGAGCCAACCTGGGAGGGGGGAGGGGGGAGGTTGGAAGGTCAACCCAACAGAGACTTCCTCCCCCTCCTCCTAAATCTCCCCTACTTGCCCCTCAGCCAGCTCCTCCTTCCAGGGCCGAACAGCCTGAACCTAAGAGGAGAAGGGAGCCCAAAGGCAAGGAAGTTGTGGAGACCGGGAGGACTCAATCTTCCCATGATGAGGACGCCCACAGGCTGACGAAGCAACTAAAACTTGGCCCTGCCCCCAGCCGAGGACCTGAAATGGGGGAGATTCAACAAACTGAGCCCCGAGCATGGCTTCCAGCCCCCATGCTTGGGGGCGAGCCCCTGACCGACGATGCGTCGATCAGGGATTACAACGAGGGCATTGGCTGCCAGGTAGCCTCGGCCTTGGAAGAGACCCTCTTGCTTCCCAAGGACATGGTGGAGCTACGAGGGTTGAGGAGGAACGAGGTCTTCCTCCAAGCCAAAAGGTGTCTAGGGATGGTATGTACCATTGCTTTGCCATTAATAATGTTATTATTTTTTATTAGTGCTATTTATCATTTATTTTATTTGTATTTTAAATTTTCCTTTCTTTTTGGTAAACAGACTGTCCAGAGCACCTTTAGGATGGAAGAAATTTACCACTCCGTTGCTCAACAGCTGGAGGAGGAAAGAAGGAGAAGGATAGCTGCGGTGCAGACAATGTCCGTTGCCGAGAAGAGCAACACTGAGCTTAAGGAGAGGATAAAGACTGAGGAGCAGTCAAGAAAAAGTGCTGAGGCCGCCTTGAAGGGGGCTGAGACTCAGGCCGAGAGCCAGAGGAAGCTGGTAGTTGAAGTCAAAGGGCAGTTGGTCACGGCCAAAGAGCAAATTGCAACTCTTAGGCAACAACTGGAAGAGGCTAACCAACTTAGAGCCTCGGCCGAAAAGGCAAGAGCACAAGCGGAGGAGGATAAGCTCAAGGCCGAGAAGGAGAGGGACGAGGCTGAGCAGCACGGATATGATGTCGGTGTGGCTGAGACTGAAGACACTCTCCGAGCCGAGGTCCCTGCAGTCTGCCGCGCCTACTGCGCCCAGACTTGGGAAGAGGCTCTCAACCAGGCCGGGGTTGAGGCCTCATCAGGGCTGAGGAAGCCAGAAAGCATCATCTTCCCCTCAGCCCTGCAAATCCCCAAGCAGGCTGAGACAGCCCCTCTTGTGTCTCAGCCAACTGCCGAGGCCCCCCCCCAGCCTCTCCCTTCTGCTGCCCAGCCTGGCGAGGAGAAAGAGAAAGAGATCCAAAAGGGGCCCCTTCCAGGTGAAGTGACTGAAGCTCCTCAGCCAGAGGCGGCATCTCAAGATTTTGAGAAGCAGTTAGCTTCAGTCACTCTACCTGCTCAGGAGTCTCTTAAGGACAAAGAGAAAGAGACCAACTCCGAGGCAGCTGACCAGACACCCAAGCCAAAGCTCCAGATCAAATTAAAACCTTAGTTTTGTTTTTTTTTTTTATTAATGTTGTCATTTCAATTTCTTTTTTTTTTTTTTTTTTTTTTTTATTTCGATAGTGATTGTAACTCCTTCTTCTATGCTAAAAAGCCAATTTTGATGATATATGGAACTCTTTCCTTTATTTCAAGTAATATCAGTCAGCCTCATTGTTTTACTTAACTGTATCATACTTATTTGCTCAGTTCTTTGCTTTCTTTCATAACGTAATCCATTACCGAGGAACCAACATATCTTAATGAGGAATAAAATGAATCAATAAAGCATGACGTTAATCTTTCAAGAAAATGTATCACCCTTTTATTTAGTTCCATAATAAGTTCCAAGATTTTCAAGCAATATTACTTCACCTAAGCAATAAGTAGATTGTGAGCATATTAAGTTATACTTACACTTATTTGATAACCACGAAGTCAATCATGGCCTATAAAGTAGGTTAAGACCTAACTCAGGAGACAATAACTTACACTCAAGATCATGTTTTAAAGAATTTACCATAGCATATAATTTATGGAATATATTCCTTAACACTGCTCGGGTAATTATAGTTCCCAGGTTTATGGTATACGGATCTAACAAAGATGACTTGTTGTTTATTTTAGGGGGTGTTCTGTAATATTTGCTTCCGCCAAGTCTTTAACAGATGTCATAATACGTTAATATGTACTAAGTCTGCAGTCCAAGGACCCGTCATGACTTAGTTTCAATTTAAAATTTCAAAAGATGCCATAGTATATTAATTTTCATTAAGTATGTGGTCCGAGGACCTGACATGACTTAGTTTCTATTTGATATTTCAAAAGATGTCATAGTATATTAATTTTCACTAAGTATGTGGTCCGAGGACCTGACATGACTTAGTTTCTATTTGATATTTCAAAAGATGTCATAGTATATTAATTTTCACTAAGTATGTGGTCCGAGGACCTGACATGACTTAGTTTCTGTTTAATATTTCAAAAGATGTCATAGTATATTAATTTTCACTAAGTATGTGGTCCGAGGACCTGACATGACTTAGTTTCTGTTTAATATCTCAAAAGATGTCATAGTATATTAATTTTCACTAAGTATGTGGTCCGAGGACCTGACATGACTTAGTTTCTGTTTAATATCTCAAAAGATGTCATAGTATATTAATTTTCACTAAGTATGTGGTCCGAGGACCTGACATGACTTAGTTTCTGTTTAATATCTCAAAAGATGTCATAGTATATTAATTTTCACTAAGTATGTGGTCCGAGGACCTGACATGACTTAGTTTCTGTTTAATATCTCAAAAGATGTCATAGTATATTAATTTTCACTAAGTATGTGGTCTGAGGACCTGACATGACTTAGTTTCTGTTTAATATCTCAAAAGATGTCATAGTATATTAATTTTCACTAAGTATGTGGTCCGAGGACCTGACATGACTTAGTTTCTGTTTAATATCTCAAAAGATGTCATAGTATACTAATAAGTGAGAAAAATAACTTTTATTATTAATAGTAATACCTTTTCAGATTATTTACATTCCAAGGGTGAAGTACAGCTCTCTCGTCTAAATCTTCTAAGTAATAAGCTCCTGTTTCTGCCACCGCTGTGATGCGATACGGCCCCTCCCAATTAGGACCCAATTTCCCCCACGAAGGGTTTTTAGCGTTCCCTACAACTTTCCTCAAAACTAAGTCCCCTGGGGCCAATGGTCTCAGCTTTACGCTAAGATCGTAACCTTGCTTTAGCTTATGCTGATAGTAGGTTAGCTGTACCCTAGCATTTTCTCGCCGTTCCTCAATTAGGTCCAAGTTCCTTTTTAACAGTTCTTCGTTTCCCTCCGGATTTCATGGTAGGAAAACCACTCTCCAGTGGTATTACGGCTTCAGCCCCATATGTTATTGAGAAGGTTGTTTCACCAGTGGACTTCCGAGGTGTTGTCCTATAGGTCCATAGTACATGAGGTAACTCCTCGACCCACCTTCCCTTGGCGTCGTCCAACCTCTTCTTTAATCCGTTCACGATGACTTTATTAACGGCCTCAGCTTGCCCATTTCCCTGCGGGTAGGCTGGGGTGGAATATCTATTTTTTATTCCCAAGTCAGAACAGTATTTCCTAAAGGCTTTACTGTCAAATTGGAGGCCGTTATCCGAGATGAGGGCGTTGGGAACACCGAACCGCGTAACTATATTCTTCCAGATGAATCTTTTGACATCCACATCCCTGATATTGGCTAAAGGTTCAGCTTCAACCCACTTGGTAAAATAGTCTGTGCCGACCAGGAGGTATTTTCTGTTCCCTGCAGCTTTGGGAAACGGACCCACAATGTCTAGGCCCCACTGAGCAAAAGGCCATGGGCTAGAAAGCGGATTGAGCGTTCCTTCAGGCTGGTGGATGTTGGGTGCAAATCTTTGGCACTGATCACACTTCTTGACATATTCCTGCGCCTCCTTCTGCATGTTCGGCCACCAATATCCTTGGGTAAGAGCCCTGTGAGACAGTGATCTTCCCCCAGTATGACTTCCACAAATCCCCTCATGCAATTCCTCCAGAAGTGTCTCTGATGCCTTTGGGTGCACACATAATAAGTAGGGCCCAGAGAACGAACGCTTATACAATTTTCTGTCCTCGGACAACCAAAACCGAGGAGCTTTCCTCCGTATTTTGTCGGCCTCAGATTTTTCCACAGGTAGTACATCTCTTTCCAGGAACAGTGATATGGCATCCATCCAACTGGGACCCAGCGCCACCTGGTGTATCCGTGGTGCAACTTGATGTGCCATAGCTCGCACATACAGGTCTTCCACCAGGATTACCCGAGGTAGATCCTGAGCCGAGGACGTGGCAAGAGTGGCCAGCGAGTCTGCATGGGTGTTCCCACTTCTGGACACGTGAGACAAATCAAAAGCTTCGAATCTTTCCTGCATATCCCTGACCAAATGTAAATATTCCAGCATCCTTGAATCTCGCGCCTCCAAATCACCTCCTACTTGTCCCACCACCAATCTGGAGTCTGAAAAAGCCCTTACTGCCTTTCCCCCCAGTTTTTGCACCATTTGCATCCCTTGCAGTAAAGCTTCATACTCGGCCTCGTTATTCGTAGCGGAGAAATTCAATCTGAAGGATTTTTCTATGGTAATCTTTTCAGGGGACACTAGTACTAGCCCCACTCCTGATCCCCGCTGATTGGCTGCTCCATCAACGTACAATTCCCAATACCGTAGGCCTTGAATAGAGGCCACGCCTACCATTCTTTCCTCCACTAGCTCGTCTTTCCTTTCCACCTCCTCCGGAGATTCAGCAAACTCGGCCACCAAATCAGCTAGCACCTGTCCCTTGATTGAGGTACGGGGCATGTACTTTATATCAAAAGCCCCTAGAATCGTACCCCATTTGGCTATCCTCCCTGTATAATCGGCGCTCCTTAGTACTGACTTAAGGGGGAGCTGAGTCAGAATGACCACAGTATGTGCCTGGAAATAATGGGGGAGTTTTCTCGTGGCATGCACCACGGCCAGTATCGCTTTTTCCAGTGGTAGATAACGCACCTCGGCTTCATTAAGCGACTTACTTACATAATAGACTGGTCGTTGGACGCCGCCATCCACCCGTATGAGCACAAGGCTTATGGCATGTGAGGCGACAGCAAGGTAAGAGAAAAGGACCTCGTCCACCACTGGGCTGGACATTATAGGCGGATGGGATAGGTAATGCTTAAGCTCTTGGAAGGCTCTAGCACACTCCTCGGACCATTGAAATTCTTTCCATTTGTGTAACAAAAGAAAGAAAGGTCTGCACCTTTCTGCTGATCTGGATATGAACCGATTTAAGGCTGCCATCATCCCTGTAAGCTTCTGGACCTCTTTTGGATTCCGAGGTGGCTGCAAGCTATTGATTGCTTTGATTTAATCTGGGTTTACCTCAATTCCCCGATGAGTCACCATGTATCCTAGGAACTTTCCTGACCCTACTCCAAAGGAACACTTAGAAGCGTTCAAACGTAATCTATGCCCCCTCAGAATTTCAAAAACATTGGTAAAATCTGCTAAGTGCTCAGATGCCAATTTGCTCTTCACCACCATATCATCAATGTAGACCTCAATAGTTTTTCCCAACCGCGATTCAAACATTTTCGTCATCATCCGTTGATAAGTAGAGCCTGCATTTTTCAGGCCAAAAGGCATTACTTTGTAGTGATAATTCCCCACAGGAGTGACGAAAGCCGTTTTCTCCTGGTCCTCCACTGCTAGTGGTATTTGATGGTAACCTTGGAAGGCGTCCAGAAAACTCATTCGGGGATGGCCTACTGTCGCATCTACTAACTGATCTATCCTCGGCATGGGGAAAGGATCCTTGGGGCAGGCCTTGTTAAGGTCTGTAAAGTCTACGCAGACGCGCCATTTTCCCGTCTTCTTCTTCACTACTACGGTATTAGCCAACCACTGGGGGTAGAAGATCTCTTTAATAGCCCCTGCCTGCTTGAGTTTAACCACCTCAGACTTTATTGCTTCCACATGCTCATTCGAGGGTCGCCGAGGAGGTTGCTTTTTCGGAGTCACCGAAAGATCTACGTTCAAGCGATGACAAATAAACTCTGGATTCAGACCAGGGGCTTCATACGCATCCCACGCAAAAACGTCTGCGTGTCCTCTCAAAAGCTCAACCAACTCTTCCCTTTCCTGCATGGGCAACCGAGCCCCAACCTGGAAGAACCTTTCCTGGTCTTCCCCTATCGTCACCCTTTCCAAACCTTCGCAACTTGTCTCGTCATCCGACCTCCCACGCAGCGACGACGAGGCCCCCAACTGCTATAAGATATTCTCCTCACTGGCCGAGGCACCAGTCTGTGGTTTGTGCTGAATCGCCGCAATTAGGCACTGCCTAGCCATAGACTGGCTTCCCACTATCTCTAGCACTTGACCTCCAGAGGGGTATTTAACTTTTTGATGAAGGGTGGAGGAAACGGCGCCCAAGGAATGCAGCCATGGCCTACCCATAATTGCCGTGTACGGAGAAAAGGCGTCCACCACGATAAAGTCTACCTCAACGACATCCAACCCAGTTTGCACAGGCAGTCTGATCTGGCCTCTAGGGACCACTGCCTTGCCTTCAAAACTCATCAAAGGCGAGCTGTAGGCAGATAAATCCTCAGGTTTCAAACCCAGACCCTTAAAGAGGTCAGGATACATAATCTCCGCTGCGCTTCCCTGGTCAACCATGACTCTCTTCACATCGTATCCACCAATTCGAAGAGTAACCACCAGAGCATCGTTGTGCGGCTGTATGGTTCCTTGCTTGTCCGCCTCTGAAAAACTCAACACTAAAAGGACATTCGCCCTGGCTCTCTTCGGCGTGGAGTTAGGCTCATCGTCGGTGAAATGTGATACTGACATTGCCCTGGTCGGGCAGGATCCAGTCCTGCCTGGAGCGGCGAATATAACATTGATGGTCCCCAGAGGAGGCTTGGACTCAGGGTTTCCCTGAAATGCTGCGCCGGTCTGGCCTCCTCGGCCACTGGAGTGGTGCAGTAAATGCTTCAACTTCCCTTCTCGGACCAGTTGTTCTAAATGATCCCATAAGTTCCGACAATCCTCAGTAGCGTGACCATGATCTTGATGGTATTGGCAATACAGATTTTGGTTACGATTGTTTGGATCTCCTGCCATCTTATTCGGCCACTTGAAGAACGATTCATTCCTTACCTTCTCCAATACTTTCTGCACTGGCTCTCGAAACACCACATTGACCGCTTGAGTATTGGCAGATGCAGGTTGCCCTAAAAAGTCTCTTCGAGGACGATTGTTTTGCGGCCGATCCGACCTGGGATCCCTCCTCTCCTGGGGGATTACCTTCGCTTTCCCTTTACCCTGGGATTGATCTTCCTCAATTCTCCTGTATTTATCAATTCTATCCATCAGCAAGCGTACACTGGTGACAGGCTTACCAGTGAGAGACTTTCTCAAGTCGTGCTCCGCCGGCAACCCTGCCTTAAACGTGCTAATAGCCACGTCATCATAGTCCCCATCTATCTCGTTAAACATCTCCCAATACCTATCCGAGTAGGCTTTCAAAGTCTCCCCATCCCGCATGGACATTGACAGCAAGGATCCTAAGGGTAAAGGTACCCTACTGCACGTGATGAAGCGGGCGCCAAAGGACTGGGTAAGCTTCTTAAAAGAATCAATAGAATTCGCCCTAAGGCCGTTAAACCATCTCATTGCCATTGGACCCAAGCTGGACGGAAAGATTTTACACATTAAAGCCTCGTCCTTTGAGTGGACAGCCATTTTTTGATTAAAGTGACTTACATGTTCCACTGGATCCGTCCGGCCATTGTAAAGAGAGAAAGTTGGTTGGTTAAATCGCCGAGGAAGGCTAGCACCCTCAATCCGTTGCATGAAAGGCGATTTGGCTACTTGACTCAAGGCCTCGTTCATAGCTTTTTTTCCCAGGCCCTTATGCGAGGTACTTTTGCCCTTCCTCTCATAATTACTGCACTCCTGACTACTGGAGAAGGTTTCACTAGGTGGAGTCCTAGATCTCCGCCTATATGTATCATCTTCTGAATCCCCGGAAGAGGATTCAGACTCAAACGACGCTCGTTTGCGCCGCGCGCGGCGTAACTTCCTTTTCAACTCATCGATTTCATGTTGCATGTCCCTGTTGTTCTCTGCATGGGGTGCGTAACCTCTCTCACGCGATTGGCTCCTATTACTGTGCACTGTTTGCCCACTTTGCTCATAACCTCCCCTTTGTTGAAGATGAACTCCTGAGTGATTACGTTGTGAACCTCCTGATGTCACCTGGTGCGGATTATCATTGCCTTGATGTGGCCCTACCGTTGGTTGATGTGAACCTGATTCCTCCATCTTGCGCACTAAACCCAAATCTCTTTCTGATCAGATCAAGCAGTTTCCCACAGACGGCGCCAATTGTAAGGCCCCAATTTAACTTGAATCCAAAACGGGAATGGATCCAAGTCCACGTAGCCCAAACAATGAATTTATAGAGCGCAGGAAAGAGAGCTAGTCTGATCTTGGGCCAAAATATTGAGTTTTAGTGTAAAAAAGGTCTAAGGTACGAACGTGGTATCTCACCCTCAATCCTCTTCGGACATGCCCTAAAGATATGATTTTTCTTTTTCTGTTTTTCTCTCCCCCTCTTTCCCCCCCTCCTTCCTTCTGTCTTTCCTCGCCTTATATATCATAGCTTTTTTGCCTTTTTCCCTCATCCACGTGTGGACTTGACTTTCAACGTCCTTTTTTTCGTCATCCCCCTCGCCTTCTCTTGAATCTTCCATTCTTAGCTGGAAAGCTGCTCGTTCACTGTTCAGGTATCACCTCCACATTAATGCGGCCAGAAGGTTAGCTGGGAGACATTTAATGCGGAGGTGACAGCACCACTAGATATTTGCCATTTTCTACCATTACTTTTTGTTGGATATTTTCCCCTTTGTGCCGTTATAAGATTGTCCTAGGCGCTGTTCTGAGTGATCAACAAGTTAACCAGGCACCTCGGACAAAAGTACCGAGGTGACCATCGTCCTCGGACACGGCCCCAACTCCTTGCTAACATGCTACACCTCTCCTCGGATGATAATTTTATCCATTCCTCGGCTGGTCGTCCTCGGATGTTCGTATCCCTTCACACGAGATATTGGGCCGGGCCTTTCCCTTTACACTGTTGGAACCCAGGGCAAAATTGGCCCACACAATAGTTTTAAAAACCGGTACGGTAAAAAAAAACTTAAAAAATGACTAATCACTAGTTTTGTGGTCCGACTAGTGGTTGAACTAATGACGTCATAAATAATTTAATTAATAATTTTAAATTATATAAAATAAATGATAACTCATTATCTTATTTACAAAATATATTAAAAAAATAAACAAATTTCAATAAGTTTTTATACCTTATTTAAATGGATAAAAAAAAAAAACCTATGAACAATCAATCAAATTAACATTACAAAAACAATAACAATGTTATAATTTTTTTTAATCATTGTTTACAACATAATTAAGAATAGATGATTTAATTGAACTTCCCTTAACTTACTAGGATTGATAAGGGGTTTTTTTTTTTGGAGGTAGAAATCTATTCTAAAATAGAAATGTGTTAAATTAGATGTTAGTGACTTAAAATTTCAAATACAAATCATTATTTTTTTAATAATTATGTTATATTTTGTAATATTTGTTGATCAATAAAAATTTAGAATTTAAAGAAAAAAAAAAAGCTCGACGTCTTGGTAGTATAAAACTTCTCTCTACAATAAGAGCTTCTCTCTCTAGCTGAGAGTTTTTTCCTTTGCTTTTCATGTAGCCCAAAAACACTCTAACCCAAAATCCTTCTACTCTCCTTCTTTTATTTTACTCCACCTCCCTTTTTCCAACTTGTCCTTCAATTGTCTTTTCTTTTCCTTTTCAACCACCAGCCTTTATTTTTCTTGTTTCTTTCAATTTATGGCTTATTCCCACAACCTTATGAACCTTTCCAAAACTCAAGACAAGTTTGCACTTTTTCCTTTCCTTCTCTCATCTTAACTTTGTTGACTTTTCCTTATTTCTTCTTCATTTTTCGTTTTCTCCATCTCTGTGTCCCCCTTGTCTCTGTTTTTCCAGTGGTTCTTTATCTTTGTCAGTTTTTCCAATGGGGGATCCTTCTATCACTAGGGATTTTGTCTGGACTGAAAGTAGTGGGTCAGATGTAAGTGCTAACCCATTCGCTGATGAATCGGACTTGTCTTCACAGAGTAGTGATGATCTAGAAGCATCGTTCGCGAGACATGGACCATTAGTAGAAGCTGATCCTAATTCCATCCACATGCAACGCCTTTTTTGGAATCAATGTGCAATGGGGTTTGTCTTGGACTACAAGAAATTCTCAGTAGTGTACCTCCAGCATTTGATTCGCTCTGCATGGTAGCTCCAAAGAGTGATTACTGTAGTGGGGAGGGATTCCTTCTCTTATCTAATTCATTTTGAAAGCCTGAAAGATCCGAAGCATATGTGCTTGAAGGGTCCCTGGTGCATTTCTGGTGCTTGAAAAATGGCAGCCAAATCTGGTAATGAATAAACTACATTTGAATTTTGTGTCAATCTTGGTTCAACTCCATGGGTTACCTTTGGAATATCAATATCCGAAGTTAGTAGAAAGAATAGGCCAAATGATTTGGTCTTTTGAGAAAATTGATTAGGAAAATAGATTGCCAAGAAACATCAGGTTTATGCAAATGAAGGTGAGATTAAATTCATGGATGCCAGTTGTCTCGGGTTTCATGCTTCGATTGGATGATGGTACTTGGACTTGGATTCAGTGTAGGTATGAGTGGGTGCACAAACTTTGTACGAAATATGGTCTCATTGGACATACTAGAAGTCAGTGCAGTGAGAGTATGGATGAGGTGGAACACATGCTCATCCGTCAGAGGCATAGGATTCAACAGTTATACCAGGTTCCCTTTGCCTTTGACTCCCCTGAACCTCAGTTCCACAATGAGTTGCGGGCATACTTTAACAAGGCGTTGGACAACAAGAGCAAGGTTTGGAAATATGGAACCCGAGTATCCCTCACAATATCATCCATCCCTTATCACCTTTAACCCTGAGCCAACTATTCCCCCTGTTACCACAACCAACCAAAGCACCCTTATATCTCACGCACCACAAACTGCACCTATATAGCAAGACATTGAACATGCAACACTCAATTCAGCTTTCCTATCTCTGTCTCTTAACAGAGGTTTTATCCCACCCACACCTGCCAACTTTCCAAAATCATCTCCTGATTTCCCTCATCTCCCAAACTCGAACCATAATACACATGTAATTCCTCCTAAGAACCTAAATCTGATGCCTAACCCCCCTCCCCACCTCCATACCATCAAATGAGAAGGTTCAGATTAACAATTCAATGCACTGGATGTGGGTTAATGGAGCAGGACCGTTTATGACTAATGGGGAGCTAAGGGAGGTAACAAAGTCTTCTTCAGAAATAGAGAGTGATTCTGAGACTGTTGTGATGTTTAATCTGGACAGAATAAATGATGATCATTTTGTATGGCTACATGGGGCTACATGGGAGCAAGGTCAAATCCCTAAGTCTACTAAGGGACTAATTGACTCTTTGGTTAGTAGGGTGGATAGAGATAGACTGCAGGCAAAATTTGGAGGTTCGAGTAATGGGCCTAGTATTTGTGAGTCAAATGTCATGGCCTAACCCCAAAACCCAACCCATTCCATAAATGGCCTACAAGTGGAAATTACTCAAGCCCAATCTGTTAGCCTTGATACAGGTTTGAAAGCTATTAAGACCTCAGATGTTGCTAATATAGAACCAAGTCTCTCATCTCCTACCTCAACTAGGTTAGAACCTGGCTTCTTGAGCTACTAACAATGTGATCAAGGGTTGGGAAACACGTGCGGTCCTTCAAGGAAGAGAATTGGGTTTGAACTTGGAAGGCTTGGGAGGAACATCAGCCAGAAGTTAATTTGTGGGTTTTTCCCCAAGGAAGGTAACACTCATCCCCATCTCATTAATCAGAATTGTTCCTATCCTTACTATCATTGTATACATACTGAGGTATCCCTATGTAATCCAAAGGGTTGTTAGGAAGCTGACCCAAATCAGCTTCCCTAACAACAATGAGGATCATGAGATGGAGCTGTAGAGGTTTGGGCAAATCCTCTACAGTTCTACAATGCAAGAAAAAAGCCTTTGATTTAAAACCTGATATCTTATTTCTCATGGAAACCCATTTAGCTAGTGGTAAAAGTCAAGAAGTGTGGCTAAAATGTGGATTCTCTGAGGGGTGGGAGGTTCCTAGGGTGGGTTTTAATGGTGGTCTTATACTTGCTTAGTTGCCTAAACATGGTCTTCAAGTTGTCTATGACTCACAAAATATCATACACATTAATATGCTAGATAATAGAGGCTTCCCTCACTCGATCACTTTTGTCTATAGGAATCCTGATCATGCTAAGAGAGGGGAGGTGTGGCAATAGTTAAGATATTTAAAACAACATGCACATCCTAGTTGGCTTTGTATAGGGGATTTCAACCAAATTCTTTCAAATGAAGAAAAATTATCTTTTAAACATGGGAACATTATTGGAGCAGAAGACCTTCAACAGGTTCTTAGAGATTTGCAATTATGTGATTTGATTGTCTCGGGACAGAGATTCACATGGATGAATAAGAGGGAGGATGAAGATTTTGTCATGGAAAGATTGGATAGAGCTTTTGGTAGTGTGGAATGGGCCAATAAGTATCTCTTCTACTCACTTACGAATCTTCCAACTGTCAGATCTGATCATGGTCCAATTATTCTGGACTTAGAGTTTCAAACACCTTTTATGAAAAGACCTTTTAGATTTTAACTTACGTGCTTAACTCATGCTGGCTATAAGGAGATGGTGCACCATGCTTGGGAGTTGCAATCCACAGGGTCTAGAGCTACTCAATTAAGGAATAAACTCATCAATGTTAAGCAAAAGGCTTTAGAATGGAATAAGAAAGTTTTTGGAAAGGTGGAGGTTGAAATCAAGATGAAACAAAACCAATTACAACATCTCTAGGATTCCATTGTGACTAATAAAGATGTAAGGAGAGAGAGAGCCTGTCGAGAGGAACTTGAGGAACTCCTGAATAGAGAGAAGTTGATGTGGGCTCAAAAAGTCAGAACAAATTGGATCCTACATGGGGATAGGAATACAAAATATTTCCAGACAGTTGTTAGGTAAAGAATGTCAAAAAATAGAATAATTCAAATCAAGGATGAGAAGGGGATCTTAACTGAAAATCCTGAGGAGATTGAAAATATTTTCTTGACTCATTCAAAAGAAGTTATAGTGGCAACACCAATTTAACTGTGGAAAGTATTATTCAGGAAATTCAAGGGCTTCCTATCCCTACTCTCACAGAACAACAACTTCAATTCCTAAACATAGGTATATCCAATTAAGAGATTGAAGAGGCAGTCTTTCAGATGGGGCCTTATAAAGCTCCTGGGCCTGATGGCATTCATGTCTTCTTCTTCCAAAATTTCTAGGGTATTGTCAAGACTGATGTGTGCAATGCTGTCCAAGCCTTCTTTCACTCTGGCTCTCTCCTTAAAGTTCTTAATCAAACTTTCATTACTCTCATACCAAAAATTCCTAACTTTGAGGAGGTGTCTCATTTTAGGCCTATCAGTCTATGCAATGTGTTTTACAAAATTATTTCAAAAGTCCTTGCCAATAAATAAAGCCTATTATGGATAGCATTATCACACCATACCAAAATGCCTTCATCAAGGGTAGAAATATCTCTGACAACATCCTCTTGGCACATGAAATTATTGATGTGATTAGGAAAAAGAGGGGCAGGAGAGATAGCTTTGGAGTATTGAAAATTGACATGTCAAAAGCCTATGATAGAGTCAACTGGAATTTTCTAAAGGCGGTCCTCACTGTTATGAACTTTGACTCCAAATGGATTATGGAGTGTGTGTCTTCAGTTGAGTATACCTTATTGATAAATGGAAGCATGACCAGGTTTTTCAAGCCATCCCAAGGTTTAAGACAAGGAGATCCTTTATTTCTATATCTTTTCCTTATGTGTGCAAACATGCTCTCCATTTCCTTAACCCAAGCTGAGAATCTTAAGAAAATCAGAGTAGTAAAAGTTGGTAGAAATGGTCTCTCTTTCTCCAATTTACTGTTTGCTGATGATTCTTTGTTGTTTTTTAGAAATGATAACACTTCTGTTCAAAATCTTCAGCTTATCCTGAATTGGTATTGCTTCATCTCGGGTCAATCTATCAATTTGGCTAAATCTGATGTGTTTTGTTCACCAACCATGCTTGTGAAGGAACAAATTGGCCTTGCCAGGACTCTTTAGGTCAACCTGGTCCAACAACCCAACAAGTATCTTATTGTCCAATTCAAGTTGAGAGGTAACAGGATTGCTAACTTCCAATTTCTCATTGTTAAACTAAAAGCAAAAGTTCAAAATTGGAAAATGAAACTTTTATCCCAAGCTGGTAGAACAACCTTAATAGCTTCTATTCTTCAATCCCTACCACTATATTCCTTTTCATGTTTTAAAGTTCCAGAACATGTTTGCTATAAAATGGACTCAATTATTCATGCCTTCTGGTGGGGTCATGAACAGGGTGAGAACAAGCTTTATCTACTTAACTGGGATAAGATTAGTCAACCTAAGAAACTTGGTGGGTTGGGAATTAAGAAATTCAAATGCATGAATCAAGCAATGCTTAACAAAAAATATTGGAGAATTTGTCAGAATCCCCAATCCCTCTTAGCTAAAGCCTTTAAGGCTAGGTACTTTCCTACTTGTTCAATCCAAGATTGTAAGTCAAAACCTCATCACTCATGGGTTTGGAGAAATATCATCCAACAAGAAAATCATTTTTTGAGGGAGGGAAAGTGGAGAGTTGGGAATGGGTATAACATCCCTCTAAACCATAGGAACTTGATCTCACACCCAAATTTGAACTTATCCTAGCCTCATCTCCCCACAAGAATCATTGGAGATTTGATTGATCACAATACTAGAAGTTGGAAGGTAGATTTGGTTAGAAGTTTGTGCCTGTTTCCTCAGGCCTCTGCAATTCTTCAAATTCCTATCTCTAAGACAAATTCTATGCAGGATAAACTTCTTAGGAGGTTTTCAAGGAATGGGGATTACCAAGTGAAAAAAGCTTATGAACTTTTAACCAGGGATGCATTAAGTCAATCTAGGCACTTTCAAGCAAATATGGGTTGGTGGAGGTCTTTTTGGAAAATAAAGGTCCCTCTGAAGATTAACACCTTCATTTGGAAACTTCTTCATAACTGTCTCCCAACCTTTCTCAATCTACATGCCAAGGGTATCTTAACAACAAAGTTGTGCCCAATGTGTAATAAGGAGGAAGAAAGCCATACTCACCTTTTCCTTTACTGCCCCTTTGCAAGAGCTAGCCATTCACACATCTGATTACACCAATATCTCTATTCAACATTGGTTAAAACAACTCCTTTCAAGAAATACTCTGAGTGATTCAGATTCTATGTGCTATTTGCAGGATATCTTTACCATTCTTTGAACTGTCTTGACATATAGGAACAGAGTGGTTCATCAAGGAATTACCCCAGATCCAGTGGAAGTGATTCTAACTACTCAAACGTTATCTTGCAGGTACAAGGACACCCTTTTAAGTTATAGCCCTCCAGGAGGCAGAGATGACAGATGCAACAGATCAAAGAGGCAGTCTGCAGCAGGGGATTGGCAACTAATCATCAAGCTTGCGGGAGCTAGAAGCAGAAGTCCATATAGAAATGGCACTGCTTATGAAGCATTAACAGTTCAAGGGGATAGGGTGTTTTTTGGAGTGGTTAGTAGCAATGCTAAAACATCAACTGGGGCACTGCTGGAGGCTGTGGTTGAAGCTGGACTGGTAGCAGAAGATCAAGGGTTTCAGCATGTTTTGTTTCTCAGTGATAGCAAGAGTCTTCTGCAGACATTCAAGTTGAAAAGAGCCTTTGACTGGCTAGATAATACTAGACTAGTTGATCTTTGTTTTTTGACTCAAAATGGCTTTTATTGTGATGTGTTTTGGGTACCCCATGTGGTTGTAAAAGAACTATGGTCTATAGCTAAGTTGGCAACCTGTGTGCCAATACACAATTGCTGGTTTTCTCCAGTTGGTTCTACACTTTTGTAATTTGCACTTTGTAATATGCGTTCTCCTTTTAAATGGTATGAAAAAGGAAAAAGAAAAAAGAAAAAAGAAAGAAAGAGAAAACACCTGGCAGCCATGCATGGGGTGCATCATCTCATGTCCTTAAGTACCATACCTATGGCCTTTTCTTTTTAAACTAAAAAATATAGTTTAAAAAAAAAAGGTACAATTAAAAAAGTGAAAAATGGATTGGTTATTTGTCTTATGGTCCAACCAGAGTCAAACCAATGATGTCATAAATAGTTTAATTAATAATTTTAAATTATATAAATTAAATAATAACTCATTATATTATTTACAAAATATGTTCAAACAAATATAAACAATTTTAAATAAATTTTTATACCATATTTAAATAGATAGGAAAAAAAAACCTATGAACAATCAATCAAATTAACATTACAAAAACAATAACAATGTTATAATTTTTTTTAATCATTGTTTACAACATAATTAGGAATAAATAATTTAATTGAACTTCCCTTAACTTTTTTATTTTTTGAGAAAAATTTCCCTTAACTTAATAGGATTGATAGGTTTTTTTTTTTTTTTTGTGTGGTAGAGATCTATTCTAAAATAAAAATGTGTTAAATTAGATGTTATTGACTTAAAGTTTCAAATACAAATCATTATTTTTGTAATAATTATGTTATATTTTGTAATATTTGTCAAACATTAAAAATTAAAAAAAATTAAAAAAAAAAGAAGAAAAAAAAGAGAGCAAACAGCTGGCAGCCATATCTATGCCCTTGTGGCTTTTAAACTAAAAACACTAAAAGTAATAATAATAAAAAATATATAGTGATAAGAGTTCTAAAAAGTTGATCATTGTTTTTACTTCATAATAAAAAACGGAGGAAAAGAGGGTTTTAGACTTTTATTTTTTAAAAAAATTCAGCGCAATCAAATTATTAAAGGGGAAATTGATATTTGTTTCTAATTTATAAATTTTGCAGCAAAATGTCTATATTTTAAAACTATTTAGCAAAATGTCCCTATTTTTTAAACTCGATTTTAACAAAATCCAGATCAATGTAAAATTCGATATCCTCAAAATCGAGTTCTATGTATATTTTTAAGTGAAATTCGACATTATTAATATCAAATTTTATCTGTAACTCGATTTTATTAAAATTGAGTTTAAAAAACAGTAACATTCTGCATAGTTTATAAATTAGAGCAAATCTAGATTCTTCCTTCTTTTTCTCACAAGTTTTCTACGGTATGTTTTAATTTACAAAAAAAGAAAAGAAACGACGTCGTTTATTGGCGCGTACCCTTTGATTTGTGAAACTAAAAACAAACAAAACCTGCTTTTTAAACAGAAACACACAACGAAAACTGAGAGACACAGCAAGACACACAGAGTGAGAGTTCTTGAAAAGAAGAAGAAGAAGCAGCTGCAGCTATGAATGCTCCCGATCGATACGAGCGTTTCGTCGTCCCCGAAGGCACCAAAAAGTAATTCCATTTCACACACTTTCTCTCTCTAAAAAAAAAACCCTCTCTCTCTCTCTCTCTCTCTCTCTCTCTCTCTCTCTCTAACCCTCACTTCTTTTTTGTTCAAAAATCACAGGGTCTCGTACGAGAGGGACACGAAGATAATCAACGCGGCGTCGTTTACAATCGAGAGAGAAGACCACACCGTCGGCAACATTCTTCGCATGTATGCAAATTTTAATTAAACGTTGATTTTTTAACTTAATCAAATCCCTAATCTCACTTTGGCTTTTGTGGGTTTTTTTTTTTTTTTTTTTGTGTGATAATCAGGCAATTGCACAGGGACCCCAATGTTCTCTTCGCTGGCTACAAGCTTCCTCACCCACTTCAGTACAAAATCATTGTTAGGGTTAGTATTTATTTATTTTTTTTCTAGTTTTTAATGGGGTTTATAGTTTATGCATTTCAGGCCTTATTTTCGGGTGTGTTTGTATATACTGTTGGAAAACGGTGTTTTGAGTTTAGTTTAAAACTAGTTGCTAACCCATACAATGCATGGGCTATTTGTGAATATATATATACACACACACACACACATATATATATTCACAAATAACCCGTGCAATATATATTTATGGACAAGTGATGGTTAGCAAAAAAAATAGCTTACTTAATTTAGTTAGTTATTTACAGAAACTCAATCCTAATTTGTTCAAAATTTATTTAGAGTTGGATCGCTTTATTTTGAGTTCTAAATAGTTTTTTTTTTTTTGAGTAAACAATAATACTTATTAAAACACAAGCGAAACTAGTAATAATAATGTTTTTAAACTGGGTTTATAAAACATTACATAACTAGGGTACAACTACAAAAGGGCCTAACCTTTGTCTTTGTAGTTGTAGACTGGGGTTATAAACAGAATTCTAAATAGTTCTAATTAACATTTTAATACCATAGAAAACAGTTACAGGACACAAGTTATGTTACATAAGATTTGGAGAGATCAAACAGTAATGGATCGAATAATGAACAGCTAGAGAAGCTACTTCTAACACATTACACAGGATAGTTTTTGGGTACAAAAATGGTGCAAAAAGTTAAACCTTGTTAAGTTAGAAAATGCAGGTCTGTCATCATAGGTTGTTCGTGCCATCTTGGTTAACTTCTTCCATTGCGGACCTATTCAATCCTTTTTGCAATAACTGACAAACAAAATTTGTCTAAAACCAAGGTGTTTAGCTTTTTATTGTAGCCTCCATGATTGCATCCTGAACTGCTGCTGGGTAAGATTAGATCTCCTTTCAAGTCCTTTGCTTCATATGCATAGCGACTCCATTTGAATTTCCTTTTCCTGCAACCAGCCACTTTGATAATGAGTTGCAAATCCCTATTGGAGACATGTTTATGAGCTGGTCTGCTATGATCTTGAGATTAGGATTGCCCGTTTCTAAAGGCCTCCTAGTACCTGCATACAAGAGATTGGACAGTGAGTGAGAATGACATTTATCGGATTTGGGGTCTTCCCATTGTGAACCACTTGATTTCTATGGTTCCATAGGGACCATAGAATGATAAAAAGAGATTGGAGGTATAGGTCCTTTTCCTGATTGACTATATTTAACTTAAAATAATAAACTTTTAAAATATAGATTAGAATGACAATGTAGAAAATTAGCTTTATAAATGGTTATCTGCGGGAAGTCCTAAGGGATGCAAATTAAATCACAATTAGCAATTTGCCCCAGTTTAGGCTTAGTTCCTTTGGCCTTTTAAATTTTTTATAAGTAATTACATGATACATATAATACATGTATAAAAGCGGTTATTAAAAAAAAAAAAAAAAAAAAGAAGGGAAGGGAACCATACTATGTTTTCCATGCTAAAGAACACTTAATCATCATCATCAGGTCAATAAGCCATATGGTTGAATAAGGAACTAGGCCTAAATTTTAGCTTTTTAAATTTAGGGGTTTTTGGTGTTTATGTGTTTCTTTGTGGACGTATGTATTGGTGTGCTTTGATTAAAGTGTAATTGTACTTTAAAAAATAATTTTTTAAAAATTGTACCTTGGATTCTCCAAATTTAATGTTGTGACATTGGAAACTGTTACTATACACAAGGAAGTTACGTTGACCAATAAGCCATATGGTTGAATTTGATGGGCGAATCTTAGATACAATGCCTAAGGATTTGAACCTAAGTTTTGCTTTTTAAAATTTTGGGGTTTTTGTTTTTAAGTGTTTCTGTGTGTATGTATGAATAGGTGTGCTTATTTTTGAATTTCTGTACGTGTCCTTAGGCTTACAATCCTCTAAAGTTTATGGGGTAACTAACTCTAACCATTCATGAGTGGTTGGTTTTTTTTTTGGATAGGTTTTACAATATTTTTTTCTTCTTTGAAGAAAAAAATACCCACAAATTTTAGAATGTGCAAATGGGTCAGTACAGAAAATGAGTTGCAAAAACCAAAACCCTAAAAAGGGCAAATGGGTTTTAATTTTAGAAATGTTTCATCAATCTATAACAAAAATAATCCTCACGCAAGAGCTTGTATTTGAAGAATTCTTGATGATCTTGATTCCTACATGTATGTGTGTAATGATTTTTTTTTTTTAAGGGTTGGGGGGCTTCCATGTTATTAATTCCTTATCTGTATGAATATGAGGTTTGGGGGAGGGGTGGGGAGTAGCATAATGATAGTTGTATATGGCTGATTCATTGATTTATGCAATTATAGCGTTGTTAATGTGCTGGAGATATGAATTTAGGGTTTGTCCATTTGTGGGTGTATGACATAGGTGGCTGACTTTGATTGATTTGTTGAGGATGCTTGGCGAACCCCAAAAAAATTTGAGATTAAGGCTAGGTTGTTGTTTTTGTGGGTGTTTTACATTATACATTGTCAATTCATCTGAACAAAATCTTGATGGATAAGAATTCCTTTTTTTTTTTTCTTTTTTTTTTTCATGAATTGATCTCTTTTGTAGATCATAGGTTGGAGTGTTTTATATGAATTTTCTTTCGAATGTTCTATAGAGATTCTAGTCTTAATGATTTTGGTGTATTTCCATAGATACACACCACTAGCCAGTCATCACCAATGCAGGCATATAACCAGGCTATCAATGATCTGGACAAGGAGCTTGACCATTTGAAGAATGGTTTCGAGGTACAACATCTCTCATTACCCTGCTTTTAGTAAGAATGTAATACTTAATGTCATTTGGAAATATTAATTGCTCTTTGCCCATGTCTTCATGATCAAGCATCTCTCATGATACAGTTAAGAAACTAGTATCATATTTGTAAGCATTAGAGGACAAGGAGTTCTGAGATGGTGTAGAATCATTTCATTTTTTCAGAACATCCTATGCCTACTCAGGTTTCTATTGAGGGTTTCAACTTGTGATGGATGAAAACTAAGATGCTTTCTATGGGATCAAGGAAAGATACTTCCTTGGAATGAAAATTGAGGATACTCCAACATTTAAGATTTTTTCCCCCTGTTAAATGTAGAAACAAGCAATTTGCTTCTTTACTGGAAATTGCTTCAATTTGTCTAGTCCATGAGACAGTGGATCGTTTCTTTATTGATTTTGGCCTTCTTTGGAGGACATAAGTTTGAATGACAAAATATCTAACTGACTGACCCTAAAATAGTGAGAGTTTATGAATGTTTCATTGGTTGTAGTTCACTAATTTGAGATATTAAGATCTGTCCTCACTTCCTATATTGGCAAGATTATAATACTAATATAATTTCAAATCCCTGCTTGCAGACTGAGATGGCAAAGCATTCAAGGGAGTTCTAATATGCATTCAATGCATACCAGGAAGCAGTGTGTTTTTCTGTTTTTGTTGGTGGTATTTTCTTGTAAATGGTATTCGAAGGGAATGGGCTGATTTTATGAAACTTTTGCTTTGAATCTGATGGTTGTAATGGATTAATGAACTTTATGTGGTGATGAAGAATATTAAATATGTCGATTAGAGGATTTGATCATAGCCTTCACCAATAGCATTTCAATGTTTTCTGATCTCTAGCAAGGTGCATGGAACTAACTGGACAATATGGATCTCATGTATCATAGCTGTCTTTTAGGGTTCATCTGTGAGCGCATCATTGACATAGTTTTATCTTTTTCCTATCAAAAAGAAATTTTTTGATAAAGAGTATTATCTTTTGAAGAAGAGTTCACAGTATTCTTGCTGCATCATTTTTATCCAGCACTTGGACTATTACGATCTTGATTTAGGCTCCTTTGCCATACGTAGTAAGCATTCGGCTCTGTAGTGAAACAGAATCTTCATATATGGCACTGTAGTCCAATCTAAAAAAGAGTTAACACTAATAGGAAGAATAAGTTCGTTTTGAAAGTCAAGATTTATGTGTGTTTGGACGTAGTCTTTTGCAGATTGCTTATTTGCTGGAAGTAATTGAAGTGTGGTTGTACTTACTAAAAATGGCTTTAAAAACTGTACATGACCACTTAAGGTAAGAAGCTAAAAGAAAACGTTGTTGGCAAATAACGGCTCTTTGAGTTATTTTAGCTGTCATGATTCTAAAAATAAAAAAATAAAAGAAAAAAGAAGTAGAGGTTATGTTAGCTAAAATAACTTCTACTTTTTTCTTTTATTTTTTATTTTTTAAGTAAAAGTTATTTTAACTAACATGTTTCATGATTCTACAAATAAAAAATAAAAAATAAAAGAAAAAAGAAGTAGAAGTTATTTTAGCTAACATGTGGTGCTGGTAAATTGTAATGGGTGGCATCTAGCTTAACTACGAACATGAAAGTTTCTGAAAAATTATGTGTGACATGCTCTAAGATGTTTGAACCTTCAGATGAGCCAAAATTATCTACCAATTCATAGAATAGAAAAAGGGACACAAGCCTAGGCTGCTTCAGTTTCTAGTTGGGAGTTTGTATGGATTGCTAAATATAGTTATTTCTCGAATGATAAACATGGATATGAATTTGTTTGGGCCAAACAACTTATTTAGCTGAAATTGAATATTTTTGCTGAAAGTATTGTAGATAAAGGTAAAACTTAGTTGTAATAGTACAATAAGACCTATGAATAGTATCAAAAAGTGTAATAAGATCTATGAATAGTATCAAAAATAAGTTGAATAATAGTAAAAATAAACCAAATAATAAAATAAGTTAACTTTAAACTTATTTCCCAAACGCAACCGAATTTTGATTTTTTTTCCCCCTCATTCAACTTTTATTAGGAAGGATTTTTAATTGAAGACATTGGTCGAAAAAATGAAAAAAATTATGTCATAAAATGTCCTTCTAACTAAGGAATTAACCTGCAACGGGAAGGCATGGCAGTACACCCTAAACAGAACATAAATGAATAAATGACTAGGCTGCGTAATTTTTACAGATATTCATACAGTTGATTTCCATTCAGTTTTTCTTTTTCTCAAAAACAAAATAAAAAAAAAAAAAAAAAAAAATCAGCTCGTTTAATCTCTATCTTCTAATCTTGTCCAATCCCACTGTCAAATTCTCATATGGGTTGTTGTAATTTCTATAAACTATAATTCTACAGCTGATCTGGTTTTTTTTTTTTTTGGTTACAATTAGTTTCTAGGTTCTATTTCTATCACACTAGGTTTGACATTTACATGATGGAGAAGTCTTCATCAAGTCCATCTAGTTCTCCTCTTACATTATTTGTTTGGATGATCAAAACCGAGGTCTTCACCGAGAAATCAGACCCCGAAAGAACATCCCCAATCGGACCCAATTCCGGGCACTGCTGCCAGTCATTCATTCCTACTGTCAACACTGAATTTACACTCCCTCCTCTTCCTACAATGATGAGTGCATACTGCCCTTCCAATGACCTCAAAGTAGAATAAGTCTCAGCTGAATTTGCTAGATGCTTCTCCATGTAAGCAACTTGCCCCCCTGCTACACATCTTTCATAAAACTCAGCAAAGCACTCATCATCCTGCTTCATCTCCTCTTCCTGCTCAGCAACATTGATCCTATGACTGCCGGCTCTTCTTGTCGTGTTCTCTGAACTGTTCTCCACTAAGAATCTTATTACCGTGAGTTTTACCCCAGGATGGCATGCTACACGACCGGCATAAGCTAGTGCTTCTCTATCATCTTTGCCACTAATAAAGATCACTGCCACATTGAGTGATGTATATGATCTTGATATTTTTTCTACCAGTCCAAGACCTCTGTCCACCAGAATTCCCACTGAGCACGGGGCGTTCCTGAGTACCTGTTGAAAACCAGAACTATCATCAAGCTACAATTTGGAAGAAGCATGGAAAGAGCTATGTTTGTCACAGAGAGACAGAGCAAATACTGTCTTTGTGAAGCGTTTGGATCAACTCATAATTTCAAATAATCATACTAGCTCCTTGAGTGAAAATGAAAATTTGTACAAACTCATATTTTTTTTAATGATGAGGAATACTTACTAATAGCACTGTAGTAAGGCATTTAATGCAGGAATTTAACATCTTTATATAACCTAAAAATTATATCTGTAAGTAAAGATCTAAAATGATGTACTTCCAACTCCCTGATTTAGTTTTTGGTAATACAAACCCATCCTAGAGATGAACTTGGGTCTAATTAGGAGCTTTTTTTAGCTACTTGAGTTTTGTGTAAGTTCCTGATTTTACCTTGCGGTTCACATATCTGAATCCTGGATGGCCTGCATCCAATGTTCCATCAGCACGCTGTCTCTTGTGAAATGGCAATATGATGAGTGCTGTCATCAAGTCCTCTGCCAAGAGGCAGATATCCTGGGACATACCACTGAATGTTGAGAGTGCAAGAAGTCGTCTGAGTTTGACACCATCACTATTATGGTCTATATAGGCTTGAGCTGCAGCAGTGACTTGTTCTCTCATTTCTGTCACTGACTGGTCGGTCACAGTCACTGTGTCCTCTTCGTCGCCTCTCACGAGTGTGGCTGCTATGTTATCCGTGAGTTCAATCATGTCAGTAAGATATATCGCGATTCCAGGGTCAGCTGTGCCTCGAGAAATTTCTGTGAAGTTGATGGCAGTTGGAGCATCTTGAGGTCCATGAACACCTAACAAGATTCGGACCTCCTTTGAAGGGTCAAGTGATTGAAGTGCCATTCTATGAGTTGGTGCTCGTTTCCTTGCACGTTTGATGATATATGCAACAACTGTTGGGGCGTGCACAACAGTGAAAAAGATTGCAATTACCATCACAGTGCTGGTTGAAGTAGAAATGGTGCCAGCCTGCATTGATTATAAGAGTACAAAGCAGTAAGATTATATAGGCATGAAAATCATAGCTCTTGACACTTATTAAGTTGTATCTGATATCATTGTTTGTGGTCTTTCATTTGGAACTTAATTAATTACTTGTGACGCATTACCCTGTTCCATGGAATCGATACATCCAATTCATTCTGGCTTGCATTACTTTCAAATGAGTTAATTTAGTTTTTGTTGACTGTTTAATGCTTTTATTTTATTTTTTAAAATTTATGCAGAATCACTTTTATGGGAGATTTATGATTACTTTTTCAGGTTACACTTTTTTTTCCCTAAGCTGGCATGCATTTTTGTTTGTGCCCGTAATAATTTGTCGAATGTAACTATTGTGTACAAATGCTACAATAAACAAATATGGCTGTACTTTTTAGGCCCTCAGAAGCATGCCTTGTACTAAAATTGGAAACATTTTCTACATGGTAAGAGACATGACAGTTATCTTACATGTAAAGTGAAGAATAGGATAGAATTATTTTTTTGGTTCAAAAAAAAAAATTGAAAATAAAGGAATAAAATAGAAACTTACTGCTTCAGCAGCAATAGCCAAGTAAATTTGATAATGGCCCTTTGTAGAGAGAAGCAACCCAAGTGCAAATGATTCAGGCCAATGAAATCCCAACAGCACCCCAGAAAGTACTGTTCCAGCTACCTTCCCAACTGTTGCTATCAGAAAGAGTAGAAATAACCTTGCCCAGGTTCCCATTTGGCCAGGTTCAAACTGGCGGAAATCAGCTTCGAACCCCATCCAAAGGAAAAAAATGGGATAGAAAATGGTGCTTAACAAGTAGTTGATTTTGCTAATTACCCACTTTGATACCCTCCCCTCACTTGGCAAGAAAATGCCCGCCATAAACGCACTTAGAATGGGGCTAAAACCGTATACGGTTGAGCAGCTGCTAACCAAGGCCATAAAGGCAACTGCAAGCACTAAATGTGAGCCTTTCATTGGTTTGCCTTCTGGGTTCTCATTGTTAACCCAGTTCATAATAATGGGTGAAACTTTGGCAGTGATCGCAGTTTGTATAACTAGTGCAATAGTCATCTCCATGGAATCTTGAAGTCTACTCTTACCTGAAGGCTTTTCTCTTATTGGATATGCAATATAGCCAATGGAAATGAGAAGGGTGGATATAAAATCAGAGTGCATTCCTGCAGCAATCACAAGCTGCCCTATGTCTGACTTGCCTATTTTGTGACTAGTAATTAGACGGGTCAGGACCGGAGAGGCTGTGCTAGAGAGGGCAGTAGAGAGGGTGAGGCTGAAGCTCATCTTAAACTCCTGAGTATAGTTCAGAAATGGGGTTATAGCTCCGGCTAGGATGAATGTGGAGAGCATTCCTGCATAGGCTACTGTAGCATCCTTGGTTGGTAACTTAAAGAGAACATATGGATCCATTTCAATGCCCAACACAAACATGTAACAGATCATGCCAAAATCAATGATGAAACGCAAAGTTTGGGCTGCTGATATGTCAAAAAAACCATGTACGATTCTTAAGTTGCCAATGAGTAGTCCTACCTGCATGTAATAAGAAAAAGATGAGGAATTTAATCACAATAAAAGAGAGTCATGGCATAGATAAGCACTACTACAACCAGAAAAAAAGCATCTCTTAGCGATGTTCTAATTTAAAGTGACTAACGAGCAGTGATGACTGATATATCCAATGCTTGTTAGATATACAAGTTATGGTAGGCTTTGTTTCCTACTCGACTCTGCTCTTTACTGTACAAATTTGGTTTCATGCCAAAACTCCCATCAATAATAAGGTTTGTTCAGTTTCCTTTTGTGTTATGGAAAACATAATGAAGCTATACATCTGATATATAGAATAAAGAAAAAAGAAAAAGAGAATGAATTGTGACTGCACGAGTAATAATTATCTTATTTATCCGATATATACAATATAACTATGCATCCTTTCTCTTACAATGTGTAAGTTCTAATGTCGCATACTTTGGAGAGAGATGATACATGTATGCATAAGGAATAATTAAGATTATCAAATAGGCTTTTGGGTATTGAGGTTTTTTCTATTTAATTAAATTTTGGACAATAGGAGAAAGCGATTCTTTAATGCTACATTTTAACAACAACTTTGAAATCTAAAGTGCTAAGGACCAACTGGGTTAGGTTTGGGGTTTTTGTTTTTCTAGTTAGTTTTTAGGGTCTGGGGGCTTGAATCTTGATAATTACTTTGTTTCAATTGATAATATATTAACCTAATATTTTGAGGGGATATGAGAGAAGTAGTAGCTAACACCAACAGCTTAATTATTACATAATATTTTGTATGTAAGATGGCCCTTTGCTCTTTATAGTGATATTAGTATTCAATCACCTAGGACCACAACCATGCTATACAAGGATCTCTATATGACTATGTGTTTTCATTCCCCATAATCAATATCAAAGTCACATGCAAGCATAATTTTCCTATAAGTCTCACTAAACAAGAAACATGCACAGTAATTTTTTAGTGTCATTCATATTGTTGGGGTTGAGAGATTTGAATCCGAATTCTTTCCTATAGAGAGAACGGGACAATATTATTGATTTACAGAACTCTTGATAAAAATAGAGCGAGAGACTTACAAAGGTATCGGAGGTGATACGAGGTTGTGAGAAAGGCCTTAACAGGTAATGTGTGACGTTGCATAGAACCACCATCAAGAAGAAGCCGAATACATGTTTTGCTACTCTTGTAAAAAGTGCTGATATCTTACCCGAACATGGGTCATCTGGATTAGTATCTGACATTTTTTTTCTTTCTTTCTTTCTTCTTAAAATTCACTTTCTTGATCAATAAATGATCTTTGTCTCCAAAATTTTAATGTTTTTTTATTATTAATTTTATATATGTTATAGTTTTAGTTTCAGTTTTACCCAGCAAATCAGTAATGTCACAGCTTCTCTGTCTCGGATTTTCGCCGGTGGGTATTAGTGGCTGTGAATGAATGCTTAGTTTGCGGAGAGAAAACAATTAAAGGAGTAGTTTTAGGACAGATAGACATGTTAAGTGGTTTAGCTAGCTAGATGATTTGTAAAGTGAAAAAAAAAAAAAAAAAAATTAAAGGGACAAATCACCATAATAATAATAATAATAATAATAATAATTATTATTATTATTATTATTATTTTCATTTAGGTAACTACCCCAAAAAAAAAAAAAAAAAAAAAAAAACATGCAACACAATGGTCTTGGACAAAATTATTATGTACACCAGTATACTACACTTCCTTCTGCTTGTTCATGTAAGTGTAGGTCTCATCTGTGAATTTTCTACGTAAGGTCCACTTTTATATTAGTTTACGAGAAATAGGTGTAAATGTGTAGTTTATTGTGCATGCAGAATAATATCTTATGATGTGAAATAACTTTTTGTATCTAGTGTATTGCGTCATTTTCTTACATAAGATTAGTTCTATCTATGGGATTCACTTAAATTATATATGTGAGGTACTTAAATTGAGAGAGAGAGAGAGAGAGAGAGAGAGAGAGAGTGTACTATATAATTTTTTTTTTGGTCAAAGTGTACTATATAATTTAAATAGATACTTACCTTATATTTTATCCAATATCATTTTATCCCATTTTCTTAATTAATATATTTTCTAATAGGATGCACTAAAATATATAGCATGCGTTCATTTTCATTATTATCATTATTATTTTGGTTAAAAGCGTTATATGATATAAATAAATAAATAATAATAATCTCAAACGAATATTATAACAAATTAACAAATAAATCTTATAGATACAAAACGAATTAATTAATAACTAAACATAAAGTTATGGAATTTCAAAGCAACTAGATTGTAAAAAATTAGTGACTTTTAGCTAGACTTATCTCCTTAAAGAACCTTCTCAAAAAAAACAAAAAAACAAAAAATCTCTTTAAAGAAGTCGTTGGCTCGTTGCATGGAGTTCGTAACAATTATAGTAGTTGGTTAACGTTAACGTAACTCTAGACAGACACACACACAAGCCTTTCGAAAGAATCCACTCGCTTTTGTACTACTATCGTTGTCGTTACCAAATCATCTTGTAAAGACGACCTCCCGCTTTTAGAAACAGAGACCACAACTCATATTCTTACATATGTTTAAAAATTTGAAATGAATAAAATTTAACTACAAAATTAACGGTAGCCGAATGTTACAATTTTACTCAATATCATTAACATTACTTTATATTTGGAAAATCTAACCGTTTGATTGCATGTGCTTTATGCTCTTAATATATATATATATATATATCAAATTTTGTGACAATTAGATATTTATTTACTATATGATCCATAATAATATATTTTATGCATAATTTTAAACTACAAAAACTTGTAATTTAAACAATTTATTGATGACATAGTTATTGATTTTTAATTTTCTAGAAATTTTGTAAGTATGAAGGATATAAGAAGAATATGTAATTCAATGGTGAATTTATCAAAATTCACCCCCAATAAAAAGATATTAAATAAGGTTGTAGTTTTAGATTACAACCAATTTTGTAGCTAAATTTTGTTCATTTGAAATTATTTTCCTTTTGACTTTTTATTCTTCAAAATAATTTTTATTTATTTAGATTCTTCATTTTTTATTCATTTTTATATTGGCCTTTAAATTCCAAACATTTCATTTTGACTATTTTTATGTTTGAATTATTTTTTATTTGGATAATTCGACAGTTATAACTTATAACAAGGGAGAGAAATTTGAACATTGGATGTTTTGAAAACACTAGAAGAGTTGATCAAGTTACAAAACTCTTAACTCTTCATATTTCAAAAATTTTGCAATTATTTCTACTACATCGCCTTGATGTGACATGAACATGAACATTGAAAGACATGAAATATCTCCCTTTAAGTTATAGATACGACTTTCCATATAATCCTATGTGTATTTATGATATTAATTATGGAATTTTGTTTACTAAAAAAAATCTAAATAAAAAAATTTATTTCTAAATTGCTTTTAGAGCTACTTCCTCTGACCTACTAGGCGACTGTTTATAAAATTATTCATATTTTTTTATTTAAACAAGTCACATAATTTATATAAAAATCCATGTAATTAAAACTGCACCTATAAATAGTTTCTTCAACTACCACAAACACAAAATAGATTAGATGAAGATAATTACAAATCGGTTTGACATTAAACTTTTCGGTTAAAATAAACAGAAAGAGCCAAACAAAAAATTAAATCAAATAATAATAGTTAAGATGAAAATTCAAAAAAATGTAAAAAGATCAAAATAGATCAACCTTGAACTTAAAAAAAAATAAAATAAAAGTATCATTTAATCAAACTAAAACAGTAATCTCTCTAAAAAAAAATGTTAATTGATTCTCCAAAAAAGAAAAAAAATAAACAATAAACAATTTTCTTTTAAAAAAAAATCGTGTCGATTGCAAGCGAAGACTATAAATACTTAAATAGCTCTCAACAGAAACAGAGAGATAGAGAGAGAGAGAGAGAGAGAGAGAACAGAGCACAAATAGCTTTCGTTTTCTCTCTCATTTCTGTTCCGGCGAAGAGACTTGAAGATCCGGTGCTCTCGCTTTCTCTCTTTCTCTCTCTAACTCTCTCTTCTCTCTCTCTCTCTCTCTCTCTCTCTAACTCTCATTTCTCTTTTAGCGATTCGCGCCTTCAGATTCTGCGCTCGAATCCTGAGCCAAATCTGATTCCGATTATTCATCTCCGAAAATCCACGTGCACATCTATATGATTTGATTTTTGGATGATTGGAAAACGAGTTGAAAAAGAAGAATGGGAGTGATATCGAGGAAGATATTTCCAGTGTGCGAGAGCTTGTGTTTCTTTTGCCCTGCATTGCGAGCGAGGTCACGGCATCCAGTGAAGCGGTACAAGAAGTTGCTCGCCGATATATTTCCGCGGTCTCAGGTTGATTTTTTCTGTGAATTTTTGAAAAAAAAAATTCAATCTTGTGTAATGTCTGTTTGGCTGCCGAGAAAATGCGGGAAAATGAATTGGTGTTTGGGAGTTTAGATTGTAATGTTGCGGTTTTAATTTAAAAGGGAAAATAATGATGGACCTTGAATTATTTTTAGAGCAAGTTGCGCTTAACTATGGTTTCGTTTTGGTTCGAGAATTGCTTATTTTCAGTAGCTTATTTTCATATGTAAGACAAAAAGTAGTGTGGAATCCACAAACAGTACATAAAATAAGCAAAATGTCTATTGAGCTAGAGAGCTAAGTAATGTACTATATTGGTAATATGAGCATTTTGTCAAGCTAGGATTTAAGTAAATTTAATGAAAATTTTTGACATTGTAGTTAAATTTGACGGAATTTGCTTATTATCAATATTATTAGGAGGGTATTGCTTAGTTTTGAAGTTTAGGGGATATTGCATGTGTACTGTAGTTAAGGGAAGTGTCGGATTGTGAGCTGGGCAACTTCACCTCAAAACCAATTGGTGATGAGGAGGACGCACTCAAGTCTTTCATGGCATTCAACATTGCACCCCGTGGGCCTGTTTTTAGAGTCAAATTGTGGTCTTTCCAATAGGGAGAAAGTGCAATTTTATTATTGATAAGTTATGCATATGGGTTTTGAAGTCATGATTTCGCCCTTTAGAATGGGTGGAGGTGGAGGACTTATAACGTGAGCTTCAACTCATTAGCATGGTGAAGGTGGAATCTTATGTTGAATGTGGTTTGATGGTTTGGTTGTCATGGAAATGAGGGGGAAAGGAAGAGGGAATTTATTACTTTGATATATGTGTTTGTTTTTACTTGGGTTATAAGGAAAATATAACTTAGGGTGGGTGAGTTCTTTGTGGGTTGATTAGTGGAGCCTTCGATTAGTATAAATAGAGTAAGTTATTATCTGAACTTGTCATTTGTTTGTTTATGTGTGAGACTGGGTGCTAAGGATTGGGAGCTTTGTAAAACTGCTGCATGCTGATATTGATGTGGTCATGTGAAGTGGTGTGCTTTGACTTGGCTTTACATTTTAGATAGTTGATTTTTTTTTTTTTTTTTGGGTGGTGAAACTTGGTTTTAAAATTGGGATAATTGGTTTGGCATTTGTTAATTTATGTTATTGAGAGCATTATGGATAATAATTCTTTTTTAAGTTTGATCCTCTTACCCTTGTTATAATGTTGGAACTTTTCTAACATGTTTTGGCAGGTTGAGGAACCAAATGATCGGAAGATCAGTAAACTATGTGAATATGCCTCAAAAAATCCTCTCCGTATTCCAAAGGTACGAGGTCTCTGTTTTGTGACTGACATTGTGGCAGAATGGGTGTGAATACATTGTTTTGCTTGAGGATCATATTTGCCTAGGACCTTGCATATTTGGTTCATTATTTATCTATTCCTGTTTATGCAACAGTTTCATATAATTGGAATTAAATGAATTATGTTTATGTGCAATAAATAAATTGATATGTAGAAGGTGTTAATATGGAAGTCTTGATGGAAAGATATCTATTTGGAAGACCGATAAAAGGCTATCCAAATAGAAAGAGTATATCTGAGTCTAGGGAAGGACACACCTTGATTGTGTAAAGATCTTACTTATTGCATGCACTTTGGTTAATGTATAGTTACATCACTTCTAATCTCCAGGGGTTGAAAGGGATTAGTGGCAGCCATCAAGATAGACTGTGTGATAGTGGCTATCCATTTTTTTTTTATTTAAATTTTATTGGAGAGGTTACTGATTATAACCAAATGGAATGGACACGTTTGATGCCTATAGCGAGGAAGCTTGTTTTGTTGAAGATTACTTGTTTCACTCCTACATGCACTGTATTGTTTTGATTGAATAAATCAGGCATTTTGAAGGAGCACAAGGGACTTGAAAGAAAGTTTAAAGAAGCATGCCTATCAAAAAAAGAAAAAGAAATTTAAAAGAGGCATATAGTTTTATTGACCATTGGAAACTTAGCTTGTGGGGCAATATATTAGGAGGTTTTTTTTTTGGGTTTAGTTTTGTGGAGTTAATGTCAAGTTAGAAATTTGCAAGATAACTTTTGATTAAGTAGGACTAAAACAAAGTAAATGGAATGTAAGTTTAGTATAAGTAGGAACAAAGATGAAGTGGCTGTAAGTCTTGATAGTTAAGAGATATAAAAAAGCATGAGTTTTCAATATCTTGGATCACTCAGCTCCATCATCTTTTGAAAATTTAAGTAGATGCATTGTGCCACATGCCTATTGGTTGAAATTCCATATCTGTGTAGCTCTAGAGAATAACTTCAACCCTGAAGGCATCATGCAATTACTAGAAGCCTGAAAATCAGGATATGCCTGTGATGAAGGATTGATATTTTGCTATAAAATGATTTATATGCTGCCATCAGTTCCAGAAATCAGTTGGAATTTATTTAAACATTTCGGAATAAAATTTTAGCTATATTTTTATTTGATTGCTCTTATCCCTTCCCCTATTGTTATTGTCGTTCCTCTTACCACTTATTTGTCTCCCTATTGATGTCCTTCTTTGTTTCACAATTATAGTTGAAGGTGCCGTAATTGTTGTAAAAAAATACTTCTATCATGCTGTAGGGATCATGCATTCATGCTCGCAGCTGAAATTTCATAATTACTTCTTTATAACAATTCTTCTAGGGCATGCGTATTGTCATATGACTTTAATAATGAAATCAATGATAAGTAGAAAAGCTTTGAAGTGTGTAAAGTTGCTTTTCCAGCTCTGATTTTTTTTGGCAAGCCTTGCTCAGATGGTTACTTACTTCTTGGTTCTGAAAATTCATTTTTTGTTTCTCAAATTCTAATATTTTGTCTTTTTTTTTTGAAAGTTTGATAGAAATTCCTTATTTATATTCTTCCCAGATCACAAGTTCTCTTGAGCAAAGGTGCTACAGGGATTTGAGAAACGAGCACTTTCATTCAGTAAAAGTTGTCCTGTCCATCTACAGGAAGTTGTTGATCACTTGTAAAGATCAAATGTGAGTTTTTTCCCCTTTTTTTTTTGTATCAGTTTTGAGTCAAGGTACTTTCCTTTGTCAGATTCCTGAGAGAAACTAGATCTAATGGGCTGCTGAGCTGTTAATGGCATACAAATATCCATTGTTCCATCTATTATATCTTAAATTGATATATTAAAACCAGAATTTAAGGTGGTAATCAGATCTAAGCAACAGCAGACTGTTTGGTGTGATATTTCTCACTTACTAACTGCTAGCAGATTGAAATATTATATACTTTCTTAGTAGGGGAAAAAATTACCTGTCGTCAAATATGAGCTGATTACTTGTACTGTCCCAGAACTTTTGTTGTGAACTTTGATTACTCCACTAATTAGAGATGTGTCAGGCTGACCTCTTCCATTAGTTGCTGTTATAAACTTATAATGGACATCGATTTGGTATTTGAGGGTCATGCTAGCCAATTACAAGCTGATTAGGTACTCTTCATTGTCTTTTGCATTATAATCAAATGATTTTAATTAAATTTGTTTATAAGCAATAAGATTTATTAAAAAAAAAAAAATGTTATGCAAGCTTATGATGATGAGCACTCCATAACCTGAAAGAATTACAAAAGATTATGTACAAAATAGAAGTGATTCTCTGAATTCTAGGAGAGTGCTACCATCTGTTAGACACGTCTGGTACCAATCAAAGGTGGTACGAAGCTTCTAGCTGATATTTTGATCTATCTGTAAGACCCCATGCACTAGGTTTTTCAAGGATTTCTTTTCAATTTGCATATGTGAATGCTTTGAAGTAGGATTTGTAACATGTTAGTTGAATAGATATGTTAGAATTTGAACTAGCAAAGTTAGCTAATTAGTTTTGTATATGCTGATGACAAGTTTGATGTATTGCCCTATTTTTTCCTCATGTGATGTATCCCTCAGCTTTCTTAAGACATAGTGATTTTAGGTACATAGAGTAGTTTTTTGTAGGCTTTCTCATACACAAACTCACACAAAAAGGAATATGGATAGCTAGCATTATTCCCATTCTAATCAACATGTGTTCTTGTCTGACCCATGATATAGGCCACGATACCTGTATATTGTTTTTGAGGTTCAATGTCGAGCACCTTAGACTGATGTCTTCTGCATCTGTTTCAGCACATAGTCTCTTTCTAAATACCATTGAAATATATTCCTAGAAAAAGAGACTAGGCGTTGTCCATTAATCATGTGGAATTTTTTAGTTGGACATGAAGTTTAAGATGCTACTTCATAAACTTTGTGCATTGGGTAGGATCTTCTATGTAATAAGAAAATTTCTCTTCATTGGGCAGGAGAAGCTTCTTGGAAAATTATCAGCAAAAGGATACTGCATGCCTAACTATTGAAATGGACATTTATTTTTAAACTCACTTTATGCACATAGACATTACATATGCTTTAGTTACATACACAAGTTATGATCTGTGACAATTTATGGCAGGCCGTTATTTGCAAGTAGCTTGCTTAGCATCATCCACATTCTGCTAGATCAAACACGGCATGATGAAATACGCATTTTAGGATGCCAAGCTCTTTTTGACTTTGTGAATAACCAGGTGAGTGGTGTTGTTAGATTCTTTTGTTTTCAGGTTGTCGCTTGTTTATTTCAGGAAATACTTCACTGTAATTGCTTATATTTTAAGCTTGCAGATTCTCTGGAAGTCCTTAAGCTCATGAGATATTTTGATTTTGCAGAGGGATGGTACTTCTATGTTCAACTTAGATGGCTTGATTCCAAAAATTTGTCTTTTGGCTCAAGAAATGGGGGAGGAGGGTTTGGTACTACATTTGCGTTCAGCTGGGCTTCAGGCCCTTTCATCAATGGTAATTCATCCACATGCCAGTATAATTATGTCTCTGCACTGAATGATACTTGTTTTCCACATTAACATATTTAGTGACATAGTTATTATGCATAACATTGTTTTAATTGGTAGATTTCACATGCACCCAACAGGTCTTGAATACATGATATTTCATTCACGCATTATGGGAGATGTGCTATTTGTCATACTTTCCACTGCACTAGAGTCCACATGAGACACTCTTAATTTTGCTTTGTTTTCATTTTCTATTTCTAAAGTATATGAATTTTCTCCATTTATTTCTATCATGTATATGTATAGATTCCATGGGTACTTTTTAGTTTCTCCCTGAAATACAGCATGAAAAGTACCTCTCAATTTTGCATAAATTAATAATTTAAAGTCCTAAGGCTTCCCCATTGATAAATAAACTAAAAAAATAATAATCTGTATGAAGAAATATTTTCTTTACAATTATGTCGTATGATGACATACACTCACTAACTTCATTTGCCTTTTACATCATAGATATTACAACTTGGCAGCATTATAAGGTTATCCCACTTTGCCTAACTCATTTTAACTGCCTGCTTTCATTTTTGTAATTTGGCATTAAAAAAATAATAACGTAAGCTTTTGTTGGAATTACATCGTAAGCACCGGATTAAAAGTCTCAAGTACAAGGTACTCGGGTACTTCGCATAAATACTATATGAGTGAAATGAGCACAACTGCATGAAAGATGAAGTATGTTTTACTCCTGTCACATAATGAGTGATAGAGTTGCCAATATTTTGTCCCATAAAATGTCCACTTCAAAAATCAAAGCATTATTCTCCCATAATACTTTGTTTTAAAAGTATGTATGCACCTCAATTTGCATGTTGGTTTACCTTTAAAGGAGAGATTTAAAAATTTATGCAAAAAGTTAAACATTTTGGCTCTTCCTCAAATTTTTGCATTTGTCAACTGAGCCACTTATTATGGGACAGACAGAAACAGAGTAATTGAATAAGGAAATAGATAGACAAGCAGGATGTGCATGGACCCATTTGGTGAGGATTAGAAATAAAGGATACTATGGTACATGTGATTCTTAAGTAATATTTTGAGGAAAAAAAACTTCATCAAAAAGGAGGATCAGATGCTGACATATAAAGAGTTGTTATCCTTAACAAACCAGGATCATCATGCACACTCTAAAAGAATCTATATTTATTTTAATCTTTTATGAGGCCTCGATCATATCATTTTAAACATTTTCATATAAATATCTTTGTCTTGTTGCAAGCCTTCCCCTTTTGTTAGATCGCATTTCTTTTGAAAACTATTGCCATTTCACCACAGCTTCTCCTGCTTGACAGATTTGATATCATTCAGACCTTTGGTTAATTATTCTATTTGCAGGTGTGGTTCATGGGTGAATTCTCCCATATTTCAGCTCAATTTGATCATGTGAGTTAACTTGTTACCATTTATTTCTTAATTTATATCTTGAGTATTTTGATGTTGCTAGACTTGTCAAAAAAAAAAAAAAAAAAGGTATTTTGGTATTGCTAGAGATTTTTTTCGAAACTTGTTAATATATTAATGCTGTATTCTTTGACTGGGAACTAAACACAATCCATTTTTTTGAATTCGATAGCTGTTGAACTATTCTATATCAAACTTAATACTTTTGAGACAATTATTTTTTTTTCATTTATCTCCCCTTCAAGATAAGTGTGCGTTTGTGTGTGTTTGTATTACCTTTTAATTATTTGTTCTTCTTCTTTTTAGAATTTCTGTAGTTACTTTTTCCTTTATTAGCACCACTCTTCCTAATAATTCCAGTGGCATACTTGTTATCTTATGGTTTTACGTAGCAAAACTGTTGTTGGCATCCAACAGCTTTCTTTGTTCTTCATAAATTAGGTTGTTTCGGCTGTCTTGGAAAATTACGGAAGTCTGAAGAAAAATTCTGATGCTCTTACCTATGACAAACAAGATGCCCAGAATGGGCTTGTCGAAGAAGCTTCTCCTTCCTCAGATGCCTTGACAAGGATTTCTTCTTGGAGGATGATAGTGAGTGAGAAAGGCGAAGTTAACGTACCTTTGTAATTCCTCTTGACCTATATAAGATAATCTAGTTGAATATCCTTGCATTATTAATCTTATTATAACTAACATCTACTTCTTTTTGGAAAAATAATTTTTATTACAGAGATGATGCCAAGAATCCCAGATTTTGGTCAAGGGTATGCTTGCGCAACATGGCCAAGTTAGCCAAGGAAGCTACAACTGTACGGCGTGTCTTGGAATCTTTGTTCCGCTATTTTGATAATGGCAATCTCTGGTCTCTAGAACATGGTGTCGCTCTTTCTGTCTTGCTGGACATGCAGTCAATGATAGAGAAATCTGGTATTTAAATTTTTTTTTCAGTTTCTTAAAATTGTTCTCAGTGAACTCGACCTAATTTGCTTTCTAACACAGTTTTGTCCTTTATGAGTTGTCATCTTGGATTTCTAGTGTAAATGTTCCTCTCTTCAATTTCCAGGGCAGAACATACACTTTTTTTTCAGTTTCTTAAAATTGTTCTCAGTGAACTCAACCTATTTTGCTTTCTAACACAGTTTTGTCCTTTATGAATTGTCATCTTGGATTTCTAGTGTAAATTTTTCTCTCTTCAATTTGCAGGGCAGAACATACACTTTCTGTTGTCCATCTTGATCAAGCATCTTGATCACAAGAATGTTCTTGAAAATCCTAGTATTCAGCTAGACATTATTGATGTTGCTACCTCCCTTGCTCAACAAACAAAGGTTCAGCATTCTGTGGCCATAATTGTAGCCCTGAGTGATATGATGAGACACCTGCGGAAAAGTATACACTGCTCACTTGATGATTCAAATCTGGGGGCTGAATTAATTCAATGGAACCAAAAATATCGAGCTGCTGTTGACAAATGCCTAGTGCAGTTGTCACACTTGGTGATTCTATTCTCCTCGATAATTTGGAGGGTTTTGCTTTAATATATCTATAATTGATGTGTTCTATAATTAGTTATTTTGGAATTTTAGATACTATTGCGAAATTATCAGTCTCCTCAGGTAAAATATCTGAATGATGTGCAGGTTGGAGATGCAGGTCCAGTTCTTGACGTTATGGCTGTGATGTTAGAGAATATGTCAAATATTACAGTTATGGCCCAGACCCTGATTTCCACTGTTTATAGGGCTGCTCAAATTGTGGCATCCATACCAAATTTGTCATATCAAAACAAGGCAAGCACACTTCAAATTTTTGAGTCATTATCTGATCTTTATAATATGATTGATTGATTTTTTGCAGTTGTTTCTTATATAATTTTTTGATTTTATTCTTATCTGAATTCTCTAGTCTTTTCCTGCTGCATTATTTCATCAACTACTCCTAGCTATGGTCTCTGCGGACCATGAAATAAGGGTGGGCGCACACCGGATATTTTCTGTTGTTCTTGTCCCGTCTTCTTTTTTCCCCCGTTCTTGTGCTGCTACTTCCTACTCCACCAAGGCAACTGATATTCAAAGGACACTCTCAAGAAATGTATCTGCATTTTCTTCTTCAGCCGCACTCTTTGAGAAATTGAAAAGGGAGCAGTGTTCATTACAACAAAATAGCTGTCCAGTTATGACTTTAGAAGTTGAGGATGAAAAGATGAATAATAATTCGATTCTGAGCAGATTGAAGTCAACTTACAGCCAAGGTCATGGTTCAAAAAGGCATCCATCTACCATAACCCCAGGTGAAACTGTAGATAATGGGGATGCAACAGAAGAGAATCATTCCATGCTAAACAAGTTGAAGCCAACTCACAGCCGAGTTTATAGTATTAAAAGGCTGTCATCATCTATAGCTGTTGAAGAAATATCTGTTTGTAATTCAAATAAAGAACTCGTATGTGCTAACATTTCTCATTTTCACATTCTTTATGTAGATTAGCACTTTAGATTTCAGATTTATGCATCATCATCATCTTGTATGATCATTGTCTTCTGATTAAACCATGGCAGATATTATCCCTTAAGTTGAGCAGTGTTCAGATAACTCTACTACTTTCATCAATTTGGGCGCAGTCCATCTCTCCTTTAAATACCCCTGAAAACTATGAAGCAATAGCTCATACCTACAGCCTTGTGTTACTATTTGCACGGACCAAGGTATCGGTGTTGTTCTTTGCTGGTTGACATTATCATGAATGTGGTATTCTTCTTTGGTAAATGGTGATTGATTTACATGTTTTTATTCTTTGTTTTGATGATGAATCCTTTGGTTCATTCCACTGATAGTTGTATATGAGCTGCATTTTTTACTTTCTCAATGGCTGGTGTTTTCTTATGGTATGAATTTAATTGCTTCAACTTGGATTAACTGATCAATACTTTGTGACCATTTTACCTAATGTTAAACACTAGGATGTGAAAACTTGCAAGGGATGCCACACTCGTCATTGGCCATGCCTTTTGGAGGTCATTTATTTAAATCTCTCATACGGGGTCCTCTTAATGCCAAAAACTCACAGGAGCCCCCCACCCCAAAAAATAAAAATAAAAAATATACTAGGATATTTCCCTTGCAAGAATTGCAACTTCTTAAGTTGTCAGAACCTCCAAAAACTCCAAATATATAAACATACATTATGTGACATTCCCTGACTTTACACAAGTGAAATCAAATCCATGATGATAGGTCCTGCTTTGAGGCATGCTTGTGACAATCAGTTTAACAAATAGTTCTTGGAATCATGATTTTTTGAGTTCTTTGTTTGGAGTTCTTGGAATCTTGATTGTGACAATCGATTAAAAAATATCTCAATTGTTTATGAAATATGATTATGGAAATAATATATTTATCTTTAAGCTTTAGTTTCTCAACCAACCTCCTATTTGACTCCATAAAGATAGTGTGGATTCCTTCTGTAGAAAATAATTACAGATTGGGTTTCTTTGTTAGACTGTAGAAGGCACAAGAATGGTATGGTAGCAAGTTTCATTATTTATTTTTCTCTCTTTTCTATAGGATTCTAATATAGCCATAAAGTTACTTTCTTTCCCTGGTTTTGTATCAGTGACGGTTAATATATTTAACTCTTTAGTTATATCCTTTTCAAGATTCTTAGCCTTTACAAATTACCATGGGATTCATATTTGGTTATTTATTTCCATAGTGCTCCCTGGTTTTCATTTGGTTTATTTCTTATAATTCACTCTGTCATGTAGAACTCGTCCAATGAGGTTCTAATTAGAAGTTTTCAACTGGCATTTTCTTTAAGGAGTATTTCTCTTGGAGAAGGAGGTAGGCTCTCTAGTCCGACATTATTTACAATTTATTGTTCTGTATGTGCAATTCTTGAACTCTTGCAAGGTTTTGTGGCCATATAACAAAATGCTCATACCATGGGAATGCATGATACTAATAATTAAATTGCGTGATTTCTACTTTTCCCACTCATACTTTAAAATTCCAAATACCATGAGAGGAGCAAACTTATCTGGGGGAAGACAAATTTCTTCACAATTATGGGTCAGAAGCAGGATAAAATTATGGTAGCATGCTTTCAGATCAAAAAATATGTATTAAGGAACTAGTGAAATGAGATTGGAATGGTTTTATGTTGATAATTTAGACAATTCACTTTTCTTATTCAAGAATTTGGTTTTCGTTTCCTTTTTTTTTTTTTGGGGGGGTGGGGGGGGAGGAGAAAAGACGTATTATGAATTAAGATTAGCAATTGAATGCCTTTATTTTAATTATTATTATTAGGTATATTTTGCATGAGTCCCCTAGAATTGCAACGGACATAATGACCATTTGGTTTTTTATAGCAATTTTGGATTCCATCTCTGCAACTGAAGAGATGCATTTTGCAGCAGCACTGCACCCATCACGCCGCCGATCTCTCTTTACTTTGGCAACATACATGATTATCTTCTCATCAAAAGTATATGATGTTCTCCCACTTGTTTCCCTTGTGAAAGCTGCACTTACAGATGAAACGGTAGGGGCAAAATTATATATTAGGATTTGTTTGTATTGGTTTATTTTGTAGCATGTGTCATTCTTGGATTTCCATTTTATGCTTTTCATGTGTTAAATTCACTCTGTTCTCTATTTTATTTGCATATGCATTTGATTTTTTCAAATATAGGCAAATGTGTGTCATATAGGAAAGTTGAAAGTGTTCAAAATAAAGTGTTCTTCCTACATACCTTTATACATGGGTGACTTTGTATCAGGTTGATCCATTTCTACGGTTAGTTGATGATTGCAAGTTGGAGGCTGTCAATGCTGGACTAGACCATCTGATGAAAGTTTATGGATCAAAAGAAGATGACGAAGATGCTCTAAAGTCACTTTCAGCAATAAAAATAAGCAAGAGCCAATGTAAAGAATCATTTGCTACTACGATTGTACAGACCCTGGGAAAATCTTCCAATGTAACCCTGATCTCACATTCTAATGATATATAATGCATTTAATTTGTCATTTAATGGGATTACCGTACTTACTTTTTAGATCTTTGCACAGCATGAGTCATCTTTTATCAGAGAGCAGTTGCTTAGTGATTTTTTGCCTGATGACATATGCCCGTTGGGAGGTCAGTTATCCAAGGAGACACTGGGACAGTTCTACCAACTTGAATTACAAGATAACGAGCCTCTTGATGTGGTAACTTCTACAGCTTTTTTTCTCCTCAGCAACCCTTGGAAAAACAAAAAAAAAAAAAAAAACTCAAAGATATGTAGTAATTTGTCCATAAGAATTATCATATACTAATTTATTCGATCATATATATATATATATATTTCATTAAGCAGGGTATACTTGTACTCCACCAACTCTTTTGATGTATGTGTAAATAACAGAAACAACACTAACCTTAATATGGTTGTTCTGACTTCACTCTTCATGTCTCATGATGTACTCAGGTTGACCATCCGTTATTTACAACTGATGATGACATTTTACCCAATGCATTTGAAAGACCAGCTGATTCTGGCACACAGCAGGGCATGGAAAGTACAACCCTACTGAGTGTTGATGAACTTTTAAATTCAGTAAGTTATCTCTATTTTTGAGAGACACACCCACATATATATTTGTATATATGTTATGTGCACAGATGATTTTGTTTTTTGCTCATGAGTGTACAGATGAAGTTTTTTCTTTTTTAGATCTTGCTCTTCATTTGATATTATATGATCCAGATCCCAATGTTATCAAAATCACGATCTAGATTGTAAAGTCACTTCTTATAGGTTGTGAGTGTAGATTTTGCCATGGCATGCATGTCTGGAAGTCGAAATGTCTTTGACTTAGCTCTGGTTAAAGGAACTGTTATAGTTTCTTGCTTTTCTTCTTTCTTTTGTCTATCTAGCTTTTGTGCCAGGGTGGTCTATTTTCCTGCTAGTGGTTAAAAAATCTGCCTTAAAATCAATTCTCCTGAGAGGGCACTTTGCCTTTTCTTTTCTTTGGTTTTTTTCCCCCTTTATTAGTGAAAGATTAGGTCTGCAAACTCATAGTATTAAGAAGAATCTTGGTTCAAAATTTTCTGCAGCTTTAATGTTTACATAATTAGGTTTGTAATACATACTCCAGCCATGTAAATTCTAGAGAATATTACCACTAAATTTATTGTGTATGTTTGACATCATTATGACTGGACATGATCTAGGAAAAAAATAAAAACTTCAATGCTTTATTGCAAAGTTGTTTGAAATTAGAATCTCTAGTAAGTGAAAATGTCCACAGGGTGATGTAGGACAACTTAGAAAAATTTTCTATGTTTGCAGTGGGTTTAGGGTTAGGAAATAAAGAGAATTAGAGAGAAATTAGGGCTGTTCAGGGGCTGCATGACAGTACCCGTGAACAGCAACTTCAGAAAGAGAAGAGAGGAGAAAGAACCAACAAAGGCCAACGTGCCTATCGTTCAAAACACTCAATTTTATTACTAAAATATCCTTGACTCTAGAATAACCAAATATAATATAAAACCTAATTAACTACCATGGACACTTATTCTTGGGCTTTGCCTTAACCTTAGGCTTTCAAAGAGGATGTTCTTTCTTGTACCGTGCTATGGCTGTGCCATCACAGGGGCTCCAAAGTAGAGTAATGAAGAAGAGGTATCTTCATCTCAAAGAGGAAAGTATAGTTTACATTTGAATGGAAATAGGAATTAGGCTTTAAGCTGACACAGAAACAGCTTGAAGCCAGAGAATGGTAGTGACAGTGCTGTTAGTAATATCTGTGATACCCTTAGACTGGTGGAAAGATTCCTGGATATACTTATGCTTGAGTCTTGACATGAGTAATTTCTTTGGTACTGGTTTACTAATTACAAGGGAAACATACTACTCAACTTCCCCTGAAATTGTGCAGAGTTGTAAGATCCACCTGTATTTTAGATTGTATAAAAGTATTTCCAAGATGAAGGCCAGGCCTTGGTGCGATGGAAAGTGCATTCCACCAAAAAGCGAAAGGTTGCAAGTTCAAGTCTGAGAACTAGCCTCTCCAAAAAAAAAAAAATTTGGGGGTATCATTGTAATTTACAATCTTGTACTCCTATCCATGTACACTCCCAGTGTACTTGGGTCTTTTTGATTAATGATATTTCGTTATTTATCAAAAATAATAATAATAATAATAATAATAATAATGGGGGGTAAGGCTACCTACCAATCACCTACCCCAGACCCTAGAAGTGGAAGAGGTGAACAACATGGGAACTAAAAGATGGAATCCAAGAATTCACAATTCTTGATGGTACTATGGTTGCTTGATTCTTCTGCACTTTTGTGATTTTGAGGTTTGACTTTTGATGCTAACTTTTGTACCTCTAAAATCTCTTGGCATATTTCATTTGGAACCTATGTTTGCTGTTGATAGCTGATCAATATGTAAGATGTATTAGAATCTTTGTTCGACCTGTCATTGACAAATAAGGTGAGTCGTCTCATTCATTTGACCAATTCTTCATTGATTGAGCAGTGGTTTTGGATTTTATCCAAATGGTGAATGATCTAGAGAGGGAATAAGATTACAAACTAAGATGGCTCTAATTGGGGCTATTGGAATGCGTGCAAATCAACATAAATGAACCAACTTGATACTTTGGTATTATCAGCACACGGAATATCTTTCAGATTTCTTAGAATTACAGGGCTTGTGGAGAGGCAAAACAAAGAAGAAGAAAATATTGCACAGAGAAAATTAGTGTAATAGACTGGAAATTCACACCCCCCCCCCACCCCCGCCCGCCCGCGGGGAAGAAAAAAAAAATTGCATCAAAGCACAACCTCCTCCTGGGCACTACGTTGTTTCATTTTCAACTTCTATTGCACACTTTCAATAAATTTCTCATAAGAAGGTGGCGTGTATGTAGGTTTTGGAGACTACAAATCAGGTAGGAAGATTTTCATTCTCAAACCCCAATGACATGACATATAAGGAAATGGCTGGCCATTGTGAGGCCCTTCTAGTGGGAAAGCAGCAGAAGATGTCCACTTTCATGAGTCCCCAACAGGTTCAAGAAAGTATAGTTAGCATTTCTTATCATGATTACCATGGAAAAGAGCTGCCTCCTTATTCCCCAGTTCAGCCTGTTTTTCCTTTGGTACTTCCTAACTTTATCATACATTAGATTCTTATACTGGCTTTCTAATTTCTTTAAGACACAGAAACATATTGAGCAAGAAGTGCAACCTAGCTGCTAACTGATTTCTGCCAAATGATTTGATTCTGAAACCATCTGGAATTGCAGGGTGGAAATCCATTCCTCGACTCAAACATGGGCGCTTCACACAACCCATCCATTGCTAATGGTCATATGCTTTGTGCAACTGAGTTTCAGCATCATCCCCACTTCTTTCAGCTCCCATCATCAAGCCCATATGAAAACTTTTTAAAGGCTGCTGGTTGTTGATGCCCTCAAATGGATAGTAACTCTTATAGGGATGATGTATCGACCGGAGTTTTGTGGTGATGTATGCAATGACTGGGGCTTGAAATCCTCGGTGGGCTACATAATGCTCAGAATTCCTTGCAGTGGCTGCCTTCCAAATTTTGCATTGCCTCAGCTGTTATAGCTGGATCAGTGATTGTGTTGTTTTCTAACTTTAGTCAAACAGTTCACCAATTCATAGCCGATGCCATCATTAATTTTTATTCTTTTTTTCTTTCATTTTAACAGGGAGGATTTTGTTCCCCTTATGTTGGCTTCTTGCCCCATTTTTTTGTAGAGTGTTGAAATGTGCAATAGGTATTGGGCTGAATATGGGTTTTCTTTCATTGTTGTCAAGGCTCATTGCATAATTGTCGTGAGGCATTTGTGAAATTATTTTGGTAGGAGAGCTGGAGAGGAGTTTGTAATATTCAAATTTTCTGTAAAAGAAGACAAGCAATGCAAGTTTGTTTATAATGATGTTTGGAAGGTAAACTTAACTTTCAAGTTTGCCCATATTTCTACCTGCCACCATCTAATTTTATTTTTTCTGTTTATGAACGCCTTCTTGGATCATACACTTAGACGGGATATTTTTATGCGAGTGAATTTATATTCGATGGATTGTAAATTATACCAAAATTTATTTTAATTTGCTTGTACATTTATCCTACTTGTTTAGCAAAATTTTAAGGCTTTAGGATCTGTGCTTTGTAAGCTGCTTTGAGTTTCCATATTACATCATTTTTTTGTCTAATCTTGACAGTAAGAATTTTGTTTTGTTTTTATTAAAAATTGGTTTGTTTAATGTAGACCTCTTTTTCAAAATTTCAAAATAAGTGAATTACACAAAACCACTTTAAATTTATACGTACTTGCTAATTAATTTAGTCACTGATAAAGGGTTTTTTTTTAATTATAATTTATAACTTAATATTTCTTATTAAGTCCTAACTAGATTCCTCTTAAAATATGTCCTAACTAGATTGTATCTCTTACGATCATTATTCTCTCATATGAAGGCGAATCCCTATGCTTATAGAGTCCACTTTCATGTAAAAAGAAATGTTGTATAAAATTAAAATGGTTCTACAAAACAAAGTGCCTACAACCACAGTCAAACACAAGGTCAATTACACAACTTGCTTAGGTGTTAATTTTGTGATTGAATTTGAACACTTTCAAACTGAATCACCACATAAACTTAATAATAATAAAAATTAAGTGCATCAATTACAATGTGACACTTAAACAATTAAACATACTATAGATTTGAGTTTGAAGTTGTATGGGCATTTTTCTATACAAAATAATAAATCTATCTTTAAAAAAAAAAAAAACAAAGATATTTGTTTACTACATTGTAGCTACTGGGTTGTAAGAAAATCTACCATATGTCTAATGTATGCATCTATCATCTCACATGAGATGGACCCCACAAATGTGAACCCATCTAATGTGAGAGAATAGATAGAAGAAAATTGATATTTGCCCCTAATTTATAAACTATGCAACAAAAAATCCTTATTTTGAAACTATATAACAAAATGCCATTGTTTTTTGAAATCCGATTTGAACAAAATTGACTTACATGTGGAACTTGATATCCTCAAAATCGAGTTTTATGTATATTTTTAAGTTTAACTCGATATTAACAATGTCGAATTCTAATTAAATTTTCAAAAAAATTTAAATAGCAAAATATATATAAAACTCGACATTAGTAATGTCAAGTTCTACTCATAACTCAATTTTATTAAAATTAAATTTAAAAAACAATAACATTTTTCTAAATAGTATCAAAATATACAAATTTTACTGCATAATTTGTGAATCAAGGCAAATGCCCTTTTATTTTCCGAATAGATACATGACGTATGTAATGCCACCTCATGGCTGGTGCCTCTATCGCAATCAACATTAAAATCTTGTCCAAGTAAAAAGAGTAAAATGATTCTCACGTGATGCACATGGTTAAGGCTTAAAGACACCACAAAATGCCATTATGTACGAGCAGAGCATCTACCTAGCAAGCCTTGCATCACTAAATGCCAATCTTTTTTTTCTTTTTTCTTACAAAAATAAAAAGTAGTAGTAGTAAACTGTATAAATGTTTTATATCTATCTATCTCTAGAATCTTCGAGGGATCGTTGAAATATCAAAAACCAAAAAAACCCAATACAATTCGCATTTTCCACTCCAAATTCCAAGCTCTCAAATTCTTTTCCTCCACCCGTGAGTTTCTCTCTCTCTCCCTCTCTCTCTAAATCCGTTTGTTTCCCGAGAAAATTCTATCCTCGATTGCAATCTGTTTCATGTTTTACAGTTTTGGTTTAAACTAGTGAGAATTCAATCTGTAACCGTAAACTAGTCTTAGCTGAATAGTGGAGTTTCTGTTTGTTTTCAGCTACATTTTCTCGGTAATCAAACGGATAGTAAACTATGTTCGAATTGTACGCTGACTTTTTTTTTTTTTTTGGGTGCAGAGATTTGATCGTGAAAGTCAAAGCCCTAGGTGTGTTTGCTAAATTTGTGTGTAATGGACGAAGTTCACGAGGAGCAAAGTCAACCGCTCGGTAATACATTACATTTCTGATCTTTGAAGGTTTAATCTAGGTCACTGTATGTTTTGTCATTCGATTTTGAACAAAAATTGTTTGCTTGATATTTGTAATGGCAATGATTCTGAGCTGTTTTACGCATCGCATTTGGCATATAGTGAATGAAAATTACAAGCTTGGTTGATAAAGAAAGTGTTTTTATGGTCTTTTTGAAATGATATAGTTCAAGTTTTGGGAATCTAGGCTGACCTTTTAATATGTGTGTAATTGCTAAACTTGTTTAATTATGTGGCAATGCAATGCGGTAATGCGGATTTGAATTTTTTTTTTTTTTTTTTTTATGGGTAATGTAAGTCAACCCAAGTACACTGGAAATGTGCCATATGGGCAAAACATCAAGAGCCCAAATTACAGTGATAAATTAAAATAGGAAGGGGAAAACAAGAAAAGGATGGCAAAACTAGACTTCATTCAAGGAGAGTAAGGAAGAAAAAAAACTTAATCTCAAGAATGTACTGTTCACAGCCCTCAAAACTTCTAGCATTCCGTTCCTGCCAAACACGCCGTGTGAATTTTTATCATTGGATTGTGTTTGCCATGAATGTAAATATCTAATTAATTCTTGGATTAGATCATGCTAAGTTTGAGAAAGGTCCAGTTAATAATTGAGTACTAAGCAATATATATATATACATACACATATATATACATATATAGTCTTCCAAAGATTTTGATAATTAAAACGATGTTTATTGTACTTCTTAAATATATATATGCATAATCTAGTAACTGGAATCTTGCTCTGCTTGGTTTTCAGCTTATTAGGGAGAAGAAAATGGTACTTTTCTCTATGATTTGTATGATTAAGAAAGATTGCTCAATAGGCAGTTCTTACATACTGCAATTATTTTGAAACTTTAGGTTTAGGAAGTAACATCGTGACTACCAATCCGTACTTATACCCTGCCTGGCCTCATCTTTTGCAGATCAAGAGGAAGACAATGAAATACGTACTGAAAGTGCTGCATTTGTGCAAGGGGAACCTCCACAAGATGGTAATGGGCCCCCAAAAGTGGACTCTGAGGTGGAAGTTCTTCATGAGAAAGTCACAAAGCAAATCATTAAGGAAGGTCATGGTCAGAAACCATCCAAATATGCAACATGCTTTTGTAAGTGCCAGATAGTTTCTTATTTTTGTGCTTCTGAGCTATTTTCCATGAGCATTAATTATTCTCATATCTACAACTAATTTGCAGCTAATATTAACTAACTCATGTAGTTGTATACCATTAGTTGATCTGTTTAAATTTCTGCGTTTGTATCAGGTGTCTCATGTCTGGTATTGAATGTGTGATGGTACTTTACCCAATATCTCATTGAAACTTCAATGATGATTATCTTAATAAACTCATATTTGATATGTTTGTGGAAAACAGTATGGAAAAGGTTGAGACTGATCAATTTGAGGGGTCCTTAACCTAGTATATTAAGCTTTAAAGCTATAGACATATACACTATTCGAAGTCATTCTGCCATTTGACTAACTGGCTAAGGTGAAAAGTCTTTATGTCGATGCAATTTTTTCTTTTATATATATAGGAGGTACAAATGCTTCTTTGATTTTCACTTTTCTCTCTACTTTTGAAGGGAAATATTGTGTTGATTGCTGATTGTTTCTTGCATTTTACATCTTAGAATTGTGCCTTGCAAGTTGAGGTTTTTAATTTTTTTACTCTTTAAATGTTGACATGACATATAAGGCTGCCTTGGTTGGCTGGGCAAAGAGATAGGTACTGGAAATCCATTTGAAAATCTTGTCTAATAGGTTGGATTAAGTATCTGCCTTTGTTGCTGGATGAAATTTTCTTCACTGTTCTGTTTTTCAGGGCAATCATGTTGCAGATGAATTTTTCATCTAGCAAGCTCATTTCTAAGGTAGTGTGTTGGCAGCCTGAAATTTGTTTGTTAGGAATGTTTTTCATGTGTAATTTTACTACTTCAAGCTAAATTTTTTCATTCACTAAATGATAATATTGCAACCAAGGGATCTGAATTAATACAGTTTATGGGGTATTTTCTTCAAGGCTGAATGCACAAGGTACCAAAATAGAGGGTGCGTTTTAGAAATACTGTTCAAAAATGGTCTTACAAGAGTGTAACAATTTTCTTGCTTATAAGATTGTTATCTGTACTTGTATGAGGTGACAACTTAAATGTCTGATTTCTTGCAATTCATGCACCTCATGTTATGTTTCTCTTTCTACTAGGTATGCTTTGGCCTGGCCCTATATAGGGCCAAGTAGTGTAAAAGGATTCATGTAGCCTACCTTTATTAGTTGGGATTAAGGTTTAGTTGACTTCTTTGCATATTCCTGTGGCATTATGATGTTATATAGTTGTTATACATATAGTAATATTATACCCATCAAAGAAGCTATTCAAAACTGTCTCATGGTATATTTATGGGTGATGTTAACTCCATTATGCTTTCCAAACTACACTGTGTGATAGTGCACTACAGGGCTTGGACGGAAAGCACCCTGCACAAGTTTGAAGACACATGGAATGAACAAAAACCAGTTGAGTTGGTATTAGGAAAAGGTACTTGCTTATATGATCCTTTTTTTTTTTTTTTTTTTTTTCTTTTTAATACTTTTCAAAATGTACATAATATCTACACTAAACTTTTTATCTGTTGCATGGATTATCTCATTGTAATTTTTCACTGTGTTAATTACCGATTCCCTCTATCTATATTTTTCCATCTACGATTATTTCAGACAATGAGTTCTTATTAATCTATGGTAGTATGGTGTTGTTTATTAATTAAGATGAAGTAGGTGAAAATCGCATGGTTATTCATGAATTTTTATCAATTAAGGAAGTAACAAAGAATATGACCTTAGATAGAATTGAATGGAGGAAAAGAATACATATGACCGACTCTAACTAGTTCGTTGAGAATCCGTAGCCAACCCCAAAAACTTGGGATTGAGGCAATTCATTACCTATGGACTACATAAATTTATGGTAGGCCCTTTTTATGTTACTTTTTGTTCATCATCGTGAACATGAAGTAATCTTTTCTATTAATAAATATTATTACGTATAAAAAAATAAAAAATAAAAAACCATAAATTTCTGGTGGGCTGTAGGCTTAATTCCACAAGGTTGAAACTTGAAAATATAATTAACTCATTCAAAAAATTGGATCGCTAAATATCTCTTTTTCATAGTTCCAATTAGATCCAACATGAAGGTTAAAGCCAACAATGGAAAATTATATTGGAGAATACAGCTGAAGCAGTATACAACACATAAATACACCTAACACACTCACACTGACACATTTGCATGTATGTTTAAATTTTATTGATATCAGCCAAATCATCTATCTGCTGTAATATTCTATTGAACTAGTTCTAGAACATTGATGTATTTCCTTCTGCAACAGAGAAGAAAGAAATGACTGGCTTGGCTATTGGTTTGTCCAGCATGAAATCCGGTGAACGTGCTCTGTTACATGTGGGCTGGGAATTGGGTTATGGGAAAGAAGGAAGCTTTTCTTTCCCAAATGTTCCACCCATGGCAGACATCATTTATGAAGCTGAGCTAATTGGGTTTGATGAGACCAAAGAGGTAATATTCTGTTAAGTGACTTTCTAAGTATTTGTTTATGGATGTTCAAAGTTTCTATATGATTTTATAAGCTTGACACATACATGAGGTGATGCATTTCTCAGGGGAAAGCTCGTGGTGACATGACTGTGGAGGAAAGAATTGGTGCAGCAGATCGAAGAAAGATGGATGGAAATGCTTTATTCAAGGAGGAAAAACTGGAGGAGGCTATGCAACAGTATGAAATGGTTACACACTTAGTTCCTTCAATTTATTGTTTCTTTGCTTGAGTTCGTGTGTATGTCTATATATATATATATATTCCTTTTCTAATCAAGTTCTGATGGTTTTTCCTGATGTCAGGCCATCGCATATATGGGTGACGACTTCATGTTCCAGTTGTTTGGGAAGTACCGGGACATGGCTTTAGCTGTTAAGAATCCATGTCACCTTAACACGGCAGCATGTATGATAAAGCTCAAGCGCTATGAGGAAGCAATTATGCAGTGCAACATTGTAAGTATATAGTTTGATGGATGGATTCATTTCATCTGTGCAAACATGTCTTTTCATCTTTAGATTCCGCAATATTAGAGAATTTTGAAGCTTATCTACGTTAAGAACATGCTTGAATTGGCATATTTTACTCCATGAACCCATGTTTTTGTTTATCTTATTGACATGTATGGAAAACACTAAGCCACCTCAATATGCCCTCAGAAATTGTACTAATTACTTACAAGCCTCGATATAGTCAATTTTGACTTTTAGGAGCCCTATTGACTTTCTTACTCAACACTACACATTTATAATCTCCATAATACGTACCTTTGTGGCATGCTATATGGCTATTTTTATTGCAGTCCCACATTGTTAATATAACTGATGTAAAATACAATTAATGCGTGGTTTTCTATGCTTATACATTGTTTGAAGACCTAATGATCATTAATCTATTAAGGCTCCATTTGAATCTAGGAACAAGGGAAAAGAATCTTAATAGTTGCTTTCTTTCTCTCTCTTACTCCTTAGTATAACTTATAAAAGGCTTAACTCAAATGTCTCTAAATGATAAGTCTGCCAGCTCTTTGCAGATAAGCCCAAACACAGTTTGTGTTTCTTTTTAGTCTGCAGGAACTTGTGTTCTAATGCAATGGACATTAATTAAGACTTTAACATGCAAAGCCACAGTGAACTTGGCTGTGGGTCTATATTTAAGGGCTTATACGGGGACTGCATTAATTGCAACAAATCATTAAACCTTCTTTAGGACCTGGAAATTAAAGTGAAGTCTTGTCGGCTCTTAGGTATCCAGAATTTAACATTTTGTCACAGGCAGCCAACATTTCAGGAAACAACAATTTGCATCTCTCATGTAATCAACACCATTGAATGTGGTGAACAGTTAGAGTTCTAGAACATTGACATGTCCCATTTAATGACTTATCAAAAAAGAAAATGATAATGGTGTGATGGGTTCACAGGTGTTGGCAGAGGAAGAAAACAATGCGAAAGCATTGTTCAGGCGAGGTAAGGCTAGAGCAGAACTTGGGCAAACAGATGCTGCTCGGGAGGACTATCTAAAAGTGCGTAAATTTGCACCTGAAGACAAAGCAGTTGCGAGGGAGTTACGTTTGCTTGCTGAACATGACAAGGCTCTTTATCAGAAGCAAAAGGAGATTTATAAAGGAATCTTTGGACCAAGACCTGAACCAAAACCAAAGCGAACTAATTGGTTGGTTCTCTTTTGGCAGTGGCTATTGTCACTATTCTATCGCCTCTTCAAACGTGAAAGGTACAAAGCAGACTAATCAGAGGTTTCAAGAAGCAGATGAGCGAGAGATTTTGTTTACTAAGTATGAGTTCTGGTGTTGAATGTTTACCTGCCAATGGATTCAGTCAGTGACATCCAGTTCTTTCCTCTAGTGTATGCTATAATGAGCCTAAATATGTTTACTAATGAACTTTTCATGGTGTAGTGGGACCCTGAACCAATATGTTAAATTGATTTATAATCCAACAGGACTTTTCTCTTTTACATAGGATGTAACAAGTTTACCTTGTATTGTGGGCTGGTTCATTAGGATTGGTGTTTTAATATGATAAATATTTCATTGATGAAGGACTTCAATTTTGTGTGTCGCTGATGAATTGAACTTTTTCATTCCTCTCTTGGTGTTTTACTTTATGGCCTACTATAAAAACTTGTTGCAGGAATGAAGATGGCCTCCACTCTAATGTATGTTATTGGAACTACGTTTAAATGAAGCGATCTTCTAAATAGAGAATTGGCCCTAACAGTCTAGACCTCTAACCCTCCTTTTCTTGCACCTAGGACCAAACTCAGTTTGCAGTTCTTGTTATAACCTCAAATGTTTGCTGGTAGCGTTAACATTTGTGATCATTTAAATTGAAATAAATATTCTACTTAATGTTGAAACTAGAGCTCCAATAATTTGATCCTAGACAGAGGAGCTCAAAAGTACTCTTGGTGACACTACTCTAGTCACCGAAACAGGTTCAGAAGATTGTACAAATACACAGAAGATTGAAAAGAGTATTCTGCAAAAATCTATGTTAAACAATGGAGCAATAATCTATTCTCTGAAGAAAAATGATGAATATGTACTTCGACCTCATATTGCATAGTTGTTTCTTTATTTATTTATCAATTTACTAAATAACATTTCTTGCATCACAAAAATGTAGTCTCTGTTCTTTGTTGAGCTTACCCAAAAAAAAAAAAAAAAAACTTTCATTGATCCCAAAGATATTATACAAATTCTTCTACATGAAACTTTAAAAATGTCTACCATGGTTGCTTTGGCATGTACGTCCAAGCACAATAAGCACAAACAATCCTCTGTGATATATACACATAAACAGCAAATGATAAACTCATTAACATCACATCCTTCCAGTCACCCTTCTGCTTGGGGCTCAAATTCTCTTGCAAAATCTTCCCAAACTTCTCAAACCCAACAAAAGGTGGTGGCAACAATGACTTCCTTTTGCTCTCTTTCTTCGATCTTGGTTTGGAAGTATCCACAGGCTTGTGGCTTTGGCAACAAAGAAGGATGAGAATTCTTGGGCTGCTTCTAGTCTTTCTGTGTTCTTGAGTTGTGCTGTGTTTTGTGTGGAATGAAGGACCAATTGAGAGAGCAGCCATGGCAGATAAAATGGGGTTTTTGAATCTTCAAGTTTAGATCAGTTGGAGAGGAAAGCTTTGCTCATGGGTGTTTGTGAGGAAGGTGAGGTGAAGGTGCTGTGTTTGACCTCATTTTGCAAAGAGAAGATAAACCCAATCACTTTCATTGGCTGCTTGTGGAGTGCAAGAAAATATCTTTCATGGAAAAAGCAAATATTTACCTTATATTTTTTGGTACGTATGGGTTGGATAAGAGTCTGGCTCTTGTCATTGTGTCAGTTTGTGGGACAAACATCAACGTGACCTCTAATTGAAAAGGTTGGTAACACACTTTTCCCTGCATCTATTTTCCATAACTACTTCAATTTGGCACCATTTTTTTATATTTATTCTAAGACTTAGTGAGTTAGAATAGCTTATTTTTATAGGTTTTCTAACATGAATTGTTAGAAAAATGGTACCTAAAAAACTGGTATAGAGTGCTGTTTTAAACTATCTTATCTACTAATCTCTTAGGACCAACCAAATCGATAAATAATGTATCAGCCTATCAGGAATTCAAATAGTCCATAATTTGAGCTCACTGATATATTAAAATCTCAAAAATAAAAAATCTTACAAACCAAACACTAACAAGATATTCGTTCATGGCAGCTGAATATCCTTTTTCTCTATTTTCTTTAATGTGAATAAACGTCCTTCTTATATATGTTATCTACTTATCTGTAGTTAAAAATAAATTCTAAGAAAAACACAACACATGTTAAAGAAAAACATGCGCAGACATAATAATTCTGTATACAGAGCCACTAAATTATTGAGAAATGTACTGTTATATGAACTTGATATAAAACATTCTATAACAAAACTTAAAACCTAAGAAAATATTAATGGATGTCTTAAACAGATTTGTTAATGAACTATTTTAAAAAAAAAATGAAAAAAATTAATATTTTAATAATTTTTTATATTTATCATAAAAATGATATTAAAATTTTCTAAAACAGTATGTTATTCATTGCCTTAAGTCTCTGGGCACACAAATATAACAAGAGTTCTTTTCTTAATAAAAAAAAAAATTTGGGGTTAATGGAGAATGTAAGTATTTTCAAGGGGAATCATTTTTTTTGAGGGAATAATTTTGTGCAAACAGTTTATTAATCAATTGGCATTGACTTCGTACCAGAAGACTGTCTCTCTCTCTCTAATCTGTAGATCTTTCAAACAACAGAACTCTTCTTCATTCTTTAATCATTATCTTTTCTTCTTGGCCTTCACCCAATTTGACTATTAGTCCCCATCCTTAACTTACACGTATAGTTGTCCTTTCTATCAAAGTTTCAAAACTCATCCAAAAGTGGTGGGACCCCATTAAATCATCCAACGGCTCTAATTCAAAACCCCAAAACTCAATCAACACCCTTGACTACATCATCATCTGCTTTTAGTATCATATAAAAATGTCATAACTTTTATAATAATTATTTTACTTGTCGGACTGTAATTTGTAATTAACTGCATATTTTCTCTATCGCTTATAAATCGGATAATGGTGATACAAATTATAACATTTTACGTGAGATTAGAATTGTTGTTATAATATTGAAAGAAATAGTCAAAAGAAAAGTATTATTATGACGTCAAAAGTCAAACCACAAGAGTCAAAGCTTCTTAACTTTTCTTACGTGTTACACATGTAACACTAACATTGACTAAACTCTCTTCCAGATTTTGACACGTGTGCTCTCAAAGACATGTACGGTCAAGATTGCGAGTATTGGATTTTGAAAAGCTTTGAATTGCAGAGTGAGCAATCAAGTAGTAGGGTTGGGCCAAATTTTTTTAAGGTTTTAATGTACCCGACAAAAGTTTTACAGGGTTGCAGAATTTGGCATCCCGAGAACCAATAGGAATGTGACACGTAAGCGTACTTACTGAATTGTCAATAAGAGAGTTATTTATTTTGACATTGGAGTTAATGGAAATGTGGGGTTGGGATTGCATGAAACATGGTGCACCAAGCATTCCTTGTTTTCTGAACAACATCTAAGGCTAGGATTGAGAAGTGTACAACATGTCTTTGACTAGTACATGTAGTTTTCAGTTCATGGCCAACATTTTCTTGAGAAGTGGTACAACAATGTCTTTGACTAGTGCATTGTGTTTTGGACTTTTAGTTTAATGTCCAACATTTTAATTAAAATTTTTTTCTTGGGCTCCTCTTCTTTCACACTATGGTTGGTTGAATGGAAAATATGGGAAAGGAAGGAAAGAAAAAGAGAAAAAAAAAAGGTGTTTGGATGTGAAGGAGAAGAGAAGGGAAAGTGAAAAATATATTTTACACTTTTATCCTCTTAAATTATAAAATAATAGGGTTATAAAAGTAATTTTACAAAAAATTCAAACTTTTAAAGGGTATTAAAGTAATTTTATAATTGAAAAAATGGTGGACTCATAAAAACCTTTTACCTTCCTCCCTTCTTTCTTTCCTCATTTTTATTTTAACCAAACAAAAGAAATCTCTTTATTTCTCTTCCCTTCCTTCACCTTTCATGCAACCAAATATGGTGTTAATATGAAATGTATATTATGTATCTGTTATATATAGCACCTCTCTTACATTGTGTGGGTCTCAATTACTTGTGGGACTTACACAGTGCAAAAGAGATATTATATGTAACTAATACATGAGATACTACATCTTTTTAATATAAGGTCTAATTAATGGGTGTCTTTAAAATATTTGTTAATGGACAATTTTAGGAAAATTTTAATATCGATTTTATGAGAAATATAAAAAAAATTACTAAAAATCAATTACTTTTTCTTTTCCCATAAATTTTTTATAAAAAAAATTACTTTCTAAACCAATACCCTGAGGACATCCGTTAACTTTTCCCTTTAATATATAAGATACGTTTAAACAATTATGACTTTCACTCTTTAATATTAATAAAGTCTTGTTAATGAGTGCTTTTAGAGTAATTGTTAATAAACTGTTTTAAAAATTTTCTAAACCAATTTTCTTAAGACATTTGTTAACCTTTTCCATATTAATATTACTTTTTATCATTATGTTCAACATTAATGAGTCTCCTTTTTGATGTAAACTGGATTCAATCATGGATCTATATTTGACAACAAAACCTTCTCTTATTATATATATAATGTACGAATGGGAATTTGTTAAACAATTTTTCTAGCTTAAAAAACTTTATAGAGAACTTTTTTTTAGAGGTAAAATTTCAACCTACGGCATTCGTTCTTAAAGATTGCTCTTTATTATCATATCAAAATATCAATTAGATTTTAGTGTAGGCAAAGATAGAACCTCATATTTATTATTTAAAGGGAAAAATGTATATTTAATGTTAAACCGTCACCAATCTATTGGCTAAAAAATAAAAAAATTATTTGTCTAAATATTAAGTAAAAAAAGGTACAATGTTGGAAGTGAAGGAATCAAATACTATATTGATGTGGATTGACAAACTCAATTTTGTATTCATCTCATTCAAAATGAAGCGTAGACACGATACTAACTTTCCAAAAGCTACATTGTTTTAATTGGTTAATTTTCCACTCCCCCAAAAGATAAATAAAAATTGTTCCTTAGAGTAATTGAAAAAATGAACATGCATGCACTTGTTAGTTTTATAAAGAAAAATGGTCTAACTTAAGGACAATGCAACAGTCAAAATTGACCAATAAATTATCATAAGACGCCCTTTGAGTAGACTGTCGAGTAAACATCACAATATCATACATATTGATTGTGAGATACATATAATTAACGAGACCCACGTGTGTCAAAGTTTTTGAGGTATGCAACAACGTGACAATGTACTAGAAGATATGGAGTCCTCTTATATATATTTAAGACAATGTACAATAATATTTATGGGATGTCTTAAGAGTATTAATTAGTTTAATAAATATTTTTATATATTTTTATGGAAAAAAACAATTGATTTTTTTGTTTACAGTTTTTTTTTTTAAATATATTTTCATAGGAGTGGTATTTAAAGTTTCTTAAAATGGTTAAATTAACAAGTGCCTTAAGGACACTCATTAACGGGACCCTAATATTATTTGTTATGAATAAGTGTCCTTCCGCGACTAGCTGTTTTTGTTAGATTTTAGTTTTTTGAACAGCTTTTTAAAATCTCATCTTGTCTCACTTTTTTCAAAATACAAGCACATTTAACGCACTTACAAAAACAAATATTATAAATAAATAAATAAGTCGATGTCAAACGCACACTAAAAGTATCTTATGGAAGTTGAGAATTTTATAACTCAACTGGTACTTTTTGATGTTTTCAACGAAAACTTCCCGAATTTAAATCCTCAATTTCCCAATTATCAATTATAGAAAAAGAGAATCCCATCGACAAACAATGATTCCATCCGGATAAAAATAAGTTCCTAAAATAACTCTATGGTAGAGTTTTTGAAATCTTATCAGTTCGTTGAATTTTAGAATATTTTGAATAGATACCAAAAGTCAAGATTTTTCTAAATGTGTTTCCCAAAAAAAAAAAAAAAAAGGATTTTTCTAAATGTTGATAACATGGTAAAATTCAATCCACTCATTTCAAAATAAACGGATAGGATTTCAAGAACTTTCTAATAGAGGGGCTTGGCTTAGTTTCAATACTTTTTTAATTATAATCTCATTTTATTTTAATGAGAAACTGTCAAATCACCCACTAATTAAATAAAAACGTGGAGATTAAAACTCACTACCACTTGACATTGTGTATTTAAAATAAAATGAAATATCCTATCAAAAAAGTACTGGATGTAAGCCAAACCCCTATTAGAGTTACCTAAAAACTCTAAAAGATCTGCATCCTCATTAGTTCAATGTTCAAGTGTAGTAAATGAAACACGGTGCTCAACAACATTGTTATGTGTTATATCTACTGCCCTAGCATTTTATTCAATGGTTTATTTTTTATTTATATATAAATAAAGTTAAATTATACACAAATATTAACAGAAGTAGGCGCCTACACCAAAAACTCAGTAAACATATATAATAATCCTTAACTTTTATCATATAGAAACTCTAAACAGTAATATTATTTCTTAATAATTAATGTCTTATAAAATATTACTCTATTTGTCAAGAGCTTTGAACTTCAACAACATTGTTTAATGTGGGTTCAATTAGGTCAATTGGTTAAAAAAAAAAAATTCGAGGTTTGAATTAGGAGTGGCAATTCATGTTCACAAGTTGGGTTCATGTCGTATCGAGTCATGAGTATTCGGCTATATGGGTTGACCCGAATCCAACCTGTTTACTAAACGTGTTAGGAATCCTTAACCCAAACACAACTTGTTTATTAAACAAGTCAGTCTGATCCAACACGTTTAACTCGTTTAATTAACAAGTTATGTACAAATTAATACAAATGACTCATTTTATAATCTATTTAATTAATAAGTCATACTTAATCAATATAATCTTTATCAATTCTCATGTATATAAAATTAAAATACAATTACAACTATAAATATAGTAATAAACATATAAAAACAACCATAAATTAAGTAATAGTATTAAAATAATTAATAACTTTATAAGTTAAATGGGTCAGATAGGTTCACATGCTGAAAATGAACTCGACCCGTTTATTAAACGAGTTAGCCGTGTCAACCTGAATATGACCTGAACCTGTTTAGCCTCGATCTATAACCTGTTTATAAACAGGTTAGTCGTGTCGGGTTTGTGAGTCGTATCAAATTTTGTCACCTCTAGTTCAAACTTCAAACCTGCCTATAACAAAATTTCATTTAACATATTTAATAATTCTTAACTTGTATCATATAGACACTCATAAATAGTAATATTTTTCTAATAATTAATGTCTTATAAAATATTGCTCAATTTTTCCAGAGTTTTGAACATCAACAACATTGTTTTATTTGGGTTCAATTAGGTCAACTAGTAAAAAAAAAAAAAAAAATCAAGGTTCAAACTTCAAACCTGCCTACACCAAAAATTCATTAAACATATTTAATAATCCTAAACTTGTATCATATATACACTCATAAACAATAATGTATATGTGGGTGTCAAAAACAACCACCAATATGATAATGATGGAATAAATGACTTGCACAATTAATTTCTAAAAAAAGGGGAAAATATTGCACAATGGGAGATCTAAATAGCAAATTAAATGAACAAAAGGATCATTTCTTCCATCATTATCATTTTGGTGGTTGTTTTTGACCCCCACGATATATTTTTTAATAATTAATGTCTTATAAAGTATTACTCCTTTTATCAAGAGATTTGAACTTAAACAACATTATTTAGTGTGGGTTCTAATTAGGTTAACTGACAAAAAAAAAAAAAAAATTGTTTGGGGTTCAAACTTCGAACCCACCTATGCCAAAAATTCATTAAACATATTTAATAACCCTTAACTTGTATCACATAGACACTTATAAACAATAATATATATATTTTAAAAATAATTAATGCCTTATAAAAAATTATTTTTTAGTGTAGGTTCCAATTAGTTAACAAATATAAATTTCTTTCATCAAATAAGAAATATGATTTGGAATTTGAATTTTATCTATTCCAAAAATTAATTAGTATTTTAATTTAATGATAACAAGAAAAAATTGTTAAGTGTATTGGAACTCATCTTCACATTGTAAAAAGTTCTGTTGACGAGTGTCTTTATAACATTTGATAATAAAACATGGGCGATGTGTTAATGGATGTTTTTAGAAAAATTGTTAATAAACTACTCCTATAATAGGAAATTTTTAACACTATTTTCATGAGAAATATAAAAAACGGTCAACAATATTTATTATTTTATTATTCTCCTAGTAAGATATTTCTAAAAATAGTTCTTAAACCAATATAAAAACATTTCTAAAAAAATTTGATATTATTTTCAAGATAAATATAAAAAGGTATTTAAAAAGTCAATTGTTTTTTTTTTTCCCAAAAAAAAAAAGTTTCTATATATATTTGCTAAACCAATACTACTAAGACATGATTAACTTAAAATTAAAAAATAATAATAATAAAAATAAAAAAGAAAAAGAAAGAAAAATGGTTGAAAGTGCAGGGCATGTGGAATCATGTGAGTGGTCACACCAAACACACTTACATTTTGACCTATACTACACTCTACCCAAACCCCTCAAACCCCGAAACTCTCTCTATACCAACAACTATCATGCGCCTTAAAGCGCATTACGCACCCCCCCCAATCCCATTACTCCAAAAACCCAATCCTTTTCACACTTTTCTTATGCCCCCTGCCTTCCACGCACTTTGCGTATCCAACTCTCTTTCTCTCTCTCTCTCAGTAGTTAAACTGCGTTGACTCATCATTTTTTTATTCCCCATTATGCCCTCACCCAATCCTCACATTTTACACCGGCGTACCACGAACCAAAGATCTCATCACCTTTTATGGCAGTTTCTGTAATTTCGGCGTAATCTCTGGGCTTTACAATACCAAATCTAATTAATTAGAAAACAAGAACAACAACAACACCACCACCTCTTCGTAGCTCTGAAGCTGAAACCAAAAAAACCCTAAGAGAGAGAGAGAGAGAGAGAGGGGGGGTAGTTCTCGTAAATATTGCATGAGTTTTGGGCAAAAGAGAAAGAGGCGAAGAAGAAGATGAAGAGGTTGAGGTCTAGTGAAGATCTCGATTCGTACGGCGACAAATGCAAGGATCCGAACCCGAGTTTGAATCCGAACCCGAGTTCGAATTCGAACCCGAGCCGTTCCTCTTCGCAGTATCGGACTAGCTTCTACCACAAGTCGGAGAATGTGCGGAAGGGCGGGTTGGTCTCTTCGTCGTCGGCGGTGGCGGCGGTTTCGTCGAGGTACGACCGGGATCGGTCTTCCGGCGGGGATGATGATCGGGAGGGGTCGAGGGTGGTGAGGAAGAGATCGGAGCATGATTTCGATGGGTTCGATAGGAGGAAGGGGTTCGATCGGTATAGTGGAGAGAGTAGAGGAGGTGGCGGAGGTTACGATCGGAGTTTGATTCACCGGTCGGAGAGTTTCTGCGGCGGTGGTTCGTCGACTTCGTTGTCTTTGTCTTCGTCGAGGAGGGAGTTTCCGAAGCGGTTTAGATCGGAGCGGTCGTCTTCGGGTTCGGATCCGTCGAGACGGGAAGGGAGCGTGTCGTCGTGGCGGCGGTTCGGTAACAATGGGAATAAGGATTCGGAGGAAAGGAGTAGAATTGGATTGAGGGATGTGAAGTCGCCGACTTGGTCTAGAGATTCGGCGGCGAGCGAGCAATCGAGGATGGTTAGGGTTTCGGCTGCTTCGACGGTGACGGCTAATACGGTTTCGAATTCAGGTTCGTCGCCGTTACGAACGGTGTCGAGATCGGATTCGAGGGCGGTGGCTGCGACGAAGGAGAATTCGGCTTATTCGAATAAGTCAAAATCGAAATCGAAGTCGCCGACTTGGTCGAGGGAATCGGGTGCGAGTGAGCAATCAAAGAGAATGGATGTGGAGATGGTGAAGAAGAGCGAGGAGACTCAAGTTGAGAGTGGAAGTAGTAGCGAAATGGAGGAAGGAGAGCTCGAGCCGGAACCAGAACCCGAACAAGAGCCAGAGCCTGAGCCAGAACCAGAACTGGAATCGAACCTCAAAGCTGAGGCTGAAGCTGAAATCGAATCGGGTATTGAGAATAAGGAGGATGGGGTGAAAGTATTGAGTAAAGAAGAAGAGAGAGAGGTGCAAAATAAGGATAGTGGTAGTGAGGTGAAAGATATGGAGAAAGAAGATGATAAAGTTGATGAATTGAGCAGTGGAAGCGAGGACGGGGACGGGGACGAAGCTGAGGCAGGGAATGATGAAGGTTGTGGTGGTGATGATAAGGAAGAGTGTGTGAAGGAAGATGGGGAGTGTGTTGAGGAGGAAGGAAAGAATGATGGGGTTGTTGATGATGATGATGATGAAAAGTCTTTGGGGTCAGAAGAGGAGTGTGATAAACAAGACAAGGGTGTGAGCATAGATCTTGAAGCCAAGGTAGAGGATGTGGAAATGGAAGTGGAAGTGGAAGAAGCACAGGAGCCGGATAAGGAAGTTGGGGAAGAAAATGGAGGAGAGGGTGAAGTGAATATGGGGAGAGAAAGAGAGGAGGGTTTGAGTCAGAATTTCAAGGATAAGGGGAAAAGTGTGTCGATTGAACCAACCCATGTTGCAGATTCTGCTGAAGATGGTGTATGGATGGAGAGGGAATCGAGGGAGTTTGAGAGGGATAGTGATGATATGGAAGGACCGAGTACTCGGGGGTTTGAGTTGTTTAGTACATCTCCGGTTAGAAGGGAGGAGAAGAATGATCAATCTGGTGTTAATAGGCCGAAGGAAGAGAAGCTGGTGTTGGAACCGTTTGATCTTTCGTTAAGCTTACCGAATGTTTTGTTACCGATTGGTGCTGCTCAGGATCCAATTCAAGCAGCTCCTGGTTCACCTAGTCAAGCTAGGAGTGTTCAGTCCATGAGTAATACATTTCGTACTAATTCGGATGGATTTACTGCATCGATGTCTTTTTCAGGTTCTCAGTCGTTTTTCCACAATCCCAGCTGTTCTCTGACACAAAATTCGATGGACAACTTTGAACAATCGGTTGGAAGCCGCCCCATATTTCAGGGAATCGATCAAGCTTCTCAGGGAGCTTGGCAGGGACAGTCTCAGAATGAGTCTAAGCCTAAAGACATCCCTCTATATCCGAGAATCTTGATGAATGGAAATGGCTCTCTTAATCAGTCTCAAGTATTACAAGGCATTTCGAATGGTCAAGCTGTGCAAGGACAACATCATAGGGGTTTAGAAGGAAGCTCTAAAATGGGCAATGGACTAGAAAGGCAGTTGAGCTTTCATAGGCAGCAGTCGTTTAATGATGATGTTAGATCGCCTTCGCAAAGTGTAGGGTCTCATGATATTGGATCAAATTATAGTTATGACAAGAAGCGGAGAATGAGGGAAAAGAGTAGTGGTAGTTTATATAGGAGTAGTGGCCAGAAGGAGTTTGAATACAGTGGCGGTGGAGCTGAATATGTTGAGAAAATCATTGCCAAGGTAGTTGAGGAACCGGTACATGTAATGGCTAGGAAGTTTCATGACATGACAGCACAATCCATAGTGCGTCTGAAAGAGAGCATCAACGATACCATGTTGAGTGTTGATAAGCAAAAGCAACTCGTTGATTTTCAGAAAGCTCTGCAGAACAAGTCTGATATAACCTTGGAGGCGCTACAGAAATCCCACCGGGCTCAACTGGAAATCTTGGTCGCTTTGAGAACTGGTCTTCCGGAATACCTTCAGCTAGATGACAGTGTTACGAATGCTCATTTGGCGGAGGTATTTCTCAACTTAAAATGCAGAAATCTTGCCTGTAACAGTTCTTTGCCTGTGGATGAATGTGATTGCAAGGTTTGTGTGCAGAAGAAAGGTTTTTGCAGTGCTTGCATGTGTCTTGTGTGTTCAAAGTTTGACATGGCATATAAAACATGTAGTTGGGTTGGTTGTGATGTTTGCCTTCATTGGTGCCATACGGATTGTGCGTTAAGAAAATCTTATATTATAAATGGAAGAAGTGCAAAAGAGGCTTATGGGACGACCGAGATGCAGTTTCATTGTATTGCCTGTAATCATCCTTCAGAGTTGTTTGGCTTTGTGAATGAGGTTTTTCAAAATTTTGTAAAGGAATGGACAGCTGAAACTCTTTCCAGAGAACTTGATTACGTGAAGAGAATTTTTCGTGACAGCAAGGATATGAGAGGGAGACGGCTTCATGAAATTGCTGATCAGATGCTGGTACGATTGGCAAATAAGTTGGACCTTCCTGAGGTTTGCAGTCATATCTTGGCTTTCCTTCGTGGTAAGTCCTTTACAACTCTGTTGGTAATATGAGTTCTTTATATTGGGTACTGTATTTTTTTTCTTCCTTGTATGATTATTAGATCATGTTAACTTAGCAACTTGTCATGGACATATCTACTTAAGATTCTTTACCTGTTTCATGTATTTGTTACAATATGACATGATTTGGGATAACTTTTGCTTGTTGTCTCTGTGGTCTATAATTGCATTCGTTAGGAAATGATTTTAGATAACTTTAGCTATTCACAGGATACCAGTAAAAGAGAGCTGATGACTTCCGAGGAAGACAAATAATTTTTGGTTCTTAGAAGTTATTTGGGTGAAATTTAATGTGTGGGGAAGGTACTTTTTGGAAGAAAAAATGCCGACTAAACTGCTTTATTTATCATTATGCCTTTTGTTTCTTCTATCATAAATGTGAACACTGCATAATCTTTATTATTTACAATACATGCATGACATATTAGGGGATATGTGTCAAGAGTCTTGTAGCTCAACTGGTTGGCACCTCCTATGGAGCCATCTAGGGTTCAAAATCCCCCACCTCCAACTATTGATGTATCAAAAAATTTATTAGGGGATATGTGTGACTTATTTTGATAATTGCTTGAGCTTCTGTATTTATATTTGTGAAGCATATGATGATAACCTAGTGATGTTGTAATGCAGAATCGAGCAATTTTTTTTAATGGAAGATAGAGAAGAATTGAGCAATTTCTGAATTCAATATAGTGAATAAAATTTAAAGCATCTCTAGTCCAAAACCCTTTCTTTTAAGTGTAAATCATATCAATCTTTGGGCAACTCAAGAATTCCATATGAAGTAGACTTTAGGAACTGATTATTTTATATAAAACAGAATTTGTTGCTGAGCAACCAAAACTAATCTGCTTTCTGTAGTTTTGTATTGAAATCGTGCATTAGTGTTTTGCTTGGTTATGTTGAGTGTGGTTCTTAGCATTTGACTTTTGTAATATAAGAAAATGGTAAACCATTTGATACAGTGGCTTGGAACTGCAATATTTGCTTCAGTGCTGTTCAGAGGGCAATTTTATGTTTATAAGATCAATAAAGGGTTTAAAGAGGGGAAAATTTATTTTTTCTTTTTCTGAGATATTTGCATCAGGTATTGGAATGGGGAAGGGGAAGATTTGTCAATTTTTTTGCATGGGTTCATACGTGTGATGGACAGATCTAGTGCCATCAAATGAAATTTACTGCAGTGTTTTCTTCTTTTCTATATATCATTCTTTTGAGGTCTCAAGCTGAACCACGAGGTTATAATTTATATCCTTTAACTGTTATTGCAGAAGCCGAAACTCCCAAGTTAGGCAAGATGCCAATCTCATCTGGCAATGAACAAGGTAAAGAAAGCAATGGGATTGCTGGGACGAGCCAGGATCCCAGTTGGCTAAAATCTGTTTATTCAGAGAAGGCCCCGCAGTTGGACAGAGCACCTGTTGTATTTCCTAGATTCAGTTATGACCAGATTGATAAACGCACTTTGGAGACTGAGTTGCAGACAAGTATTCAAAAGGAACCCGTGTTTGATGAATTGGAGAGTCTTGTGAGAATCAAAGAGGCAGAGGCTAAAATGTTCCAAGCCCGTGCTGATGAAGCAAGAAGAGAAGCTGAGGGCCTAAAACGCATTGCCATTGCAAAGAAGGAAAAAACTGAAGAGGAGTATACAGGTCGATTCACAAAGTTGCGTTTGGCTGAGGCTCAAGAAATGCGTAAACAAAAATACGAAGAAGTCCAGGCTCTAGACAGAGCACATCGAGAGTACCATGATATGAAGAGGAGGATGCAAGCAGATATTAAAGATCTGTTACTGAAAATGGAAGCTACAAGACAATCTTGATTTGTGATTAGCCGATCAGTAGGTCTTTCTATAGAATTGTCATCTTCTCAGGTAATTGTACCCTTACTGCTGAAGGTTCTATGTTGTATTATAACATCATGTGTCCTATCTGTTATAGTTTATGATCAGTAGGTGAATTTTCTGTTCTAGGTTCTGTTTTTCTTTTTTCTTTTTTCTTTTTCTTTTTATCAGCTGCTAACCAGAATCTGTACAGAGATTGCAACATCTCTTTATATCTCTTTGTATGATGAAAGGTTTCCCTTTTAGTGAAGCAATATGAAAGAGATTATTTTACATCAAGCCTTTATTTCCAGAAAGAATTTTTAGTTAAAGAAAAGGATTTCAATTTTAAATTTTAGTTTGAAATTACTTGAGCTAAATCTCCAAAGATTTCAAACAGTTTATATTAACAACTATTCTTTAAATTTGTTTTGATTTTAAATCCTCAAACTCAAAACACAACCTGAAGGGATTTATTGTAATGGTTGAGACTTGAGATCTCCATTTTGGACTGGCTTGATTGCATTTAGGATTGGCAATGAATTGGTATTTTGTTAAACGAAAAGTACTCCTCTAAGGAGTGAGAAAAGGAAAAAAGAAGAAGAAAGAAACATTTATGTTTTTGTTTGTTTGCATAGGTCACAAAGTAGTCAACTTTAAAACAACACGTGAGATCTGTTTGGATTAGTTATATTTGCTGGTTTAAAGATGCTTGATTTGCATTATTGTGACAACTTGCAGGTATTGTGTAATGTAATCATCAGATTTTATTTTTTATGGGGTTTAACCAAAAAAAGAGAGTAGAAGAAGACTAAAAAATAATATTGGAAGAAGTAGTTAAAAAGACATATCAATTAAGGAAGTAATAGACTAATAGGGACTATTTTTAATCAAATAAAAATTGATAAAAAAAAATACATGTAACTAAGCCAACATTGACTAACACAGACTAATGTTGTTGAGAATTCAACCACTCCAAAGAAAATGATCAAAGTATATTTAAAGCCCCCCTATATTTCAGGGTGGTTTTAAATTAATTCTTATAGTTTTCAATGTTTCAAATTAAACCTTAAAATCTAAATTTGATACAAATAAAATAAAACCATATAGATTCATTATTTGTTCAATGGATTTTTAAAATCAGTCCCCCTAATCAATTTGTTAAATGGCTTGAAAAATTCAGGGGTTAAAACAAAAAACAAACAAAAAGATACCAAGAAGGTAAAAGTTTTTCCTATTCTGAATTAAATAAACTGCACGTTGAATCATTGATCTATACAAAATTCACAATGAAGCCAGGATTATGATATTCTTTGACTATAACAGATGTAGAGTCCCAAGCCCAATGCCATGTAGCTATTCTGCTATCTTTTTTTTTTCCTTTTCTTTAAAAAAAAAAAAAAAATTTATATTGGTTTCTTTCTTTTCTACTTTGGTCAAAAGTTCAACAATAATGAACAAGTCTTCGAAAGGAGCCATCAAAGGGTTGGCCGAAAGCCGAACAAAGAGTCAAAACCCAAACCAGCCTTTCTCTTTTACCCAATTGAAGTGGAAGTGATGATACACTCACCAGTCACCACTTTTACATACACTTGTGCCTGGTTCTAAAATAATGTCTAAAAGTCCTTTTGGTTCCTAATGCTGGTAAAAGATTGAGGACTTTCATTACCATATTTTTTATTTGCTTGTCTTTATGCTATATCAATTATCAAACCAAATCAAGATTTTAACTTATTTAGCTCGTATCAGTTAAGTGATAGGCGATTCATTTTCAAGGAAAGGGGAATTAACCTTTTGATAGATACGGTATTATTTCAGACTTATGATATCCGCTTCGTGATGATTATTTTTTATCATTAGGTTAAGATACTAATTGATTTTCGGTATAGATGGTGATAAAATCTTAAATTTTTTATTCGACGACAAGAGATTTTAATATTTGATATACCATTGAAACCCCTCCTTTGTTTAATCAAGGCTTGAAATATTTGTCATTCATGAAATTAAAATGGCATGTGATTTTTGAGCAATGACAAGCATATAAAATATTTCCCTCTCTCTCTCTCTCTCTCTCTCTCTCTCATGAATTCATTAAGAAGAAGAATGATCTCTCCTCCAAACCTCACAAACAGAAGGTGGGGAGTGAGAAATTACTGAATAGGTGCGAAGTGAACAAAATGGACATATGGACCAATTAGAACCAATGTAGACCGAAGTAGACTGAATAGGACCAAAGTGGACAGAATATGACCAAACGAATAAAATGGAATGGAGGATATGACCCAAGTGGACCGAAGTGGATAGAATGGACTGAATGGAACGAATAGGACTGACATGGGTAGAAGGGACCGAATAAGAATAATGTGGACTGAATAGAACCCATATTGACTGAATGGACCGAATAAGACCAAAATGTTGGCATTCCTTCTCACCCAACAGAAACTAGTACTACATTTGAAAAAATCTAAACTCTAGTCATTACCAAAACTTTAAATTTCTCTGGGACAATCAGGACACTCGGTATCCAGCGCATCAAAGCACACTTTTGCATCACCTTCTACAATTAAACCTTATGAAAAAGTTCCAGTTTTGCAAACTGGATTGCCCATAAAATAGCCTCAGCTTCAACTCCAGCAGGTGTCCAGGATTGAGCTTCCTTGGTCCAAGCTTTCATAATCCCCCCTGATTTTATTTTGAGCTACCACTGCTAATGTTGCTATAATTGCATCCACATTTTATATCACTGTTTCTGTAGGTGGCCTTTTCCAAGCTATGTAATTTATTTACCATCAATCTCTTCATGGGATTCCACAGCTGCAGTGTGCTCCATAAACCTGTGTTCCAGGGCTTGGATAGTAGTTAGAATGTTTACCTCTGCTGCTTCGTACTCTTACCTAATTTCTAAGGTTCTAGAGGGCTTCTAATGTGAGTGCTATTTGCAAGGAATATTGCTCTTGGAGAAGTTTTGATGATATGCTTGAGCTTGTCACAAAATCTGGTGCGTCCAAGACCAGCTCAGCAATCTCCACATGGTTGTTGATAGGAATTGACTTCAATGCAAACCAGTTAGCTCTGGCCACAGCACAGTTGAAGAAAAAGTATGTTCCAGATTCAAATTCCTCCTTGCAAAGAGGGCAATTCGTGTCGAATCTGTCAATGGTTCCTAGTTTTTGAGCCAATATTTTCACACACCATCAATCACAACTTATCACTTCAACAATTAATTGTGAAAAAAACATGTGAAATATGTTACGTATATAAATTTATTCATGATTCTAATATATTTCCCTTGCAAAATTAAATCCATGTCAATCTGGGATTGAGGTAGACGGGACTGAGAAGTTTTTTTTCACATTAATGGTTAGGAAAAGAAAAACTTGAAAGTTGAAACATAGTTTTCGAGAGAACAAAGTATACAGTAGAACGTATTCTCATTCCTTCAGATTAAAATGGTTCCAAATATAGTTACTATTAAATTTTAATTTGGAAATCCTATAATAGTATAAAATAGGTTAAAATGCAAAACTGATACTTTAAGTTTTTTCAGATTTTATTTTAGTCCTCTAACTTTGCTTTCATTCATTTTAGTTATTTAACTTTCAAGTTTATTCAATTAAGGTTTTTCTATCAACTTTTATTATATGTTGTGGTTAATTTTTTAATTTTTTCTTCAAATTTTTTTAATTGAAAAAAATTCAATTAATGATTCTTTTTTTCAAACAATTTTAACTAAAGTCGGTAGAAAGGTCTTAATTGAATAAATCTAAAACTTAGAGGATTGAAATGAATAAAAATAAAGTTAGAGGATTGAAATGAAATCTGAAGAAATTTAGAGAGTCGGTTTGCATTTTAGTCTATAAAATAAGGGTTGTATTAACTGACACCACAAGGTGCTTGTAAACAACAACTTTTTAGACTTTTTTTTGACAACTCTTTTTTCTTTTTTTTTGCAGCTTTATGTTATTTATTTTTTTCAGCTTTATAAGTAATTTTATGTCTTTTTTTTTTTTCATTTATCTCATTTTTTATTACATATGACTCACGTTAGGGAAACCCTAACAAGCACCGCACAAGGTAGTTGTTAATATTTCCCATAAAATAATATGACTTGGTACATAAGAGCAGGTAAATTTTTAAAAGATAAAATTTGCTGCTAATGGGTTGATAAAAGATAAAATTTGTGATAAGGTAATTGATGATTTTATATTTTTACTTTGATGGTTACATTACAGTGTGTTGTGTCTTTTATTGATTTAATTTCATGCTCAGCTTGGAGATCTCTAGGGGCTATTTGGATTACTCATGGCTATCATGCAAATGCTGAGAAAGTAGAAACAAATTGAAAATCATAAAACTAACTTTTCAAAGCCTTCGCAGAAGACTCGTTTGATGTGAACTGGGCAACTCAGGGCCTTATCAATTACATTAAGGCCTTGTTGGCCCTTTTTTTTTTATGAATTTTGAGTATATATCAAGAGAGAGAAATTTATGGTCTATACTTAGGCCCATTGGTTAGGAAATTGTAATGTGGATGTGGCTATATCCAATCTTCTCTGTTCCCGCAGGCCGCGTGGATCTTTCTATCAGGGAAAGAAGATTGACTTGGCCCAACTGTTTCTTTTGGGCTAAAGCTTAAAGGGTAGGCCTATGTAGGACTAGGAAGGGAAGTCATTTCTTTTTAGTGAAAATGGATAAATATCATTCAAAATTTCAAATATTTGAGTCTAGTATTAAGTCTAGGAAGGGAAGCCATTTATTTTTCAAATATTATTAAGCCTACAAAATTTCAAATAAAGAATACCAATTTCGCTAGATAATATTTGATGGTGATTATAACAAGTTTCATTCATCCATAAGGGTCGTTTAAGCTCAATAACAATCAAAATAATCTTCAGAAAAGAAAAAATAGAAAGATCAATCACAAATATGAAAATAGGTTGTCCAAGGAAATACTATTCGTCCAAAGAGATATTGGTCATCCATATCACAGGAAGGTGTAGACGACCAACTAACACTTGTTGTGTTTTAGAGTATTTTCTACAATTATAAAACGATTGGACCGTGGTTTACTATTCCAAGACATGGGGTGAATTTCTTGAAATTCGCTCCACTTCCACTAAGCCCACACATCTTCCATGATGTTAGTGGAGCCTAATTAGTAATCTCACTTCAAAATTCTCTATAAAAGGATTATGCCTCATCCAACCAAGGTATGTTTTACTATTCATCCACTCACTATATTTAAGGTCTAGAGAAATAAATGACTTAATTGTTGGAAAATCCTTGGCTGGTTCACCCCAATCATCTTTGATAGTCTCTCTTTATTTTCAAGTCATCCAACTGCTATTAAAGCTTGAAGCATTTAACTTATTAATTTCACACCATCATCAATATTAAAACTGTTTTTTTTTTTTTTGGGTCCAAATAACAATATTTGAAAGTTATTGATAAAATACTGTATTTGTATCAAAACATGGATCTCATCTTTTCAAACATGATATTTTTTCCAAAGTTTTAACATGAATGTTGTTTCCGGAAAAGTTAATTTACCAAATAACTTCAAAAATATTATTATTTTGAATTTTTTTATTAATATTAAAAATGATTAGTACTATTTAGCAAAAATGGCCTAATAAAAAGAATTGCATGAACATGACCGAACAAATAAATGGCAATATGTCATATATCTCTCTATATTTGAACAAAAATGTATAAAAAGCTAACGCATAAATGTCCAGATCCCTCACGTGACCTCCAAAAATCTAACCACAACCGTCCGATCCCTCTCCTTAAATCCCATCCATCCAATCTCCACAATTTCAAAACCCCGCCCAAACTCCCTCAAATTCAAATTCAAAATTCCAAAAACTCCCACACTCCCCTTCTCGACCGTTGGAATCTCCCTATAAATCCCCTCTCTCTCTCTCTAAAACCCCAAAAACTCATTTCTCTCTCCAAAAAAAACCAAATACACCTCCGCCACCATCACAACAACCATGGTAGTCGAGAAAAAACGCCCCTTACAACCCTCGGCCGCCGCGAATGTGGACCCCACACCACCCGTCGCAGCGGCGGCGGCCCCAGCCGCCACAAAAAATGGAAAAACCATCGAAGAAATGTACCAAAAGAAGTCACAACTCGAGCACATCCTCCTCCGGCCGGACACCTACATCGGCTCCATAGAGAAGCACACGCAGTCGCTCTGGGTTTACGAGCCCGACCGCGGCATGGTCCACAGGCCGGTCACCTTCGTCCCGGGTCTGTACAAGATTTTCGACGAGATCTTGGTCAATGCGGCGGATAACAAGCAGCGGGACCCTAAGATGGACTCGCTGAAGGTCGTGATCGACGTCGAGGAGAACCGGATCAGCGTGCAGAACAACGGAGATGGAGTGCCTGTGGAGATTCACCAGGAGGAGAAGGTGTACGTGCCGGAGTTGATTTTCGGGCACTTGTTGACGAGTAGCAATTACGATGATACTGTGAAGAAGACCACTGGTGGGAGGAATGGCTATGGTGCGAAGCTCACGAACATCTTCTCGACCGAGTTTGTTATCGAGACCGCCGATGGGAAGCGACTGAAGAAGTACAAGCAGGTTTGATTTGGTTTGGTTTGCTTTGTTTGTGTTTGGATTCTTGGAAATGAGTTTTTGGTTTGATTTGAACAAGAAAGTGATGTGTTGGACCTTTTTTTTTTTTTTTAGGGTTTCTGTGGGTATGGATTTGGATTCTTGGACTTGATTTTGGTGCCATATCTCTGTATATATTTTGATGTCGGTTGTGATTTCAATTTTTGGGGTATTGGGACTGTTGGACATTTTAGGGTTTTCTTGGTGCTGGATTTGGATTCTTGGACTTTGTTTTGGTGGCATTATATGGTTTAGCTGGCTTGTGAGGATTCATGGTGTTTGAAATTTATTGTTTAATTTATTGTTGAGAAATTTTAGCATCCTGTTGTAAATGAAGTCTTATTTCTTTGAAAAAAATAGCATTTCATCAATGTGCTAATTCAGTAAAATGGTTTTGGTGATCTGAAGGTATTTTCCAACAACATGGGAACGAAATCTGAGCCAGTCATTTCAAAGTGCAAAGAGAGTGAGAACTGGACTAAGGTTTCATTTAAGCCCGACTTGGCAAAATTTAACATGACTCATCTTGAGGACGATGTGGTTGCGCTGATGAAAAAGCGGGTTTTTGACTTGGCTGGGTGCCTTGGGAAGTCTGTGAAGGTTGAATTGAATGGAACTCGGATCCCCGTAAAATCATTTACTGATTATGTTAATCTCTACTTAGATTCTGCTGCTAAATCTAAACCTGAGAAACCTCCAAGGTTCTTTCTATGAAACTCTGAATGTATTGATTTTATTTGTATTTTTCCCCTTCATGGTAATAATTGCTTACTAGAATCATTTGTTTCCTCAGCTATCATGTGAAAGTTAATGATAGGTGGGAGATATGCGTGAGTCTTAGTGATGGGCAGTTTCAGCAGGTACCTAGGTCTTTTGAAGCAAAGGGAATTATGAGTCAATTGAAATTGCAATTGTGTGAGATTTACATGGTTTTTTTTTGTTTTTTAACCAGGTCAGCTTTGTGAATTCGATTGCTACAACCAAGGGTGGAACTCATGTTGATTATATCACTAATCAAATTACAAACCATATAATGAATTTTGTAAATAAGAAAAACAAGAATGCCAACATCAAAGCCCATAACGTGAAGAACTACTTGTGGGTTTTTGTCAATGCTCTTATCGACAACCCTGCTTTTGATTCCCAAACTAAAGAAACTCTGACACTTCGTCAAAGCAGTTTTGGGTCCAAGTGTGAGCTTTCACAAGATTTTCTGAAGAATGGTTCGTTTCACTTTATTTTTCATTATTGTAGACACTAGTATGTTACCATTGAAATACTGGAAAGTGATTCTTATGAACCACTTGTTTTTGCAGTCTCAAAGTCTGGAATTGTAGACAGTCTCCTATCATGGGCAAATTTCAAGCAGAGTAAAGATCTTAAGAAAAGTGATGGAACAAAGACAGAGAAGATTCATGGTATTGAAAAACTAGACGATGCTAACAAAGCAGGAGGGAAGGAATCTGATAAATGTACCTTGATTTTAACTGAAGGAGATTCAGCTAAGGCTCTTGCAGTAAGTTGTTGTGTCATTGTGCTGAGTATTTTAGCATTAAAGTTAGCTCTATTGGGTATCACTTTGTATGATTTTTGACGTTATTCATTTTAATACAGTTGGCCGGGCTTGCTGCTGTGGGTCGAGATTACTATGGTGTGTTCCCATTGAGAGGTAAATTGCTCAATGTGAGGGAAGCCACTGCTAAACAGCTCACTGAGAATAAAGAAATTGGGTACATAAAGCAGATTCTTGGACTTCAGCAGCATAAAGAATACGCCAATGTAAAATCTTTGAGATATGGTCATTTGATGATAATGACTGATCAGGTGCGCCTTAAGTTTCTCTTATTGTTTTGTTCTTGTTTTATGCTTACAATTCTCTCTACAAGGCACACTGACAGCCTACAATAAATATAAAATTTTAACTATAATTGTTATACAGGATCATGATGGTTCCCACATCAAAGGGCTGTTGATCAATTTTATTCATTCGTATTGGCCATCATTGTTAAAAGTTCCATCTTTCTTAATTGAGTTTATCACTCCTATTGTGAAGGTTGGTATTTTCAGCAAACTAGTTCAAATATTAGCACAACTTCAATATTAGTGGAATGTTTCTTGAGGGAAAATGATCATTTATCATCTTTGCAGGCAACTCACAAAAATGGGACACAATTATCATTTTATACCATGCCTGAGTACGAGTCATGGAAGCACAATTTGACGGGCAATGCAAGTGGGTGGTCTATCAAGTACTATAAGGTTTGCATTGTTAAATTTGTTACATGTGAACCAATTACAGAACCTTTTATTTTAATATCTGTTTTCTGTCTTTTGCATATTGATTTGTTTGTGTCTTTTTAGGGGTTGGGAACAAGCACATCAAAGGAAGGAAGAGAGTACTTTGCAAATCTTGAGAAACACAGGAAAGATTTTATTTGGGAAGATGAAGAGGATGGGGAGGCCATTGAGCTGGCATTTAGTAAGAAGAAGATAGAAGAGAGGAAGAGTTGGCTTAGGCAGTTTGAGGTCAATGTTTTGCCATGCTTTCTTCTTTTGTTTCTAGAGAAAGTGAATGAATATATATCTAATATAACACCTTCTGAATGTGCAGCCTGGTACTCACCTTGATCAGACGGGCAAGCTCATAAAATACAGTGACTTTGTCAACAAGGAGCTTATACTGTTTTCAATGGCAGATCTTCAGAGGTCTATTCCCTCCATGGTTGATGGCCTGAAGCCTGGCCAAAGGAAAATTCTTTTCTGCTCTTTCAAGAGGAACTTTGTCAAGGAAGCAAAAGTTGCCCAGTTTTCTGGTTATGTGTCTGAGCATTCAGCTTATCATCACGGTGAGCAGAGTCTTGCGAGTACCATCATCGGAATGGCACAAGACTATGTGGGCTCCAACAACATTAACCTGCTTCAACCAAATGGCCAATTTGGCACTCGTAATTATGTGAGATGAACATGCCTCATGTGTCACTCTTTAAAGCTGAATCTAGTTCAGTATGCGTTTTTAGTTCTAATCTTATTATCACATTTTGAATTCACAAATGATCTTTTCAATTTCAGGGAGGAAAAGATCATGCAAGTGCTAGGTATGTCTATACGCGGCTTTCTCCAATCACGCGGTTTCTGTTCCATAAGGATGATGATGACCTTCTTGACTACTTGAATGAAGATGGGCAATCAATTGAACCAACTTGGTATCTTTTTCCCCATTCTTCTATCTATTTGGTAGAAGGGATTTTAGCATTTTGTATGAAGAACTCCTATATATAAATAAGGCTTATACTTTAATTTTTTGGTTATTTTAGGTACATGCCAATTATACCAACGGTTCTTGTCAATGGCAGTGAAGGAATTGGGACTGGTTGGAGCTCTTATGTTCCTAATTACAATCCAAGAGACATAATAGCAAATGTTAGGCGCTTGTTGAATGGTGATGCTATGGAGCCTATGGATCCATGGTATAAATGGTTTAAAGGAACTATTGAAAAAACTGCTGCAAAGGAAGGAGGGAATAGCTACACTATTTGTGGAACCATAGAGGAAGTCAATGAGACAACACTAAGGATAACAGAGCTACCAATCCGTAGATGGACACAAGATTACAAGGAATTCCTGGAATCTATTTCTTCTAGTAATAAAGAATGCAAAGATCCCTTCATTGAGGTAAATTTGCTCAAGTCCTTGAGAATTATGTTATCCACCACAATGTGAGTTAGATTGTACCCAGTTTCTCATGAAAAATAATGCTGGCTGCAGGATTTTGATATGAATTGTGATGACGTAACAGTAGAATTTGACGTCTTCTTGACCCCTGAGAACTTGATTAGGGTCACTCAAGAGGGTTTGCTGAAGAAATTTAAACTAACCACTACAATTAGCACAACTAATATGCACCTATTTGACCCAAGAGGCGTGATTAAGAAGTATGACAACCCGGAGCAAAGTATGTGAGAGAAACTGGAGTTCTTTACATTGATTTACCAATATAATTCCCATGATAACACATTTACTGCTTGTGATTTTCCCTCCTGCAGTTCTTGAAGAATTTTTTCATTTAAGACTTGAATTTTATGAGAAAAGAAAGGTGAGCTCACTTATGCTTATGGCAAAAGAGTAGAACTGATACTCAATCATTTCAGCCATTTCTTAGGGAAACAATTATTAATTGCAATTTTTGTATTTTGTGCAGAAATTTCTTTTGAACAAACGTGAAATGGAGTTGTTGAAGTTGGAAAACAAGGTTAGGTTTATCCTTGCAGTTGTGAAGGGAGAGATCATTGTAAGTAATAGGAAGAGAGCTGATCTGTTTGTTGAGCTGCAAACAAAAGGTTTCACTCCTTTTCCAAAGAAAACTAAAGCTGTTGAGCCAGAAGTTGCTGGTGCAACTGATGATACAGAAGAAACAGAAGTGAAATCTCCTGCTGACAGCAGTAGTAATGGGGTACAGATCAGTGATTATGAGTATCTACTGGCCATGGCAATTGGAAGCTTGACCATTGAGAAGGTTCAGGAGCTATGTGCTGAAAGGGATAAGCTCAATAAGGAGGTTGATGATTTGAGAAAGGAAACTCCAAAGTCCTTTTGGAGGAAAGATCTTGATGCTTTGGATGGGCAACTCGATGTATGACTGAAAAACTAACAATTCATTGTTATGATTTGTTTATTTTTGTGTCTTTCTGTTTCTTGACTGTTTAGTTTTATGTCATTTAGGAGCTTGAGAAAAGTGATGCTCAGTCAGAGGAGTTAAGAAAGAAAATGAGAGGCAAAGCAAGGGGTGAAGCTGCTATGAAGTCTACTAGACAAGCACCCAAGAACCCACGGAAGAACAATAACAAGAAGGCAAATAATGCAGAATCTGTTGCAGAAGCTGTCTCGTCATCTATGGCTGCAATGGAAATTGGTAAGTGTCAAACAATTTTATGTCTATTATTTGTATTAGTTTTTGTTTGATTTTTGGTTTACATCTACTTGATTTACCAGAGAAAGCCCCTGAGGCAGCAAAACCCAAAGGCAGAGCAGGCTCTAGGAAAGCTCCTGCTAAGGTCTGTTTCTGTTATTATGTTCTATTTTTCCTTGTAATGGATTTCTCTAGAACTCATGTTGATATTACTTTTTCTTTTCAGCCGAAAAAGCAAACTTTAGCCTTGAATGATGATGACGACGACGACGTACTTGAGCTTAAAGAACGACTTGCTGCCTATAACCTTGACTCGTCTCCTGATCAATCAGCCGGTAAATGCTATATTATTATATTTTATTAGACTATTTATTATGATCTTTACACAACTCAGCTGAAATGTAGGAAAAATTACAGTGGATGATATGGGGATATTATTTGCAAACCGGATAATATATGATCTTGTGTGAGAATTGTGTTTGTATTATTCTTCTTCATAAAATCAATTCCAAGAGAACAAAATACTGTAATGTACATAGATAAAAATTTTCCATGTTACAAGCATCAACTAAAATTTCCACTTGAGATTCGGCAGAACTAATAATTAGCTTCTTGTGAATTTTTCCATGATCTTTTACTGTGATCATTAGGAATGTGATGGAGTGTTTTTTCTGTAAGTATTTGTGAGGTAAATTTCTCTTTGTTTTTATGCCCGACAGCCATGGAGACTGCAGTGCCCAAAGTACCAGCCAAGAAGAAAGAACCTAGCAAAAGGGCTGCTGCTGCAAAGAAGAAGCCCTTGGCAACTGTTTCGGAGATATCTGATGGTGATGATGATGATATTAATGAAATTGATGATGATGATGATGATGAAGATAGTGAGATAGAAGTTGTAGCTGCTCCAGAAGCCCGGAAAAAGGGCGGGAGAAAACCGGCTGCAAATGCTAAGGCAGTTAAGGCCCCTGCAGCGGCAAAGAAGAGAGGTGCAGCCAATAAGCAGCAGCCTCAGACATTGGGCCAGAAGCTGTTAACTGACATGTTAAAGCCTGCTGAAAATTCTGGGATTTCACCAGAGAAGAAAGTGAGAAAGATGAGGGCATCTCCATTCAACAAGAAAAGTGGTTCTGTGTTGGGAAGGGTTGGTAAGGTAAATGAGGTGACTGAAAATGAAGAAAATTCGGGTTCTGCTTCTACTTCTGCCAGTACTGAAGAAACTATTGAAGTTGCACCAGCAAGAGCAAGACCTCAAAGGGTGAACCGTGCGCAGACAAGGTATGTGTTGAGTGACTCTGAAAGTGAACATGCCACTGAGGATTCTGAATTTGATGAAGTGACTGATGAAAGTGAAGATGAATAGAGTAGTAGTTCTGTTGAGAAAGTGACTGATGGAATTCTTGAAATGGGAACTTAATCTCATTCCCCTTGTAATGTACTCCATTACTCTTTAGTTGTGACTTGGATAATTTTCTAAACTGCATTTCCTGGCCATGATCTGTCTATTGTGATTTGTTATGGGGCAAGGATGTTCTTTCCCCTTCACTGCAATTCTACTTTTAACAACTTACTAATATATATTACAAATTAGAATGTCTGCAATTTAAATAAGTGGAATATTTTCAAAAGAAATAGATGTACCAAATAATTGAACTTGAAGAGATATAAGCATTTTCAGGTGTGAGTTGGTTTCCCAAGTGTCACTTATTAATTCTGATTTATTGTCTAAAAGGGATGGAAAGAAGTTTTAAGAAGTCTAAAGAGGATTTCCTTGCGCTCCATCAAAAAGAGTGTCGAACATTTTGGGTTTTGAGTGTGTCAAATTATTGCGAATAATAATTTAAAATTCTTGATTTATAAAGCATGAGCGTGAAATTCACTATTAACGTAAAAGGAGGTAGTTTATCATTATTGTACTTTGCACAAAGTTTAATTATAAAATTAGTTGTAGTTTTAGTTTAAGGTTACAATCTTATTTAATACATTCTTATTGGAGATGAATTATGACAAATACATCATATTGGAGATGAATTATGACAAATACATCATTGGATTACATCTTTTTCTTATATCCTCTATACTTGCAAAGTATCTAGAAAAATAAATATCAATAGTTATGTCATCAATAAATAAATTACAAGTTTTTATAATTTAAAATTGTGCATAAAATGTAAACTTATAAGAGTATAAAGAACATGCAATTTAATAGTTATATTTTTAAATTATTTGTAAAAATATTTATTTTATTGGGTAAGATTGTAGTCTTAAGTTACAATCAATTTCGTAGTTAAATTTTGTTTGAGTTTGCTTTTATTTATATCAAATATCATGTAGTTAAGTAGTTGGACTTTAAAAATATCTAATAATTACTTGATATAAAAGTGAGAAAAGATTTTTCTAGACTTCTAATACCATTTACTCAAATACCTTGTCTTCTATCATGGTTTGTTAATGTAAAAGGTTTAGAGATTATAATATTGTAGTTCACCAATGTTGCATGTATGAAATGAGCACTAGATTTGAACGTGACCTTGGGAAATATCACACCCCTCTCAAATGGCATCCTATGCATGTGGCACTGTGTGTGGGGGTTCAAACCATCGTCACTTTGAATCTAAATTGGGGATCTATGCTTTGTAGCAGTTTTAATGATGTTTTGAACCCTCTGGTCACATTTTTCCTACATGTTTATGGCCTTGTTGTTGCTATAGTTGTTGGAATGGATGGATTTAAAAAAACAATAATAATTTACAAAAGGAAAAAACCAGAAATAGTGGGAAAGAGCCTTAGTTAGCTAGCTCACAGTATAATTCTCTCACTACTATACCCATGAAAAGTGGAATTTCGAAAATGAGGATGAGGAGGAGGCGATGACTTTTACGTATTAGAGAGATAGAATGTGTGGAATTTTGAAAAATCAAGAATAAAGTAAGGTGGTGGTAGTTAATGTTATCTCGTTCTTAATTTTATAGCTGATGTGATATCATTGTTTTCAAGTTTTAGTTAGTGAATTAATGATATAGTATAATTTGAACTATTTATTTTAAAATGAAACGTTCATATTAAAAGAACTCTATGTGGTTTCTCAAAAAAAAAAGAAAGAAAAAAAAAAGAACTCTGCATGGAATCCTATGCATGTGACACTGAGTGGGTTCAAAGTTCCATCATCCCTTTGAATCTAAACGTGGGGATCCATGTTTATGGCCTTGTTGCTATAGTCGTTGGAATGGATGGATTTAAAAAACACTAAAGATTTACCAAAAAAAAAAAAAAAAACAGAAATAATGGGAAAGAGCCTTTAGTTAGCTGGCTCACTGTGTTATTCTCTCAATGCCATACGCATGACAAGTGGAATTTCGGAAATGTGGATGAGGAGGAGGTGATGATGACTTTAGTTATTAGAGAGATAGAATGTGTGGAATTTTGAATGATCATGAATAAAGTGAGGTGATTCTCAAAAAAGCAAAGAAAAAAAGAAAAGAATAAAGTGAGGTGGTGGTAGTTAATGTTATCTCATTAATTTGAGAATATTAATGAATTAACAAGTAATTAATTTGTCACTATTAAATCTGATAAAATGTCTCCAATGGAGCTACATATATAGTAACGGTGTAAAAAAAATTATGATTAATTTTTTGTAAATATTATTTATAAAAAACAGATTTGGAAATTGGGAGATAACATTCTTGCTCAAATTGAGTTGCTTTGGTAACAATTAAAACAAAGTCTAGTAAAAAATAAAAATAATTTTTAGTAACATAAAATCAAGAATACAAAAATAAATATAAGATTAAATTAATAAAAATGACTAAATAGTCTTTTAATTCACAAAAGCAATAGATTCATATTTTTAATTATAATAAGGGTACATTACACCAACTTTCATTTGTAATACTCCAAAATGTTTCATGAAATAGCACTCTTCCTCTAAGGTTCATATAAATGTTATAGTTAACTGCGTTTTCAAGATTCTTACCCAAATTTTGGACAAAATGATACTTGTCTTAATTTGTTGAGGTTTGTGGATGAATAACACTTCCTTGAGATATGTATAAATTAATAGAAATCTTTTTTTAAAACAAAATATTTTAGTAGTGAAAATTTAACTGTTGATTTTTTAAAAAATGGACGTACGACTGTGGAACCTAAAGGGAGATTGTTATAATTTACCCTTAAAACTATCTTTGTTTACTCTATTTCTACATGCAATATACTTGATTTTTTTTTTTTTTTTTTTTGAGAAGAAATAATAAACTTGAAGTTGATTCCTTCAAATATTATAACACATAATAATTATAATACAAGGGCCATAAGATACTTTCTTACAAAATGTTTCAAAATTATGTGGGGGACGGCTAGTCCTTAGAATTACTACACGAACCGTAATGGTGAAGAGTGAAATGCAATTTGTCATGTTAAAGCGATTTAAATAACAATATAAACCTATGAAATAAAAAAAAGCTTACATAGAATACAAAATCTTAGGCTCTATTAGATACTTGATAATTACAAAGTTCTAAGCCTTGTAATTAGATTCTTGAGAATTTATAGGTTGCTTTTGCTCTGCATGAGCTTGGAGTATGTTTTTATTTAAAGGAACACAAAGGTTTGATTAACGGGAAGGAATCAACTTTTTCTTTAATTTAATTATTTTTAGTGAGATTGTAACATAAGGTGACTTAACAAATGAACAATCGATTGAGAGAGAAAAGAATCAGACATAACAAGCTGGCACTTTGTGAATGAGAAGGAGACCATTTCTTGTTTGCAGAGAAAAGAATCAAACATACATAAAATATGATTGCAGGCCGACACTTGTGAACATGAAGGGGAATATTTTGTTTGTCATCGTTCATAAGCAAAGAATACGTGTGTTATTATCAATGTCATGCAAGCACGCAAAAGCAATTAGTACATATATTGGTTGCCCTGTCTAGTTCATCCCCCTCACAAAAATTGTTCTCATCTTACTCTCTTCACAAAGATAGCATTCATTCAATTCCTAGTAAGAGATGGCGGAAGGAGTTATTTTCAGCGTTGCTAAGGGAATCATTGAGAAAGCGGGCGACCTTTTAGCCCAAGAGTTTGTACTACTCTGGAATCTCAAAGACGAGATTGAAAAGCTCAACGACACAGTTTTGACAATCAGTGCTGTGATTCAGGATGCAGAGGAGAAGCAGCAGCACACCAGTCAAGTCAGAGTGTGGCTGAAAAGGCTGAAGGATGCCATTTATGATGCAGACAACTTGCTGGATGACCTCTCCACTGAAGCTTTACGACGGGAAGTAATGACACGGAACAAGAAGGCAAAAAAGGTACGCATCTTCTTTTCCAAATCCAACCAGCTTGCATATTGTCTTAAAATGGGTCATAAGGTTAAGGCAATGAGGGAGAGGCTAGATGCCATCAAAAAGGATAGGAAGTTCCACTTAGATGACCGTCTTGTAGACACACAAGTGGGGGGTTATAGGGAAACTCATTCTTCTGTACGTAGTGAAGAAGTCATTGGGAGAGACAATGAGAAGGATGAGATTAAAAACATTCTTTTGGATCCCAATGTTGAAGGGAATGTTTCAATCCTTCCGATAGTTGGTCTAGGAGGTAGGAAAGACCACATTAGCTCAACTCGTATTCAATGATGAAAAAATCCAAAATCATTTTAAGCCAAAGCTTTGGGTGTGTGTCTCTGATGATTTTGAAGAAAAAGTAATTGTTAAGAAAATTTTAGAGTGTGCACAAAATAAGAAACCAGAAGAACTTGAGTTGAACACATTGATTAATAATCTTAAGAAAGAAATTGATGGAAAGAGATTCCTACTTGTGTTGGATGATGTATGGAATGAGGATCTTCAAAAATGGCTTCAACTAAGAAGTCATTTAATGGGTGGGGCAAGTGGTAGTAGAATATTAGTGACTACACGCAGTAATAAAGTGGCTGAGATTACAAAAACTACTGTTAGATCATACATGTTAGAGGGTTTAGATGTAGACAAGTCATGGTCATTATTGAAAGAGATGGCATTTGAAAATGGACAAGAGCCAGAGAATTCAGAATTTAAGGTAGTTGGAATGGAAATTCTTGAAAAATGTAGAGGAGTCCCCCTTGCCATAAGGACTATAGGAAGCGTATTGCGCTTTAAAGAGACGAAAGAAAAGTGGTTGTCTTTCAAGGATAATGAACTTTCAAAACTAGCTCAAAATGAAAATGATATCATACCAACACTTAAGTTGAGTTATAATCATCTCCCATCACATTTGAAACAATGCTTTGCTTATTGTTGTTTATTTCCAAAGGATTACAAAATTCATAAACCAACATTAATTCAAATGTGGATGGCACAGGGTTTCATTAGGCCTTTAAATCAAAATCAATGCCTAGAAGATGTTGGTAATGAGTATATTATGGATTTATTATGGAGATCATTTTTTCAGGAAGTTGAAAATGATGAGAGGGGCAATATTTTACATTTCAAAATGCACGATCTAATGCATGATCTTGCAAAATTAGTAGCGGGATCTTATAGCACCACTTGTAATTCAAAAGAAGAAAATATTGATGAAAAAACTCTGCATGTGTCATTTGGTGGTCAATCACAATCACAAATTCCGAGTTCATTGTTCAGAGCTAGTAGGATACGAACATTTATGTTGCAAGGTCAAGTTTGGAGTCTAGATAAATCAATTTATAGTAGTACAATTGTTGCAAGTTTTAAGTTCATTCGCTTGTTGGATTTGCATCATATGGGCATTAGAACCATTCCGAGTTCTATTGGGAAGTTGAAACATTTAAGATATGTTGATCTTTCATATAACTACATTAAGATGTTTCCTAACTCTATTACGAGATTGCATAATTTGCAAACTCTCAAACTATATAAATGTTATATTACCAAATTGCCCAGTGATTTTACCAAGTTGGTCAACCTTAGGCTTCTTGAGATCAATACCTTGACTCATATACCACGTGGATTGGAGCAAATGACTAGTCTTCAAGCTTTGTCAGTATTTAAGATAAGGGACGGTTCATGGTTTAAGCGTAACAGTGGATTGAGGGACCTTCAGGGACCAAACAAGTTGAAATTTCCAGAACTTAAAGAAATGTGTTTATATAATTACGGGAGATTGAAATTTCCAAATTGGATGTCATCGCTCACAACTCTCGTAGAATTTATATTAGCAGACTGTAACAAATGCCAACATCTGCCACCGTTGGAGCAACTTCCGAATCTCGAGTATCTCTCTCTCAACAAATTGGGTTCTCTAGAGTACATGTCAGAGATAGATTACAGTGAGGAGCTCTCTAATTCTTCATTCATCCCATCTCTAAAGGAACTCTATCTCATTCGCTGCCCTAATCTAAAGGGATGGTGGCGACAGAGAAGGGATTCTTCAGACGAAGTCGATGATGATAACAATCATTTGTTGCCCTTTTTTCCTGGTCTCTCCCACTTAGTAATTAAGAATTGCCCTAAGCTTACCTCCATGCCTCTGTTTCCAAATGTCGAAAGCCTGACATTGGATATGTGTAGCTTGAAGCCATTGAAGCAGACATCAACACTCCAAATTGAGATTGCCAACTCCTCCTTTGCCCCTCTCTCCAAATTAGAATATCTGGTAATTTCGAATTCTACGGAAGTTGATTTATCAAATTTTGGGGATGCCATAGAATGCCAAGGCCTTAAGAGCCTTCGATCACTTGAAATTAGATGGTGCAGCAAATTGGAATCATTGCCTGAAGGGATGGGTGGCCTTACCTCTTTGCAAACACTAGAAATTTGGTATTGCCCCAAACTAAAATCACTGCCTGAAGGGATAAAAGGTCTTACCTCTTTGAACACACTAAAAATCAATGGCTGTCCCATCTTACTGAAAAGATGCAAGAGAGAAACAGGCGAAGATTGGCCAAAGATTGCTCATATCCCAAACTTGGGAGGGGATCTACGTCAGCAACAAACCAACTGAGGTATCTAACTAAACCACCGTTTTATCCAATGTTTCATTGAAAATCAAAAACCCAATTTCTTTTTCTTCTTTACCTCATTTTTTTCTCGTTGCCTGTCTCAATATATTTCTTGGTGATTGAATTTCAGACGAAGAACCAAATGAACCACAGAAGATTCACTCATAATAATTGCAACTCAATCAAACCAATTGGGCGGTTCAAAAATTCATCAACTAACCATAGGTACTGTCTCATTCTTTCTTCTCTTTCCTTTTAACCTCTTTTATCTACTTATATGATTTTTAATTTTTATTCCTTAATTTATAACTTCCCCCTATTAGGAAAAATAATATGTGATTTTTTGCCGAATCAGTTTCTTTATTCTAAGAAATTACATGTTTGTGTTTCGAATTAAGTTGATGAGGTGCTTCATTTCTCATTGTGTAAAACAAAGTAAAATTAGCCACTAGGTGATGTATGAAGAAATAAGAGGAGAGCTTTCTCAACAAGTGATTGGGGTTGCTGTGATGCCCTGTATTTGATTGGATATTGACTTTAAGTGTGTGTTGTATGGGTGTGTGATGAGTCTCACATTGGGTATTTATTGGGTTGAAGTTATTCTTTCTGCAGGTATCAGCAACATGACTGGATGTATTGTTTTGATGTGTACTTCAGGATTTGATCAACCATTGAGGTAATTTTCATACACTATCCTAATTGACATAAAAATTGGTCTCTCATACCGTGTGACTTGATGCATTCCATTTATGTACTAATATCAATTTTTGTTTTATTGTTTTTTCACTTGCTATAGGAGTGCATGTTCTAATTAAATAAATCTGAGTAGATTATGTTTCAATCTTTGATTTTCTTTTCTTATTTTGGAAATATGGTAAACAAATTATTACTTTTGTCACCTAGTCCCTTTAATCTATTTCTTCATTTTGGCAAATTACATCTTTGTATCTTGAATTGAGTTGACGAGTTGATCTGTTTTATATGCAATTATGCATCATTACTCGCTGTGTAGACAGAGTAAAATTGGGCACAAACCACAAAGTGATATCGGGGTAATATTGTGGGAAGAATTAAATTTGGCAGCCATTCTGCAGGAACTAGCTTGTTGTGCAGGTATTCAGTTGATTCAATTTCTTGTTATATGAACTTCCAACTTGCTGTTATATCTTCAATTTTTTTTTTTTTGTAAATACTACCATGTCTACAAATAATTAGTTTTATTAAAAGCACTGCTTGATATAGGAATCAATTGTTAATTTCTAATTGAATTGAATATGTTTCTAAACCAAAGAAACAGAGGTTTCACTAGTAATCAAATGATATACATTAGGAATTCAATAACTAACAACATTATGGCATTGAATTGATACTCATGAAACATTTGTGGCTTTTGTGATTGAATTCCTGATATATATATATATATATATATACATACATATATATATAGCTATCTAATAGAAGAGAATAAATGATTATTTATTTCCAGCTATAGTAAAACATAGTCTTGATACTGAATAGTCATCACTTTTTGGTTTTTAATAAAAAAATTTTGTTTCTTGTAGGAGCCCTATCATTCAGTTAGGGGATTTAGCACATGTCTTTGGAAGCTTCATTTCATTTATATATATATATGTAAACAATTTTCTGGAATTGGCTTACAAGGTGAAGGCGAGGCCTTGTTTGAACCAATCTAAATGATAAAGATCAACGCTTTTAAGCGTGCACTAGCTCTCTGCATGCTTCTCTTGAATGATGGTGAGCCCTCTTTCTCTCTCTCATCTCTTGATTGTGGAGATTTTCTTTTTGGGTTGTTGTAATTTTTATTTATTTTTAAGGTGGGTATGTGACATTTAGGAGATTGAAGCAAGAAGCAAAGCAGGGTATCGGAGAGTTGGATTGGCCACTGATATTTGTGCCCTCACCAGTGAGGATTGCCAAAAGATTTGTAGATACCGGGAATTCATCAGTGTGTCATCTTACCACAAAGATGCAAAAGGGTATCTCCATTTCAGTGGTAAGAGAACTTATGTCTACATATGGTTTTTTCCCTATCCCCGATAGAAATCAAAATCAAAATTTCTTCTTTGTTCTCTCCAGGAAATGGAGCTTAATGAAAACTGTTTGGTTTCAACAACTCAATGGTATTAAATTTTTTTTTTCTCTACAACTCTACAAAATATGTGAATATTCCTTTTATCTATTTCTTTTTTATGTCATGGTTTCTCAAACTGAGTTGATTAGGTGGCGTATCTGGATGCCAAGGTTTCTCATCGTGTAGATAGTGTCAAAATTGGCACTTGGTGATATTGTGGTAATGTTTGTGTTTGGTGGGGGGGGGGGGGGGGTAAATCTAGCGTATACATCTACAGTACATACATTAGCTTGTTGTGCAGCATTCGTGTTTATATATATATGTGTGTGTGTGTGTTTATTCATTTTTCATGTTGTGCAATATCTACAATTGATGATGACAACCACAACAAAAATTCACAAAATTTAAGTTAAGTTGCTAAGAACTATTTTGTCAATAACAGAATAATTTCTGCATTTACTCCTAATTTTTTTTAGTATCTTGGTGTTAATTGAAAAGAAAGGTGCTACACTTGGTGTTCTAGAAGTTCACAATTTCAGGGGTGGATAGTACTTGGTGCTGCACTTGGAATTGATTTCAATTTTTAAAATGAATCAATCATCCTTAATTAAATGGAAGTTGTTCCTATATTTTATTGAAAAAATCAAAGTACCATATTTGTCTAACTATATAGATTTTTAGATTGCAGGTTGCCTTGGGTTATGATCATAGTTAATGCTCAAAGTGGTAGCCAAACAAATGAACTATTCATTTTTCCCTTTCATTAGGTATGGTGAGTTTATCGGTAACTGGATTTTAGCCAAGGCGTGAGGAATATTGAATACTGAAGCTGGCAAGTTTAAGAGTGTATGTTTCTACAAACCTAGTTGGTAATAAGATTATGCAGCAAACTATTAGAAAAGGAACTGTAACTATCTCATTTATTACCAAATTTAATCTTTTCACATAATTTAGGTTTCTATTTTTGGAAATTTGTTTGCAATATCGTTGGCATATTATTAGTTTCCTCTCTTAGTTTGTTTTTATTTCACTCTCAAACAGAGCTTTGGTAGGTTCTAATGAATGAAGAGCATAGCTTGTTGTTAGAGCAGATTGTAGAGTACTCCCTGATTTCATAAATAGCTTAATTTCATGGTAAATGATTCTTGGACTTTCACCACTTGTGACGTTTTTTTTTTTTTTTCATAAATGTTATTTTTTGTGCTTCTCAAAAGTATAACCTTTATTCCTATATTATTTTTTGTGATTCTCAAAGTATGACCTCTATTCCTACATAATAGTATTGAAAAAGCTTCTGATAGAAATTAATCACAAGAACTATCAAGAGTAGACTAAAGATGCCATTAGTTACTACAACAGGTTTTGATATTACTATTTTCTCTATTTGTGGAAGGTCCAGACATGATGCATATATTTTGATGAGAAGGCCATCTGATCTTGCTCTGACAGAAATGTGGTTGGTATACAACTCCTAAAGAAAATAAGAGATTAGCATTGTCAGGATCCATGTTTAACTGACTAGCTGATTTTCAGGGAAAATATGTGATTTTCCCGTGAGATTGCACCTAAAACTTTCCATGAACATTGAACAACGATCGCTTGGTGAGTGTGCATTCAGTTCATTAGCATGACATTTGCTTTCATCTTTGAAATTGCCATACATTCTTAAGGATGCTTGGCATACAAAATAATTCAGCAGTGGACAATTAGAGTTATGACACCTACGGCATATCACTTGAATCCGCACCTTCTAGTTTCAATAACAGGAAGTCTTTAGTTTTCACAAGGCTTTAAATGGAATGCCAAATAATCACATGCTTAATGGCATTGAGTTGGTTACTCATGAACTTAATTTTGCCGTCTTTATGAGTGGCCTGCTGGTATTGGCAGAGTTACAGTTCCTTCTCTTTTGTAGACTTTGTTGATTATTTACATTTTAGCTTGTAATTCTTTAAAGGGTTTCTGTGACTACTGCTTGTATGGATAGAGGTCCTCACTTTTTAATAAATTTTTATTACATATCCAAAAAAAAAAAAAAAAAAAAAAAAAAAGATTGCTAATTAACTATAGCTATCAATCAAAAGACAACAAATGAGTAATGTTCCAACTGTTTGGGTCCCCAAGTAAAATTATGAATACGTTATTGTTACTAATTGGACCTCCTCCCTTCATGTTGCTCATATTAATTTTCCAATTATGTTCACTTTCTTGGTAGTGGTTCTTGTATCGGTGAGTATGAGCACATGTTCCAGCTGTTTCATTCTATGAATCAAGTTATATATGTCAACACTTTTCTAGACAGAAATTTGCATTTAAGGTGAAGGTGAAGGAGAGAAGGAATTTGATAAATGTACCTTGATTTTAACTGAAGGAGATTCGGCTAATGCTCTTGTAGTGAGTTGTTGTGTCATTGTGCAGAGTATTTTAGCATTAAAGTTAGCTCTATTGGGTTTCACTTTGTATGATTTTTGGTGTTATTCATTTTAATACAGTTGGCCAGGCTTGTTGCTGTGAGTTGAGATTACTGTGGTGTGTTCCCATTGAGAGGTAAATTGCTCAATGTGAGGGAAGCCACTGCTTAACAGCTCACTGAGAATAAAGAAGTTGGGTACATAAAGGAGATTCTTGGACTTCAGTAGCATAAACAATACACCAATGTAAAATCTTTGAGATATGGTCATTTGATGATACTGACTGACCAGGTGCGCCTTAAGTTTCTATTATTGTTTTGTTCTTGTTTAATGCTTACAATTCTCTCTACAAGGCACATTGACAGCCTTCAACAAATATAAAATTTTAACTATAATTTTTTGTACAGGATCATGATCGTTCCCACATCAAAGGGCTGTAGATCAATATTATTCATTCATATTGGCCATCACTGTTAAAAGTTCCATCTTCCTTAATTGAGGTTATCACTCCTATTGTGAAGGTTGGTATTTTCAGCAAACTAGTTCAAATATTAGCACAACTTCAATATTAGTGGAATGTTTCTTGAGGGAAAATGATCATTTATCATCTTTGCAGGCAACTCACAAAAATGGGACACAATTATCATTTTATACCATGCCTGAGTATGAGTCATGGAAGCACAATTTGACGGGCAATGCAAGTGGGTGGTCTATCAAGTACTATAAGGTTTGCATTGTTAAATTTGTTACTTGTGAACCAATTACAGAACAGTTTATTTTATTATCTGTTTTCTGCCTTTTGCATATTGATTTGTTTGTGTCTTTTTAGGGGTTGGGAACAAGCACATCAAAGGAAGGAAGATAGTACTTTGCAAATCTTGAGAAACACAGGAAATATTTTATTTGGGAAGATGAACAGGATGGGGGAGGCCATTGAGCTGGCATTTAGTAAGAAGAAGATAGAAGAGTGGAAGAGTTGGCTTAGGCAGTTTGAGGTCAAAGTTTTGCCATGCTTTCTTCTTGTGTTTTTGGAGAAAGTGAATGAATATATATCTAATATAACACCTTCTGAATGGCAGCCTAGTACTCACCTTGATCAGACAGGCAAGCTCATAAAATACAGTGACTTTGTCAACAAGGAGCTTATATTGTTTTCAATGGCAGATCTTCAGAGGTCTATTCCCTCCATGGTTGATAGCCTGAAGCCTAGCCAAAGGAAAATTCTTTTCTGCTCTTTCAAGAGGAACTTTATCAAGGAAGCGAAAGTTGCCCAGTTTTCTGGTTATGTGTTTGAGCATTCAGCTTATCATCATGGTGAGAAGAGTCTTGCGAGTACCATCATCAGAATGGCACAAGACTATGTGGGCTCCAACAACATTAACCTGCTTCAACCAAATGGCCAATTTGGCACTTGTAATTATGTGAGATGAACATACCTCAAGTGTCACTCTTTAAAGCTGAATCTAGTTCAATATGCGTTTTTAGTTCTAATCTTATTATCACATTTTGAATTCATAAATGATCTTTTCGATTTCAGGTAGGAAAAGATCATGCAAGTGCTAGGTATGTCTATACGCGGCTTTCTCCAATCCCGCGGTTTATGTTCCATAAGGATGATGATGACCTTCTTGACTACTTGAATGAAGATGGGCAATCAATTGAGCCAACTTCCATTCCTCTATCTCTTTGGTAGATGGGATTTTAGCATTTTGTATGAAGAACTCCTATATATAAATAAGGCTTATACTTTAATTTTCTGGTTATTTTAGGTACATGCCAATTATGCCAACGGTTCTTGTCAATGGTAGTGAAGGAATTGGGACTTGTTGGAGCTCTTACGTTCCTAATTACAACCCAAGAGACATAATAGCAAATATTAGGTGCTTGTTGAATGGTGATGCTATGGAGCCTATGGATCCATGGTATAAATGGTTTAAAGGAACTATTGAGAAAACTGCTGCAATGGAAGAAGGGAATAGCTACACTATTTGTGGAACTATAGAGGAAGTCAATGAGACAACTCTAAGGATAACTGAGCTACCAATCTGTAGATGGACACAAGATTACAAGGAATTCCTGGAATCTATTTCTTCTAGTAATAAAGAATGCAAGGATACTTTCATTGAGGTAAATTTGCTCAAGTCCTTGAGAATTATGTTATCCACCACAATGTGAATTAGATTGTACCCAGTTTCTCATGAAAAATAATGCTGATTGCAGGATTTAGAATTTGACGTCTTCTTGACCCCTAAGAACTTTATTAGGGTCACTCAAGAGGGCTTGCTGAAGAAATTTAAACTAACCACTACAATTAGCACAACTAATATGCACCTATTTGACCCAAGAGGCGTGATTAAGAAGTATGACAACCCGGAGCAAAGTATGTGAGAGAAATTGGAGTTGTTTACATTGATTTACCAATATAATTTCCATGATAAAACACTTATTGTTTGTGATTTTTCCCTCCTGCAATTCTTGAAGAATTTTTTCGTTTAAGACTTGAATTTTATGAAAAAAGAAAGGTGAGCTCATTTATGCTCATAGCAAAAGATTAGAACTGATACTCAATAATTTCAGCCATTTTCTTAGGGAAACAATTATTAATTGCAATTTTTGTATTTTGTGCAGAAATTTCTTCTGAACAAACGTGAAATGGAGTTGTTGAAGTTGGAAAACAAGGTTAGGTTTATCCTTGCAATTATGAAGGGAGAGATTATTGTAAGTATTAGGAAGAGAGCTGATCTGTTTGTTGAGCTGCAAACAAAAGTTTTCACTCCTTTTCCAAAGAAAACTAAAGCTGTTGAGCCAGAAGTTGCTGGTGCAACTGATGATACAGATGAAACATAAGTGAAATCTCCTGCTTATAGCAGTAGTAATGGGGTACAGATCAGTGATTATGAGTATCTACCGGCCATGGCAATTGGAAGCTTGACCATCGAGAAGGTTCAGGAGCTATGTGCTGAAAGGGATAAGCTCAATAAGGAGGTTGATGATTTGAGAAAGGAAACTCCAAAGTCCTTTTGGAGGAAAGATCTTGATGCTTTGGATGGGCAACTCAATGTATGACTGAAAAGTTAACAATTCCTTGTGATGATTTGTTTATTTTTGTGTCTTTCTGTTTCTTGACTGTTTAGATTTATGTCATTTAGGAGCTTGATAAAAGTGACGCTTAGTCAGAGGAGTTAAGAAAGAAAATGAGAGGCAAAGCAAGGGGTGAAGTTGCTATGAATTCTACTAGACAAGCACCCAAGAACCCACGGAAGAACAATAATAAGAAGGCAAATAATGCAGAGTCTGTTGCAGAAGCTGTCTCGTCATCTATGGCTGCAATGGAAATTGGTAGGTGTCAAACAATTTTTTGTTTATAATATGTATTAGTTTATGTTTGATTTTTGGTTTACATCTCCTTGATTTACCAGAGAAAGCTCCTGAGGCAGCAAAACCCAAAGGCAGAGCAGGCTCTAGGAAAGCTCCTGCTAAGGTCTGCTTCTGTCCATATGTTCTATTTTTCCTTGTAAAGGATTTCTCTAGAACTCATGTTGATATTACTTTCTCTTTTCAGCCGAAAAAGCAAACTTTAGTCTTGAATGATGATGATGATGATGATGACGACGATGTACTTGAGCTTAAAGAACGACTTGCTGCCTATGACCTCGACTCATCTCCTGATCAATCAGCCGGTAAATGGTATATTATTATATTTCATTAGACTATTTATTATGATCTTTACATAACTCAGCTGAAATGTAAGAAAAATTACAGTGGATGATATGGGGATATTGTTTGCAAACCGGATAATATATGATCTTGTGTGAGAAATTGTGTTTCTATTATTCTTCTTCATAAAATCAATTCCAAGAGAACAAAATACTGTAATGTACATAGATAAAAATTTTCCATGTTACAAGCATCAACTAAAATTTCCACTTGAGATTCAGCAGAACTAATAATTAGTTTCTTGTGAATTTTTCCATGATCTTTTACTGTGATCATTAGGAATGTGCTGGAGTGTTTTTTCTGTAAGTATTTGTGACGTAAATTTCTCTTTGTTTTTATGCCCGACAGCCATGAAGACTGAAGTGCCAAAGTACCAGCCAAGAAGAAAAAAAACCTAGGAAAAGGGCTGCTGCTGCACAGAAGAAGAAGCCCTTGGCAACTGTTTTGGAGATATCTGATGGTGATGATGATGATATTAATGAAATTGATGATGAAGATAGTGAGATAGAAGTTGTAGCTGCTCCAGATGCCGGGAAAAAGGGTGGGAGAAAACCGGCTGCAAATGCTAAAGCAGGTAAGGCCCCTGCAGCGGCAAAGAAGAGAGGTGCAGCCAATAAGCAGCAGCCTCAGACATTGGGCCAGAAGCTTTTAACTGACATTTTAAAACCTGCTGAAAATTCTGGGATTTCACCAGAGAAGAAGGTGAGAAAAATGAGGGCATCTCCATTCAACAAAAAAAGACAAAGTGGTTCTGTGTTGGGAAGGGTTGGTAAGGTAAATCAAGTGACTGAAAATGAAGAAAATTTGGGTTCTGCTTCTACTTCTGCCAGTACTGAAGAAACTATTGAAGTTGCACCGGCAAGAGCAAGGCCTCAAAAGGTGAACCACGTGCAGACAAGGTATGTGTTGAGTGACTCTGAAAGTGAACATGCCACTGAGGATTCTGAATTTGATGAAGTTACTGATGAAAGTGAAGATGAATAGAGTAGTAGTTCTGTTGAGAAAGTGACTGATGGAATTCTTGAAATGGGAACTTAATCTCATTCCCCTTGTATTGTACTCCATTACTCTTAGTTGTGACTTTGATAGTTTGCTTAACTGCATTCCCTGGAAATGATCTTTGTCTATTGTGATTTGTTATGGTCAAGGATTTTCTTTCTCCTTCACTGCAATTCTCCTGTTACAACTTACTAATATATTAGAAATTAGAGTGTCTGCAATTTAAATCAGTGGAATATTTTCAAAAGAAATACATGTACCAATCTCACTTGAAGAGATATACAGCAATTCCAGGTGTAAATTGGTTTCGTTAGTCAGTTAGTGTCACTTATCATTTCTGATTTATTGTCAAGGGATGGAAAAGAGGAATTAAGAAGTGTAAGGAAAGTGCATAACATGCCTTGCGCTCCACCAAAAAGAGTGTGTTGAACTTTTGGGTTTTGGGCTTTGAGTGTGTCAAATTCTTGCGAATAATGTTTTAAAATTCTTGATTTATAAAGTATGAACAATGACTTATGGAGTTTGTGAACATGGCTACCAAATCTATTTTTGTCTTCTTCTACCTATGGGGCACTTGCTTCAATAGGGCAATCTAATCAGCTGATTAATCAGTGCATAGTTGGGAAATGCTAAGTTATACAATATTTAGAGACTACACATGATAACATACTTTTCCTCTTGTATGAATAGTGACTTCCACTATGAATTTAATAAGTGGAATTTAATATTACTTGACAGGAGGGAGCAAGTCATTATTGTACCATTATTGTATAATTATTTTTTATTTAGATTGTTATATACTAAAGAAATTTTTTATATTTATTTTTATTTTTGGAGATAGTTTCAACCTATAACGTCTACTTTTGATAATAGCTCTTTATTATCAGACTAATACATCAATTGGTTTTTTGTATAGGTGGGGATTGAACCCCAAATCACTTATTCAACCATAAAAAATTTTACTAATAAAAATAAACCATTTAAATATGACCTAAGCTTGAAAATCATGTGAAAAACTTAAAAGCTTTGTATTTAAGTGAGCTTGCTTTTATTTTTATGAAATATCATGTAGTTTTGTAGTTGTACTTCAAGAATCAATATCAATCAATCAATTAGTATACATATTAAAGTAGAGATCTCATGTGGGAGAGTGAGATTTTGCTATGTGGCGCTCTCCTTGACAAGGAATTTGTTCACATAAACTCTTTACTCAAATGTCACATTAGAGATAAGGATTAATTAAAATTCACAGGATAATTCCCATATAAAAATTCAAAAGATTAAAACTCTTTATTTTCTAAGATTCATTGTATCAGGACTTTTTTTTTTTTTGGATCTGTATGAGGACATTTCTTAAGTGGCACATTATAGATAAGGATTAAGGACTAATTAAAATTTAAAAGATAAATGACTTTTCATTTTCTTGGGTTCAATGTTTCAAGTCTTTCCTCTCTCACAAGGCACAAACTTCTCGTGATTCCACTCATTGTTTTCACCTCTTGCACTTCCACTACTTTATATACACTTGCCCATAGCCTTTCATTTTCATACCATTGTTTAGGTGCTTTTTTATTTTGTTTTAGCCCTCATAATTTCCTAGTTTCTTTGTCATTTTTTACTACTATTTAGTGTGGTATTGGTATAAGCCTCGACCATAAAAGTAAAAAATGATGATTATTTTGGAATTGTCTTTGTTGTGAATCAAGATTATCCCAGCTTTAGTTGCAACCCCAAGTTTAGTTGCAACTATTCAAGAATAGTGTGCAAACAGTGTACAAACCACAATAATATTGTTAGTGTCTCTATCAAAGCCACAATTAAGTAGTTCTTCACATACTTTGTATATTCTTTCTCATGCATCTTCCACGTATAGTACTAATCCACTTGTTATCTTTTTTATTACTTTTATTAATGCTGTTAATTATAGTTGTTGCAATTTGTTACAATTAGTTTCAAGTTATTTAATTTGTTGTTATGGTTTTGATATACAATTGTAATTTTATTAGTGTGCTCTACTTCTGTATATAAAGACAAAGTTCATGTGTAAAATTAATAATACAAGACTAGTTCTCTCAATTTTAGCTTATACTTTTCTTAAATTTTAGCATTCTCTCTTTGTTTTTTTTATTTTTTATTTTTATTTTTATAAATGATATAAAGGTCCTATTAGAGGTAATTGAATTTGATAATTGCAAGTATATTTAGCCAATTTTTCTTTATTTAATTACGTCCTCTTTATGTTGGTATACAAATAATTTTGTTTCATTTAGATTATGAACAAAGTGTTTGAGGTTGGGGTTTTGAGATTTGGTGGTGAGAATGAAGTGGTTGAGGAAGTATACAATTTTAGAAATAAAGTCTACCTTTTATTTAGATGTTATTTAATTATTTTAAATATTAAATTTATAATATTGTATAGACTCCTAGAAATTTCTATTAACTACACAATTCCAATCTTATATATATATATATATATATATATTAGTAATGAAATCCCACTCAGTAAGCAAAAGCTATATCTAGGATAAGGAAAAAATTATGAAATATAAATTAAGAAAATTAAGTTTCAAAGCATTCAACAATATTATGGGAAACATCATAAATATTATATAACAAAGTGATTATTAAAAAAATAAAAATTATTTTCAAATGATATTACCATGCATCTGCACGATGCAGGGGACATTATCTAGTATTTAATAATTACTCATCATGAACATGAAATTTTTTTTCCTAGACTTGTAATACCATTCACTCAAATATCTTCTCTTCTATCTTGGTTCGTAAATGCAAAAGGTTTATAGCTAATATTTGCAGTTTCACTAGTGTTGCATATATGAAATGAGCACTAGAATTGAATGTGAGCTAGAGATAATTTGGGAAATCGAAAAATATTAGAGACTGATGAACTAGTGGGTGCATGAAGCAATTGGAGATACCCAATACTCCTTGTTAGAGATGGTTGCTAAAATTCTGAAATAAGAGTGTGAGCACAGCGATTGTAATGTACTAGGTTAGGGTTTTTCAATAGGGATAGAATAAATATGTTGTAAACCCTATTTTTCATATGGTGAAACCATTAGTTGCTCGCTTCTGTGGATGTAGGTACATCGCCGAATCACGTAAATCTTTGTGTTGTTTTTCTCTCTTTTCCCACTGAAATTGCATTAATTTTTTTTTACAACACTCCAATATTACTTTCTTGCTGAAATATCATGAGTTATCAATGAATCAATGATGTTGCAGTTGAGTTGACATATGTGCAAGAAATAAAGATAACAAAATAGAAGATATAACACCAAGATTGAATATCTCAAATTTTTTGTAATTTTAACCGGAAATGAATTCACAAACTTGATTTTGTTTCAATCTTCTTCCTCACCCCTTTTAACCATTTCTTTGGTTGTATTTTGATTATGTTTCAATCTTCTTCCTCAACTTTATTTTGTGAGCTATACCTTGAGTGTTTCATAGGCTGGTTATATCTTCTTTAATTTAAAGCATCCATAATTCCTCTTTTTTTTTTTTTTTTTGATCAATCCATTTATCTATATGTACTTGGTTGAAAAGAATGTGTAAATCAAACTTCACGTGAGGAAATTTTTTTATGAAATATATTGATTCAATCTATGCAAATTGCAGAGTTATGCATTTGATAATTTGGCTTGTAATAAAACTGGAGATCAACACCTTACCACTTACTTATTATCAGTTAGCTCCACTTACTGAACCTATTTATGTGCCTATTGAAGTCTCAATGTCCCTTTAAGATTTTAATGTGTACTTAGATAATTGCCAATTGTTAGTTGCATTTTCTTACCTTTATTATTTTATTATTTTTGTTTTTTTGGGGGCACAATTTTGTACCATGAAGTTTACACTATATAGAGGATAAATGCTTTAAAAGTGATTTTATTGATTTTATTTGTAAATACTAATTAGTTCAAGGTCTAGAGATACGTGCCCTTTTTTGCCCAAAAAAAGTACCATTCTGGTTTAAAATTGCTTTGCTGAGGACTGTTTATGCTTGATTTATGATATGACTAGTAGATATATATGGTCTTATTCAATATTTAACCTTGAAGTTAAATATATATGGTCTTATTCCATTCTGGTTTAAACATTGAAGTTAAATTTTAACTTTTTTTTTTTTTTTTTTTGGATAGAAAGGAAATATATATAAAAGGAAACATCTAAAAGCATCCCTGGAAAGCAAAAAAACATCATCCATGGGAGGATCATTACAAAAAACAAAATCTTATTGCAGCTTAGGTCACCTCCTAACCATATCATCGGCACACTTATTCACCTCTGTGAAGCATCGTTTGATTTTAGTATGGGGCATCCTGGATAGGAGAGCCCAACAATCATTTATGATAGAAGAAGAACATCAAGTTAGACCATTATTTTGAATCAATGAATCTACAATAATCTTAGCATCTAACTCAATCTCAACATGACTAAACTGCAAATCATTGTTTAAAGGATAGAAAAGGATTATTTGTTCCTTGTAACCTTTTTCCTTTTTAATGAATTTGCCATTTTTTGTTAAAATAATGCTTTTTCTATAAAGTATTTTACTAAACAGGTCATTTTGAAACTTATATTGGAGAATAGTATCATTTGAAATTTAAATCTTGAAAGGTCCAGCTTTAAATAAAAAGAATCTTGAAATTTAAGCTTATATTGTAAAAGATTTTTTTTTTTATAGGAATGTAAAAGATTTGTTAAGAACCCTATAAACAACAACATTTTGTTTTTCCAAATCCACGCTTTAGAGGGTTCTTAACGAAGTTGTTGTTGTTTTATTTTATTTATTTTAAATTTTTTTATATGAAGACTAATAAAAGGCTTGAAATGAATAAATTTGAAAATTAGTGGACTTAATTGAATGAAAGTAAAGTTAAATGGTTGAATTGAATATTAGTCAAAGTTAGAGGATGCAATTTATAATTTAGCCAAAATTTTAAATAGAACTCAGACACTAATAGTCAATTTGTTTATAGCAGTTGAGTTCTATATGAAAGAGTTACACGCAACTTAACTTTATATAAAACCAGTTACGTAAGTCTCTACTTTATAAAAGAGTTACAGTATTCACATTATAGATCGACCCTATACAAACCAATGTATTTACGATTATGAGAAACACTTGGTCAAGAAACCAATACTAGAAATACTTTAGGGTGCTTTCCTGTTGAAGATTCTACATATAGCTTCATTAGCCACTGATTTGTTGCTACCTCCTTTACAGAGATTCGAGTCCCCACAATTATCTAGTCCGGACTTTACATAAACCGTTCACGTTTCTTTCATGTAGCTTGACAATAACAGGTGGTGAATGGCGATCAACAAGAGCAGTGGAATAGCATGAAGACAATTTCTTAAAAAATCAAAGCAAGATTTTATAAATAAAGAGAGTGGCTGTCAATATTGTAAACCACAGGCCTTATCCATACAAGAAACAGAGACCATACAAAAGTTTTGAATTATTATCTTACGGCAATAGAATAAAACCTGTTCTTATCTCAAATTATAATAATATGGCTTGATTTGTTATTATTTGCAGCTATCTTCATCATAGAAAGAATAACAAAAAAAAGAAAAAAAAAAATGTTAAAATACTTATAGTTCAATTGATATCTAAGCGTGACATTTAGGATATAAATTTTTGTACCCGAATTATCCAATTATAAAAAGCAAAAAAAAAAAAAAAAAAAAAAAACTGTAAAAGTTGAGAACTTGTAGAATATTCAATATACCATCCCAAGGCTGCATGAATAGAGCTCGTACGGCTCAACCATTCTAAATTTCGAGAAGCTCTATTGGATTGTTTGATAATTTCCATACCCCACATTTGTTTATAAACCAACTTCTATTGCAATAATTAGTACTTAAATTCGTATGGATTCAAGTTAGATCAATTGTTAAAAAATTTTGTTGTCGAATAGGAGACTCGAAGATTAAATCTTGCCAACACAGAAAAAAGATTGATTTCTTGATCTAATAATATTGATAAAAAAATAATCATAAAATAAAGACTAAATTCAAATCTTATCCCTCTCACACACACATTATTACTCAAACGTATACAGCTTTATTCTTCCCTGCTTTGCTAGTTTATTACCTAATTTTAAATTATGTTTTGCTTCTTTTACTCCAAACAACTTGTCATTGTGTATTTTTTTAAGCTTGGCTAATGCAACGCACAGTGAAAGAAAACATAAAATTTAAAATTTCAATTATGAAAATGAAAATGAGTGAGAGATTGTTTGATGTGTGGTTTTGTGAGAGATTAGGTGATTAATGTTAACAACATAGAAAACCAGTTTACAAAAATTGAAGTTTCAAGGAATTAAAAAAAATTGGGTTGGATTTTATTGATTTCCCAATTTATATGCTAATATATATATGATACATTCACATCTTCTTTTTTTTTTAAACAATTATGGTTGCAATGGGGTAGAATTTTTATTGACTCATAATTTTGTGGGTCTTCCTTAGAGTAGGGGAGAGACTAGAGAGTACAATTCACCTATATTTTTCATGTTTATGCAAAAAATATTTATTCCCAAAAATTGGGGCCTTTTTCAATTGAGGGGCCTCCAGATTAAAAAATATAAAATTTTGGCTCTTTTAGAGACTAATTTGGAAGCTATCAATTTTTGATATAAATGAGATTCAATCTTCATGTATTTTGTAGACTAAATAAGATTCAATCAAACCCAAAGGGATTTATCTAGCGTTTCTAAGGTCTTTTGAGATCCATGAGGTATTGGGTTTAAAAGTTAAATCTCTTAACTGGTATATTGGGGCCATTTCAAAGTGATTATTCCTTGTAATTACTTGTGTGCATGGGAAGAAGAACTACACACACCCAAAAAAATAAATCAAGTGCTATTACATCACATAATTTTTTTGTTGGATGTGAATTTGATAAATCCAACATTATATTACATTTCCTATTTATACTCCTTATGTTTGTAAATTAATTTCAAGTTAATCAAAGATTAGTAGTTATGTTATTTACTAAATATTTTAATTTCAAGTTTTTGTAATATAAAATTATGCATAGAAGATGTGTTTTTTTATTGAATAGTAAATAATATTTGATTATCAAGAAATTTCGCATAAATAAGAAGGTCATAAAAAATATATAATCAAATGGTGGGATTTTTAAAATTTTAATTCAATAAAAAGTTATTAAATTCCCCCTCTCTCTCTCTCTCTCTCTATATATATATATATATGTGGTGGAAACAATCAACTAACACCGAATTACCAATTATTAAAATGACTAAACCTTCATATATATACTAAAATTATCTATCCATATATAGCCTTAGTTTTGTTTTATTTAGTTTTTTTTTAAAAAAACTTATAATAAGAGGGAATGGAGAATTTTAACCCCAATATATTTTTCTTTCATGGGAGGTTTGAAAGTCAGTGAATACAACTTTTGGTAAATATAAGTATTGCTCTTTTCAAAAACAAAATTTTAAATTAGCAGATTAATTAGATCACAGTTAAACATGATATTTGATTATTTAATAAATAATATAAAAAATACCCATTGAAAAATTCAAATCATACATGCCCTTATAACTATATATACACACATTGAATTTATCTACTATTCACTGCGTTGTTAAAACGACTGAACCCAAGTCAGGTCAACTACAATATGTTTACTTTTGTTTTCCCCCCCTTTTATCGCAAAGCTGTAAAATATAAGAAATGCTATATTCATGATATTTTTACAATACTTTTACAATAAATTTTAAGTTGCAAAATTTTATTTGCTAATATTGATAAGAAAAAAAAGTAATTTCAGTAGTGAATTAAAGATAAAAACCCATAACAACCTGTGACTTAAAATTTTTTTGTGAAAGCATCGTAAAAATTTCATGGACATAACAAACTCTAGAGGCGTAGCTCATGGTCATGGCCCTACACTCACGTGGTGTTTAGTCTGCTCATGAATTGTTCATACTAGTTGCAGAAATGGGTGTCTTATTTGCATCATTAGACCCTAGTACTATTACGTGTATTATTATAAGTATATCATACAAGCACTCAAACAATCAAAATCAACCATAATGTTAAGTTTCTCTCTCAAAGAAAGAGAGAGAGTATTGGACTTTTTTGGATTTTGAAAGGTATATATCTTAGTTGGATGGTTGTGACTGGAGTTGTTGGTGGCATTCGTGAATGATGTGTTTTGTTTGCTTTTGATGCAAGTTATGGGGGGAAAACTTCTCTCTCCCCTGTAAGAGCTTCTCTCTCTCTCAGGTAAGAGTTTCTCTCCTCTCTATATGATGTGAGTCCTTCCTCCCTTAAGTCCTATGGTTTAAGGGCTCCCTGCTTTCATCCCATATCATCTCATCACATCTCTTCTTTCTCAATCTCTTCAATAGTTTGTCTTCCACTCTATTCTGTCACTCAAGATTTGTATGGAACAAGCCATTGTGGACAGCCTAAATAGGCTATAGCTCACAAAAGAAGAAGAGGAAGATATTGTTATATCAACAAAAAGCACACTAGATTTGCTTGAAGGTGCTCTTTTAGTCTATTTGGGAGATTGCTTGCAGATAGTCAACAAAACCAGCGAGCATTTAAGAGCACGTTAAGATCCGCTTGGAAGATGGGTTTTGATCTCAGAATCGTGGAGGTTGGAAATAATATTTTACAATTCAAATTTAGCTCAATGTACCAGCTGGAGTGGGTTGAGTAGAGCGGATCATGGAATTTTGAAAATAACTTGCTCCTTCTATGCTGATGGAGACCAGGTTTGTCAACAGCCAGTATCTCTTTCACTCACTCTCCATTTTGGGTGAAAATTTGGGGTCTACCGTTTGAACTTATGACAGAGGAGGCTAGGAAGGATATTGGGTGTAAGCTAGGGAAGGTTATTGAAGTAGATAGAAGAGCATTGCAAGCAGATCAAGCAAAGTTCCTATGTGTAAGGGTGGACCTGCCCATTGAGAAGCCCCTTAGAAGAGGGGGATATATCACGAATATTGATGGAGAAAGAGGATGGGTTGCCTTTAAATATGAGCGATTGCCCACTTTTTGCTTCTCTTGTGGAAAACTAGGACATGATGATAAGCATTGTACCATGGTTAGTGAAGGTTAGCATTTGGATTGGCAATACGAAGAGTGGTTAAGAGCTGGGGGCGTGTCCAAAGGAGTAAATGAAGAGATAAAAGGCTTAGGAAGTAGGATTCAGGAACCGTAAAGCGGTGGAGACACCGGTGCATGGTCGCAGTCTACGGAGGAGGACCTAGATTATTTCGTTCAAGGTAGGAATGGAGAAAATCAAAAGTTGGGTGGAAGCAGCACCATCGACGACAAGGAGAAGACAAGAATGAAAAGACAGGAGGGGGGGGGGGTTAGAAGCACTAGCAGCAAGTTATCAAAGTAGATGGGACAGCTCAGGAAGGCCAAAATGGCCATTTAACAATAAAATCACAACTATTTGGTTAATAGTCTAGTTTTGAAACATTATATATAACTAGCAATTCGAGTCTAAGACACTCGATTTTGAACCGTAAATCGAGTCTTTAAGACTCGATTTTCATGGTCTAAATCACATTTGATGTGGCATTATTTTCCACGTGGACCACTTGAAAATCGAGTCTTAAAGACTCGATTTATAATTCAAAAAATTTTTAAAAATCTCCAAGTTCCAAGCCTCACCGGATCAGAACAGAGAGAGACTCAGATCAGAGAGAGGGAGACCAGATAAGAGAGAGAGAAATAATCAGATCAGAGAGGGAGAGAAAGAGATCTGGGTCGCGCGGCTTGGGTTCGCGCGACCCAGGTGCGCGACCTGGGTTCATGCGACCCAGGCCAGGCGCCTGGGTCGCGCGAACCCAGGCCGCGCGACCTGGGTCGCGCGACCCAGGTGCGGCGCCTGGGTCGCGCGAACCTAGGCCGCGCAACCTGGGTCGCGCGAACCCAGGTCGCGCGACCCAGGTGCGCGGCTTGGGTCGCGCGAACCCAGGTCGCGGTCTTCTTCTGCGTTTTTTTTTTTTTTTTTTTCTCCTTCTAGCTCTGTTTTCTTGGCTGGTCGCGCGACCCAGGTCACGGTCTTCTTCTGCGTTTTTTTTTTTTTTTTTTTTTTCTCCTTCTTGCTCTGTTTTCTTAAGTGGTCAACACGTGGAAAATATGCCACATCAGATGTGATTAGACCATGAAAATCGAGTCTCAAAAACTCGATTTATGGTTCAAAATCGAGTGTCTTAGACTCGAATTGCTAGTTATATATAATGTTTCAAAACTAGACTATTAACTAAATAGTTGTGATTTTATTGTTAAATGGCCATTTTGGCCGCTCAGGAAAGGTGGAGCATGTGAGGTAAGAATTACTAAACAATATAGGAGCACATGAGGGACAAATGCAAGATAGAGAAGGGTTAGCCAGGGAGTTATTCAAAAGTAACCGGGAAGTTGTAAGAGAAATGGGCCAGACCAAAAAGCCCAATAGTGAAGATCATGTAGTTACAAGCCCATTAAAGACAAAAACAACAGATGAATGTAGAGGAAATGGAGAAATGGTGTTCGGCCCAAACAAAGAAAAATTAGAGCCAGGAAAGGGTAAGTTAAAAAAGATTGAGAATGAGAGGCCAGTACAGAATAGAGAGGCCATTATAGTCAAAGATGGTGTGATTTTTCAAGCCAAAGCTAATGAGAAAGGAAAACAGAGCGATGAACAAACTCTCGCCCAGATGAAGGAGATAGGAACAAAGCGCTTGAGAGGAAAAGAAGTTTCAAAGGAAGAGAAAACTCGGGCCCAAAAGCGTTTTTGTGAAACAGTCCTTTTAGGTTTAGCTGACTTTGTTATAGAGTCAGTTTAATAGGCTGCACATTTCTATGTTTATTTGGGATCCTTGGGCTTTTTCTGTTCTTATAGTTTTGTGCACTTGAAAAGGGAGTTCAACAGGGTAGTACATAAGCTTTTTTAGTTGGTTGGTGCATGTAGGGTAAATTTTTTTTTGGTTTGGGAGGGACTATCTTTGTTTGCTGTTCCTGCGCTAGCAGGTTTGTAGCTTGGTGTCTCTTTCCTTTGTTTTTGTCTTTCCTGTTGTACTTCAATTTCCTATGGCAGTGAATCTTTGTTCCCCATCAAAAAAAAGTTGTGGGGGGAAAAGCACAGTCTATTTGTAATTAATAAATTATAGCTAGAATTGTATCATATAAGTAAATTAGATAGAGTTATTTTAGTTTTCGAAAAATTGATTCACCAACCTTAAATGTTTTATCAATAATATTTACTAAAAACTAGTCTATTTGTATTATCAATAAATTAAAATAATAATTTAATATTTTATAAATTTATTTACAAACTTACACAATCTAATCTTAAGATTATATACATTTATTTTTATATGTCTTTTTAGTGACACCCAGGTAATAGGTTCAATAGACTTAAAGGATGGGGTGAAATCCATGAAGTCTCATTGGCAAATAATTGTATAATTTGGCTAAAGATTAGGATATCATTTCTGTATTCTAATATATATATATATATACACGCATAAACTCATAAAATTTTAAAAGGCTTTTACTTAAACATAAGTATATTTAATTTTCTATATATATATATATATATATATCTATAATATTAACAAATTATACATTTCAAAATTTGTAGCTAATTAAGTACCTCAGAAATCATTATAACATAAGAAAGTTAATATTATATATATATGTATTTATATTTTAATAAAGAGTGATATTATACTATTACAGGGTTTAGCATGTATGTCTTATAAATAAATAAATCAAATTCTAAAACATAAATAAAAAATTATTGATTATGTTATTTATGTGACATCAATTACCCTTGTTAACACGTTGGTTTGTAAGTCTTTTATAATAAAATTACTAGTTGCTCTGGGATTTTTCAAAAAAAAAAAAAAAAACATGCATAAATGTTTCATCATATTAAATATAAGGTCTTTATATAAAAATAAAATTATCTCCATTAGGAGATTTAGTGTGCATTAGGTATTAGTTTAAAAAGTTAGTTTTTTTAACTATTTAACTTTTTTTGTTACTATTCATAGGTTCTATTGAATTTTTTGATACTAATTATAAATTTCATGATATTATCTCCGCTACCTTTTAGTTTTATCTATAGTACTTTCAATTTCAGTTAAATAAATTATTCCTAAACAGATGACCAAAGTAGACTTTATCCTCTTCTCAAACAAAAAAAAAAGGGTAGAATTTATCCTAATTATTTAATTATTATATATTTAGATTTATTTTATTCAATGGATAGTGAATACAACGAATCTACTCAAGATTGAATAGCAGGTCTCAATTTTAGGCATACTTAAGACCAGGGTCTTTATATATTGATCACTGTCTTTTACATCCTCCACACAGAAATCGTTCTTATCTTTCTATCCTCACAAAGATACTATTCATTCAATTCCCACTAAGAAAATGGCGGAAGGAGCTTTGGTCGGCGTTGCTAAGGGAATAACAGAGAAAGCGAGCAACCTCTTAGCCCAAGAGATTGTACTACTCTGGGGTGTCAAAGACGAGATCGAAAGGCTCGGCGACACAGTTTTGACAATCAGTGCTGTGATTGAGGACGCAGAGGAGGAGCAGCATCACAACAATCAAGTCAGAGTGTGGCTGAAAAGGCTGAACGATGCACTTCATGAAGCGGACGACTTGCTGGATGAGATCTCCACTGAAGCTTTACGACGGGAAGTGATGACACGGAACAAGAGAGCAAAAGAGGTACGCATCTTCTTTTCCAAATCCAACCAGCTTGTATATGGTCTTAAAATGGGTCATAAGGTTAAGGCAATGAGGGAGAGGCTAGATGCCATCAAAAACGATAAGGGGTTCCACTTAGATGAACGTACACAAGCGAGGAATTATAGGGTGAGAGAAACTCATTCTTTTGTACGTACTGAAGAAGTTATTGGGAGAGAAAATGATAAGAGAGAGATTATAAGAATTCTTTTGGATACCAATGTTGAAGAGAGTGTCTTGATCCTTCCGATAGTCGGACTTGGAGGACTAGGAAAGACCGCATTAGCTCAACTCGTATTCAATGTTAAAGAAATCCAAAATCATTTTGAGCAAAAGCTTTGGGTGTGTGTCTCAAATGACTTTGAATTAAAAGTAATTGTTAAGAAAATTTTAGAGTGCACAAAAAATATGAAACTAGAAGACCTTGAAATTAACACATTGATTAATGATCTTAAGAAAGAAATTGATGGAAAGCGATACCTACTTGTGTTAGACGATGTATGGAATGAGGATCCTCAAAAATGGCTTAGCCTAAAAGATCTTTTAATGGGTGGAGCAAGAGGTAGTAGGATATTAGTGACTACACGCATTAAGAAAGTGGCAGAGATTACGAAAACTGTTCAACCATACATGTTAAAGGGTTTAGATAAAGAAAAGTCTTGGTGTTTATTTAAGCGGTTTGCATTTGCGAATGCACAAGATTTACAAAATCCTTACATTAAGGAAATTGGAATGGAAATCATTGCAAAGTGTAAAGGAGTCCCTCTTGCCATAAGGACACTAGGAAGCGTATTGTACTTTAAAAACCCAGAAAAAGAATGGTTGTCTTTTAAGAATGATGAACTTTCAAAAGTAGCTCAAAAAGAAAATGATATCCTACTATCACTTAAACTAAGTTATGATCATCTTCCATCATATTTGAAGCAATGCTTTGCTTATTGTTGTTTATTTCCAAAGGATTACAAAATTCATAAACCGACATTGATTAAAATGTGGATGGCGCAAGGATTCATTAGGTCTTCCAATCAAAACCAATGCTTGGAAGATATTGGTCATGAGTATTTTATGGATTTACTTTGGAGATCATTCTTTCAGGAAGTTGAAGAAGATGGGAGTGGAAATATATTAAAATTCAAAATGCATGACCTCATGCACGATCTTGCAAAATCGGTAGCAACATCTGATAATGCCACTTTTTATTCAAAAGAGGAAGACATTCAAGAGAAAACTCGCCACATATCATTTGATAGAACGTTTCTTTCATCATCAGGAATTCCAATCTCATTGTATAAAGCAAGTAGGATAAGAACATTTGTTTTGCTAAGTCAATCACAACATCCAAGATTGGGTAAGTCAACTTACAATGCAATTGTTTCAAGATTTAAGTTCATACGCTTGCTAGATCTACATGATATGGGTATTAAAATAATTCAAAGTTCCATTGGGAAGTTAAGGCATTTAAGGTACCTTGATCTATCTTCTAATTCTATTAGAATGCTTCCTAATTCCATCACAAGATTGCATAATTTGCAAACACTAAGACTCTCTCGATGTCCAATTAAAGAATTGCCTAAAGATATTAAAAAATTAGTCAACCTCAAGTATCTTGAGATTGATGAGTGTAGGCGTTTGACTCATATGCCACGTGGACTAGGGCAGTTGACTAAGCTTCGGACATTGTCACAATTTGTGGTAGCTAAGAATAGTTGTTTACCCTTCAGGCGCAATGGTGGATTGAAGGAACTCTATGGGCTAAACGAGCTGAGAGGAACTCTACAAATTAGGAGATTGAGACATGGGAAAGATGCTTTATTAGAATCTAAGGATGCAAATATGAGAGAGAAACAACATCTTCAAGGCCTGACGTTGAGGTGGATAAAAGAAGAAGTGGATGAGTCCAACGTTTGTTATGATGAAGAGTCACTTGAAGCCTTGTACCCACATTCAAATCTTCAAGAATTGCATTTACTGCGATATGGGGGAGTGAAAATTCCAAGTGGGATTTCATCACTTTCGACTCTTGTAAAATTTTCCTTAAATAATTGTAACAAATGCCAACATCTTCCACCATTGGATCAATTTCATTCTCTCAAAAGTCTCTCTCTTGAATGGATGAATGATTTAGAGTACATATTAGAGAATGATGACAACTGTGGGTTCTTTGATTCTTCATTTCTCCCATCTCTAGAGCAACTTGAAATTAAATATTGCCCTAATCTAAAAGGATGGTGGCAACAACAGAGGGATTCTGTTGAGGAGGTCGATAATCATTCACTGCCTTCATTTCGTCGTCTTTCCAACTTAGTTATTTGGCATTGCCTTAAGCTGACATCCATGCCTCTATTTCCATATCTCAAAAAGCTAAAGCTGGGTATGTGTAGCTTGAAGCCATTGGAGCAAACATTGAGGATGAAGTTGACAAACATGGCAACCCTAGAGAGCCTAACATCAATAGCAACGTCAACCTCTTCTTCTTCTACAATTGCTGATTCCTCGTTTATCCCTCTCTCCAAATTAAATCATATGACAATTGTGAATATGGAGGAAACTTTGCCCAAAGAGTTGATGTGCAATCTCATTTCTCTCCAGGATTTAAGTTGTGGTCCTCTACCTCTCTCTCAACATCTCATTGCTCTTCGGCGTTTGATAATTAATGGTTCTAACGAGTTTGATATAATAAACAATGGAGATGAGATGGAATGGCATGGCCTTCAGAGGCTTCGCTACCTAAAGTTCTACAACATTCCAAATTTGGCCACTCTACCAGTGGGGATTCAACATCTCACGTCTTTACAAAGATTCAAGATTTATGATTGTCCAAATTTATTGGCTATACCAGAGTGGATTGGTAACCTCACCTCTTTGCAAACGCTGAAAATTCGGAGTTGTCCCATCTTATTGGAAAGATGCAAGAAGGAAGCGGGTGAAGATTGGCCTAAGATTGCTCACATCCCACACTTGGATATATAGTCAGGTAGCTATCTAAGTCATTATTTTATCCCAGTACTTTATAGAACATTAAAAATCCAATTTCTTCTACTTCACTAAATTTCCTGGTAAATAAATTTCAGATGAAGCACCTACTATGAGGATTTGGAGCTTAATCAAAGCTTTTGGGTGTTGCAATTGCTCAACAAGTCAACAAACTCATCGGTAGTATCTTTTTTCTTTTTTCCTCTTTTAGGTGCTCATAGGATTTTCGTTCTTTATTTTACGACTTCCCATATTAGGAAAGATAGTATGTGAATTTTCCCAAATCTATTTCTTCATTCTACCAAATTACATCTTTGTATCTTGAACTGAGTCTGAGTTAACATGGTAATTTTTGCATTTCATCCTGATTTTGTCAAGTAGCTTAGTTTTCATTAAAAACACTGCTTGATATTTAAATCATTAATTAATATTTAATTAAATGGAGAATGTTTATAAACCAAAGCATCCGAGGTTTCACTCGTAATTAACTGGTATACACTAGGAATTCAATAACCAAAACATGATGGCATTGAATTGATACTCGTGAAATGTCTGTGGCTTTGGTGATTTAATTCTCATTATATATTTAAATCAATTATGGTATGATATGAAGCGTTTTGTCATTGCTTGAGAATTGCCTTGATATTTTTTACATCCTAGAGTTGGAATGGGATCCATTTCAGCGGTAAGAAAACTTACGTATGCATGTCACTTTTTTTTCCCTGTTCTTGAGAGAAATCAAAATCCAAATCCTTTCATGTTCTCTCCAAGAAATAGAGCTTGATGAAAAGTAATTGGTTTCAACAAGTCAACAACTCAATGGTATTAGCATATTCATTCTCTACATCATTTCAGAACATATTATGAAATTAATAAATATGTGAATTTTCCTTTTTCTATTTCCTATTTTAAACAATTTATACCATGGTATCTGAAATTGAGTTGATTAGGTGAAGAATCTGGATGCTTTGATTTCTGGCTGTGTGAATAGGGTTAAAATTGGCACTTAGTGATATCAGGGTAATGTTTGTGGGGAGGATTAAATCTGGTGCGTACATCTACAGTTTGTTGTGCAAGTATTCTATTGGTTCATTCCTTTTTATACATTCCAACTTGCAGTATCTACAAATAATGTGCAGTATCTGTGGTTATTCTAATTTTCTTGTTGTGCAGTATCTACAAATGATGATGACAACCACAACAAAAATTCACAAAAATTAAGTTGAGTTGCTAACAGCTACTTTGTCAATAATAGAATAATATCTGCATTTCCTCCTTTTGTTTAGTATCTTGGTATTCTAGAAGTGCACAATTTTAGGAGTGGATTTCACTTGGTTCTGCACTTGGAGTTGATTTCTCCTTTTAAAATCAATCAATCATCCTTAATTAAATGAAAATGTTCCTATATTTTATTGAAAAATCAAAGTACCATATTTTCCTAATTGTATAATTTTTTAGATTGCAGGTTGCCCCAGGCTAAGATCATAAGCTGATGTTAATGCTCAAAGTAGTACCCAAAGAAAGGAACTATTCATTTTCCTGATAGTTGCCTTTCAGTTATTGTATACTCCTACTGGTTAGATGTTACGAAGGTAATAAAATACAGGTGTTTAGTTCAAAAAATAAAGTGTTTTATTTTGGTTAAAGCACTATTGTTGTTGTGATAGGAAGGGTTAGGGGAGGAAGAGTTTTCTTTTTGGATATGCTTCATAATATTCATTATAATTTATTACAAAACTTGATATAATGTGTTGATTACTGTTATTGTCAATATAGACATGATATCAACTATTGTTTCTATAAGCATTAGCATCAGAACCAGATACATCATTTCATTTTGTAGCAGCAGACTTTGATCACGCTGATTTATATAGGCAGCTCTCCATAACAATTTCTGCCATCTCTTAAATTCTGTGACACTTTGATTAAGAGAAGAATTCAAATAATTTGAATAAAGTGGCTAGGGATGACCACATTAAATTTTAGAAAGCATGACCCTTGCATTAAAATATGATCTATGAAAAGTAATTTCAGTTTTCTTTGCGTGAATCATCCATGGAGGTAAGTCATATACAGTATCATAAGTTCCTAACTTCCCCTTTAGAGACCTTTTTGTCATTTGACTCTTCCCTCTTCACGACCTGATTTTGATTGGATTTTCATAGTATCACCCTAGCTAGTACAGTTTAGCTTTACCTATTAAGGCGAATGGGCAACCAGATTTTTCCCATTTCTTTTGTTGGGGTGTGATGAGAGGGGCATGGGGGAGAAAGAAAGAAAGAAAAATGCTTTTTGGTAGAGAATACAAAAATCCCAATGAATTCTTTCTTCAAATGAGGAATCAATTCTATGAATATCAGTCTAGCTCTATCTTAATTTTTTCCCTTTCATTAGGTATGGTGAGTTTATCGGTAACTGGATTTTAGCAGAAGCATGAGGAGTATTGAATATTGAAGTCGACAAGCTTAAGAGTGCATGTTTCTTCAAACCTAGCTGCTAATAAGATTATGAAGCATACTATTAGAAAAGCAATGGTAACTATCTCATTTATTACCAAATTTAATATTTTCTCATAATTTAGGTTTCATTTTTTGGAAATTTTTTTGCAATATGGTTGGCATATTATTAATTTCCTCTCTTGTTCTATTTTTATTTCATTTTTAAACAGAGCTTTGGTAGGTTCTAATGAATGAAAAACATAGCTTGTTGTTAGAGCATACTGTAGAGTACTCCCTGATTTCATAGATAGCTTAATTTCATGGTAAATGATTCTTGGACTTTTTACCACTTGTGACGTTTTTTTAGTCATAAATGTTATTTTTTGCGCTTCTCAAAGTATAACCTTTATTTCTACATAACAGTATTCTTAAAGCTTCTCATAGAAATCAATCACAAGAACTCTCAAGAGAAATATTTTAATTTGGACTATAAATGCCATTAGTTACTACAACAGGTTTTGATATTATTATTTTCTCTATTTATGCATATATTTCAATGAGCAAGCCATCCGATCTTGCTCTAACAGAAAAGTGGTTGATATACAACTTACTAAAGAAAATAATAGATTAGCATTGTTAGGAACCATGTTCAACTGACTAACTGATTTGCAGGGAAAATACATGAATTTCTAATGAGATGGTCGTGAAGCCTTTCCATGAACAACGCTTGCTTGGTGAGTGCATTTAGTTCATTAGCATGGCATTTGGTTTCATCTTTGAAATCACCTTACATTTTTAAGGATGCTTGGCATACAAAATAATCCAGCTGCGGACAATTAGAGTTTTGACACCAATGACATATCATTTTAATCCAGCAACTTCTAGGCTCAATAACAGGAACTCATTAGTTTTCACAAGGCTTTAAATGGGGATGCTAAATAATCACATGCGTACTGGCATTGATTGCCTACTCTTGAACTAAATTTTACTGTCTTTATGAGTGGACCACTGGTATTGGCAGACCTACAGTTCCTTCTCTATTGTAGACTTTGTTGATTATTTAATTTTAGCTTGTAATTCTTCAGAAAGTTTCTATGATTACTGCTTGCATGGGTAGTGGTCTACTCTTTTTAATTAATTTTTTATTAATTATCCAAAAAGAAAAAAGATGGCTAAATAATTTTAGTTATCAAACAAAAGACAACAAATGAGTACTCTTCCTACTGTTTGGATCCTTCTCTCTTCATGTTGCTCATATTAATTTTCCAATATGTTCATTTTCTTGGTAGTGGTTCTTGTATTGGTGAGTATTGGCATTGAGCACATGTTCCAGAAGCTTCATTCTATGAATCAAGTTATATATGTCAACACTTTTCTGGACAGAAATTTGCTTTCAAGGCAAAGGTAAGGCCCTTTCTCAATTCATCTAAATCAAACTCCTAGTTTTCTACTTGATTCTTATTTGATATTTGTTCTTACTAGAAATTGTGAAATGTTCCTAGTATGTCAAATAAAATTGCTGCACAAATGACTACAAAGGTTTCCAACAACAATATTCTATGGTAGTAGCTTTTCAGAACCAATGGAAAAATAGGCTTCTGAACTCCTATTGTCTCAACTGATTAACAAGTGGATTAGAGAGTTTTCAATTGATCAGACAATCTGTGTTTTGTGTCTTAAAGATTTTTGGCTTGCAGTTACTGGAGATTTTATTGGTCCTCCTCAGTGGTTAGTTTCTATCATATTTTGACATTAGTTTCCAAAATGGAATGTTTACCTTTGAAATTTTTGATTGGCTGATAAATGTGTGAAGCATTGTTTCTAGATATTGTGAGAAGTTATTTTTGCTTAATGGTTAAAATTTAAGTATGGGTACTTGCACTCACTAACTTTAGGAAACAAAAGCTTCATATAACATTTAGTTACAAAATTTGCATTATTATTTTCTTCACCCACAAGTTTTTCAAAATATTTCTTATGACAATCACCGTATAAATGTTTGGGTGAAGTTCCATCTTATTTTTTTTAGCATTGATTATGTGTTTGAGTTCTTTCTTCTTCCATGAGAGTGAAAAATGCACCACATGTGCAATTAGCTAACCTTATTTGAATGCGTTCATTTTTAGACACTAATCAACTCAGAATTCTCAACATGTTAATTGGAGTTAACACAGTTAAACAATTTCATTTTTCATTCATCCAATAATTTTCAACAAGATCACATTAAGTTTTTTCCTGACTAATGCTAGGTTACTCTCCTTTTTGCAGATTAGATGACAAGAGCAACAAATATCATCTCACAGCACTGTGAGGTCCACAACCTTGGAGGACTTGTGCTTTTGTTTAGTGGAGTGGAAAATAAGGATAAGTGGATATAATAAAAGAACGACATCAATTTTTTGATTCGCATTTGGGTGGCTGCATCTACATAACTTGCAACTTGTCTTATGACAGTCTTTTATGTCTTATGATAGCTTGTTGATGATGCAACCAGTTGCTTTGCAGCTAAAAGCCTAAAACCAAGAAGAGAATGTAGTTGAAGGAAGCAATTGAAGGCATTCTTGTTTGTTCCATGTAGTCGAAGACCTAACAACCATCAAGAAAAGCTGCCCTATTTCCTACTGGGAGGTATATTCTTAAGGAATTCAAGCACAAATGTCAAGTGTGAAAGTCAAATTTGAGTCATATCTGACTTGGACTCCTTTTGTTGACTTGAGCTAGGACTCTATTCCTTTTTGGTTTGGTATTTTAATTAAGTACAGGGTACTGTACTTGGTTTTAGGATTTGAATAATTTTACTACTACACCTCGACTTGGGGTACTATATATGTGTGCTCTTTAGGAAGTATCATCTCAGCCTTGACTCTTGTAAACTGAGAGAGTGAGAGTTTTTTGGGTGTATTTGGGGTTTGGGTTCTATGAGAGTGTCTGTCACATTTGTAATCTTATTTTCTTAGTGAAACTTTCTTGACACTGCCTGTGGATGTAGGCCTAAGGCTGAACCACGTAAATCTTTGTTTTCTTGTGTGATTTTTTCTTCTATTTTTTTGTTTATATTCACAAAGACCCACGTAAATCTTTGACGTGTTTTATAGCTACCACATGTGGTAATTTAAGTCTTAATATTCTTTAAGTTCTTTCGGCAAAAATAAATTTTTTTAAAAAAAAGTTGTCACAAAAGAGGAGTTCATGTAAAGTTTTTTTTGTAAATGAAATACCTTCTGTAAGGCCACCAAACTTGATAATTTGCAAATGGTGGAACCACTCACAACAATTTTTGCTTAGTTATATAATTCCAACTAAAACAATTAAGCATACTTTTAGCCTTCAAAAAACACATATCTCCCGTGGTTAAACGTTCATCTTTGGTAGTTTTAACTTTTCATATAATTTAACCTTCACATATTCATCTATTTAAATTAGATTTTTCTCAAAAAAAAAAAAAAACTTTAATTTAGATATTCACCCTGTGAGGTTGTAACTTTACATATAATTTTGCATTTATATATTCATCTACTTTAATTTAAATGTTTATAACTAAATAATGAAATCTATGAACAAGGTAATTAAAACAATCATATTTCTACCCTTCAGAAAGTCATCAATTTTTTTTCTTTTCAAAAAAATTCTTTTTACATTTCCTTGGAAATTATTCCTTTTTTTTTTTTTTTTTTTTTTGTTGCGTTAAAAGGGATGGGCTTTTATTGCACACACTGAAAGTACAACATGGAGACTTCAAAGGGTTACCAACTATAGACACATCAAACCGTACAATAACACATCATGACTTGACAACCATCGCTACAAACACAACAAGCTATACAATAACACCACAACGATTAAGACACAGAACAAGACAAACACAACAATAGGAAAGAACATAACACACAAACAGAGACTTCTGATAGCCAGATTTCAGCTTCCTTATATACAACCCACTGATCGAGGCGAGGTGAATCCCAATGAGTCCTAAAAATAGCATTGCATCAAAGACGTAGGACAGGTGTCATAGAAAATTTCACGCTCAGATTGATCTGCTCCTCTCTTTGCCAACAGGTCGGTACACCCATTAGCTTTCCTCCAAATATGATCAGTTTTGACCACCCAAGGTTGCTCCAGGAGAGACCTGCAATCATGGATCAAGTTAGAATATTCCAAAGGAAATAGGGAGTTCAAGTTTGTTATCCAATTGTGTGCCAATTTGGAATCCACCTGAAGGTTGATATATTTGTATCCATTATTCCAAGCAAATTTTAAACCTTCTCGAATTGCCCACAGTTCTGCCATTATGCTATAGGTGATACCTATGTTAAATGAGAATCCTCCTATCCATTTCCCCCAATGATCTCGTATAATTCCGCCCACTCCAGCATGGCCCATATTTCCTTTTATGCTACCGTCAGTATTAAGAGTAAGGAAGGGGAAAGGAGTTGGTTTCCATCCATCAAATGCAGTAATGGTGGTTGGGTGTTGAAGTTTAGGATGCATGCTTAAATAGAAGAATTCAGTGGCATGGTGTATCCTTGTTTTGCAAAGCTGGGATAGAGTAATGTATTTATTGCTAAAGACAAGGGAATTACAACTTAACCAAAAGGACCACAAGATGAATGGAAAGAGGATGTACCAAGGAATATTGTTTACTGTGATGTTTGTGTGAATATTTGTTTTGCACCATTGGTGGATAGAGGTATCAAAAAAGTTTGGGGTAGGATGGTAAGAGGAGAAAGTGAGCCACAAATCCCTTGGGAATGAGCAGTCTTGAAGGAGATGTATAGTTGTTTCTTGAAGGCCACATCTGGGACACGCTTGAGCTACTAGGTTGGCATGTTTGAAAATAAAAGCTCGCAATGGTACTTTGTTGTGGGCACATTTCCATAAGAAAAGTTTGATTTTGTGGGGAATAGGAATTTTCCAAATCCAACTCCACGACAAGTTAGTTTCTTGGGTTTTGTTTTGTGCCTGCTTAGATAAAAAGATGTAAGCTGACTTGACTGAGCAAAGACCCGCATGTGATGACTAAATGAGCTTGTCTTGAGTTACATTGAAGTCCGAGAAGGAAGTTGCTTGTATTTGTTTAATGATAGACATAGGCAAATCAAAACTAAGAGGATTGAGGTTCCATTGTGAATTGGGTGCAAGAACATCTGACACTTTTGTGTGGTCTTCCCCTGGCATTAAAGGTCCATGAATTAAAGTTCGAAGAGTACAATTGGGCAACCAAGGATCCGTCCAGAATTTTGTGGATTGGCCATTTCCAACTATCCAGCAAGTCCCTTTTGATAATATAGAGCAGCCTTTAAGAATGGCTCTCCAAGAATGAGAACCATAAGTAGAGATAGCTAGATTTAAGAAGTGAGTATTGGGGAAGTGTCTTTGTTTGAGAAATTTTGCCCAAATGCCATTTGGATTTGTCCAAATTCTCCACGCTTGATTGGTAAGGAAGGCCTCATTGTTCAGTTTGATATCTCTAATTCCTAGACCACCCTGTTGCTTTGCTTTGGTGACTTTTTCCCAAGACAGAAGATGAACATGTTTTTGATTTTCTGTGTCCCCCCATAGAAACCCTTTAAGGGCTTGTTCAAGACGTTGGATGACAGCTGCTGGAAGTAATGTTGTTTGCAGGTGATAATTTAGAGTTGGAGAGAGCACATATTTGATGAGAGTTAGCCTTCCTGCCATTGACAGGAGTTTTGGTTGCCACAAACGAACTTTAGAATTTATCCGCTCGAGAAGGGGAGAAAAGGAGCTATTCAGTTTCCTTGAAGTAAGGATTAGCAGCCTAAGATATTTTCCCTAAGTCCTCAACTATGGGAATATTGATTTGTGCAGCAATGTCATTTTGGATCTGTACAGGGGTGTTACGGGAGAAGAATAGTTTAGATTTGTGGGAGCTAAAAAGTTGCCCAGAATTATTACAGAAGCCTCTAAAAATATTAAATAAAATATATGCTTGTTGGGGATTAGCATGGGCAAAGAGGAAAATGTCATCTGCAAAGAAGATATGGTTAAAACTTAAGTCTCTTCTATTGACCTTGATAGGTTGCAGAGATTTTGTATGAAGTGCTGAGTCAAGTAAAAGAGACAAATGGTTTAGACATAGAATGAATAGATAAGGTGATAATGGATCACCTTGGTGAACTCCTCTTGAAGGATTGAATGGTTTGCTGATTTGACCATTCCACATGACTAAAATCAAAGATGTTTCTAGGCATGCCATGATAAGATCAATTATTTGTTGAGGGAATTTCAAAAACTGAAGGGTGAACCGTATGAAAGACCACTCAAGACGATCATAGGCTTTTTCTAGGTCTTTTTTGGCAGCCATGAGCCCTTTTTGTCCCCGTTTGTTGTGTATTAGGTGAATCAATTCTTGGGATATTATATAGTTATCTGTAGCACGCCTCCCTGGAATAAAACTTGATTGGGCTGGGTGGATGAGGTCAAGGAGGAATTTTTTTAGCCTTAAAACAATTATTTTTGAAAGAAGTTTGTATAAGGTGTTGATGAACTGTTTTAGGGTTAGGAACCTTAGGGATCAAGATCAACTTTATAGCTGTAAGATCATGGGGAACATGGCTAGTAATGAAAATTGATTGGATAAACTTTGAAATATCTCTACTCAAAGTCCCTCAAGAATGTTGAAAGAACTGCGCATGCAGTCCATCCGGGCCAGGAGCTTTTTAAGAGTGAATACTCCAAAGGGTGGTACGAATTTCCTTAGTTGAAGGGAAAGCAGTAAGGGTATTTTGGAAAAAATTAAGATTAAAATCCACAGCTTGGAATGTTTCAGTCGGAGGAGGCAGAGTATTATGAGGATTTGTCGTTTGAAATAAATTTTGAAAATGGTTGGTAACATGAGTGTGTAGTTGTGTGCCATGTAGCCACTCACCGGTATCATCCTTGAGAGTAGCTATATGTTGTCTTGCACGATGGATTTTTGTTTGAAGTTGAAAGAATTTTGTGTTCGCATCTCCGTACGTCAACCATAACATGCGAGACTTCATTTGCCATAATAGATGTTCCTGATACAGAATTATGTTATATTGATGTATGAGGTCTCGCTCTAATGTTACCAAGAACCTAGAATGTTTAGTGCATAATGCCTTTTGGATTCCTAGAATTCTAGCCCTGAGTCTTTTCTTGTTACATCCTATTTCTCCAAAAGTCTTCGAGTTCCAACGAGTAAGGCAACTTTGCATATGGTGAATTTTAGAGTAAAATAGTGTGGTGAAGTTTTGGGATTCCATGACATGTGGGTTGTGGGAATTCCAGCAGCAGTCTACTGTGGGCCTAAAGGTAGCATGAGTCAACCATATAGGTTGAAAGATAAAGGTATAATGTGGTTTTTGAGTGTTCCAACCTTCTGTGGATACACTAATTGGGTGATGGTCTGAGTGCATCCTAGGGAGAGTAAGCGCATGGGCCCGTGGAAAAAGAAGTTGCCACTCATTGTTACAAAAGGCTCTGTCAATTTTTTATTTAATGTGTTCGGACCAGTTCCAGGATTTATTAGTTCAAGTACAATTAGGCCCACTTGAAGCAAGCTCAAAAAGACCACAATGTTATAGACAATTGTCAAAGGCTTGGACCCGGCTAGGGATTAAGTCTCTTCCTCCTATTTTATCTGTGGACTCTAAGAGTTCATTAAAATCTCCCATCATGAGCCAGGGTAATTGGTGGGTATTAGCTAATTCAATCAAAAACTCCCAAAACTTTAAACGTTTATTGAGAGTAGGAGAAGCATAGACAGCTATAAATAACCAAGGCGCAGAGTGAGAATTTACCTTAATCAACATGGTGACACTTTGTTCTGTGGCACGAACAACATCTATGTTGCAACATTGGCCTTCCCATAGAATCTAAATACCTCCAGAAAAACCTTGTGGATCTACCCAAAAGTTACAGGAGAGACCTACTTGATTAGCCACGTTTTCAGCATGAGAACCACCAATTTTTGGTTCTAGAATAACCATTATATCAGGGTGGTGAGTGTTCACTAGGTCTTGCACGTTCAGACGAAAATTTGGGTTGGCAGCCCCTCTAACATTCCATGCGATTATCTTCATGATTGAGGTTTGGGGAATGGGTGGTTGACTCGGAGGTAGATTCTGGGAGGTGGACGGATAGATCGACCCTATTGGGAAAGGAGACAGAAATTGTTGTGTCGTGGTTAAAGGGTCCAAGTAAATTTTCAACTGTGGACATAAAACCATGGGCTTTGGACATTAGATTATAGTAACGGCCACTATTCCTAACTGAGCGGAGAAATGCGTAATAACCAGCTTTGGTGTCTATGATTCAACTGAGAACATCATCTCTTCGGTGGCTAGGATCTTGTAGATTGGAGTTGGCAGATTGTAGTCGTTGACAAGGTTTGACGTGGCTTGACGGTTTGCATTTGGTGTGGATGTTGCTCATCGAAAAAGTCTCCTCGGACGAAGGGAGTGAGAAGGAGGAGGGTAGAGTGCTGGAGAGGGAGTTGGGTTGTGAGGGAAGGTTATTGGATTCAGCATCTATAGTAGAGTGTTCCAATCCTGCAAATGAGGCCCATGAGGTGTCGTTCGGGCTGGTATCATGTGAGCAGTCCAGCAGATTGGAGTTTCTAGGTGAAGAGTAAGTTGAATTATGGGAATTGGACGCTCTGCATTTGGGAGATGAATTAGAGACAGAAATTGAGTGAAGGGATGATGCTTGTCCGAAGGTGTGAATGCTGGAGCGAAGGGGTTGAGTAAGGGAATGTTGGTATTTTGGCGGTGGTGGGTAGGAGAAAAGGGTGGTGAGTCAGAGTCGAGGGAGTTTGGAAGTAATGGTTCGAAGTCCATGATTGTGCTTGTGCGTAGATGAGGGAGATGTTATGGAGGAGATATGTGTAGTGGAAGGGCATGGTTGCTCTAAAATAGTGGCCTCGTTGTATGAAACAGTAACATTAGAGGTGTGTAAAGTTGCCACGTTAGTTCTAGAATCATCATCTTCCGTTTTGGTAGGTGTAACCTTCATCATATCCACTGTGATATTACTTGCTTCCTCTGTGAGATCCTCTGTTGAGTACTCAAGTATGGTGAACCTGTTGGACAGCGATTTGTGAAGTTGTTGGGAAGAGTCAGTAGGTAGGTTTGCTAATTGGGGAGTTGGGGAGGCAGGATTAGGTGATGGTGTTGGTGTATATGTGTAGCGATCAGGGTTTGAAGGGGGATCTCCAAGGGAACGTGTGGAAATAAGTTCAGGATGATTTACCATAGGTGGTTTTGACTTACCCTCTGTTCGTGATTTATTGCTTCTACGGTTTACTATTAACCATGGGTTGAAGTCAGATGGATTACCTACTGCTGGGTTGGGTTTCAAGACTTGGGCTTGGTCTTTTGTAGGAGTATTTGATACTGAGTGGTTACATTTGTCCTACGTGTGTCCCAAAATGCCACAATTATAACATAGCATGGGAATGTTTTCATATTGAATCTTTTGAATAAACTTTCCTATGGTAATGTGAGGCATAAGGGGTTTTTCCAAATCTATTTGAACACAAATCCTTGCAAAGCGTCCCCTGGCAATTGAAGTGGTTATGGTATCAATACGAAGAAAGGTACCTATAGTATTACCAACTACTCTAAGGATATCATGATGGAAGAATTCTATTGGTAATTCAGCTAATCTAATCCAAACAGCCATTGATGAAACTTTGGCTTTAGCAGCTTGGAACTTTGGTTCCCATTTCTTACGGACAAGTAATTTTCACCCATAAACCATGGACCCTGTTTTAGAGCTTTCTGGTAATCATCGAGTATAGAGAATTTAACAAAAAAGAAATCATAGCCCAGATCAATCATAGCAAATTTACCTTTGGGTTTCCAGATGCCTCCCAAACGAGTAAGGAGGTTCCTATAACCAAAAGACTTACCGATAACTTTAATAATGACGCTGGACCGCCATGGGGCATAGATTTGCTCTTGCACCTAGGGAGACAAGGCGATGATGTCCTTTTGCTTTTCCGTTCCTTGACTGGTCTGCTCCTCTTATGTGAGTTGATTTTCTGCAATTAGCACCATATCTATAATATTGCCTTCAAACGGTGACTCTAGATCTATGTTCATATCATGCATTAGAGCCTCCTTAAAGGAGACGTTTGGGGACTGATTTTGGGATGATGGGGATATAGGGAGAGCCATTGGGTTTGTGATGGGGCTTTTAATGGGCGTAGCGTTGGTCTTCGGTGCAGTTGAAATCATAAACCTTTTCTTGGTGAACTTTTTTTTGGTAAAGTTTTGTAGAAATTGGGTTTCAAGTGAGTTTGCACGGCTTGGTTTCTGTGCAAAGGTCATGGAGAACACCTTTTCGTTCTCTGCTTTTCCAAATTTTTTTTTTTTTTTTGACATTCCACTAACCTAACCACTTCATACATTAAAAAAAAAAAAATTAAGCTCATTATTACTCCCGTTAAGATATTATGGGTGTCTTAATTGATTGAGACTAGACTAGAGAAATGTCTTTTATATTTCCTGGAAAATTCAAACTTAAAAAAAAAAAAAAAAAAAAAAAAAAACTTAAACTTTGACATACCACTCACGTAACTACATCTATAACTATTTAAGACATCCATGATATCTATTTCTTATTGATAACCATAAAAGTTATAGCTAGCAAGGGAACATACAAAGTAATAAAGAATAAATGAAGGAAGAAAAAAAGAAGTGAAATCAAACGTCAATTAGTAACTGTTAAATGGAAAACAAAGAAGTGGTCAAGAGGAGTAAAAGAATAAAATAAAGATGACTATATAGAGGACATTAAAAACTTTACGATGCAATAAAACCAGCCATTACATTCACTTAATTAAATTAATAATAAAAAATTAAATATAATAATACGAAATTTAAACTTAAAACTAATCAAACTCTAACTATGAAAATTATATTTCCTATCATAACTAAAAATGAGATGTTCTCCAATTATAATAGAAATTATATAAGAAATAAAGTAATCTCATTTTTTGACATTTCATTTAACCTTTTATATATATAATCTTCATACACTATGAACTTTAAAAATCTAATGAACAGTTCTACCTCTCATTTAATGTCCATATTATGCAAATCAACAACCAATAAATATATGATAATGGTAAAAAATGTTATAGATGATATCATGAAAAATATGATAAAACTATTTTTTTTTAAAGAAATTTAGGTACAAAAATAGTTTTTTACCTAAAATATTATTACGCATAACACGTGGGTTTGCAACTAGTTGATATTAAACTTCTGCTATGTCAATAGATCTCTTTTATTGATTACTCTCTCCTACTAGTCATGTAGAGAGGTAATCTATCCCCCCTTTATTAATTTTTGGTTATTTCATTGGCAAAAAAACTTGCAAGCTTGATTTTGTCTCTTTCCTTTTTTTTCCAAATTTCTTTGGATGGAGTATGCAATTCTAAGTATGTCTGTTGTTGTGAGCTATACAATGAGTTATTCATAATTTATCTCCTTTAATTTAAGGCATCCACAATTTCTTCTTTTTTGTGTGCATTTTGATGAATCCATGTTTATATATGTACCTGGTTGAAAAGTACTTGTAATTCAAGTTTCATGTAATGAAATTTTATGAATATACCAATTCAAAATGTTTTTTTTTTTTTTTTGTCTTTGTATGAGAGGAGTACTGGTATTGGCAAAGTTACCGTACTTTCTCTTTTGTAGACTTTGTTGATTATTAATATTTTAGCTTGCAATTATTTAGAGAGTTTCATTGCCACTTCCCTTTTGGGTGTGTGTAACTTGTATAAAAAAATTCTTTAGAAATTATAAAGTTTGTTTGTTGGGAAATGTTAACAGATGCATAAGTTAGTGAACCATTTTAGAAAATTTTGTATGGAAAAAGAAAAAAAAAGCAATTAATGTTTTGTAGCTTTTTTTTTTTTTTTTTTTTTCTCATAAAAGCAGTGTCAAAATTTTCTTAAAATGGTTTGCTAACAATTGCCCTAAGGGCATCCATTAACATGACTTGTGTGTTTATTGAATGACTATAGCTATCAAAAAGGAGTGAACAAATGAGCATCCTTCCAACTGTTTAGGTCCCCAATTAAAATTTTGAATTCAATGTTGCTATTAATTGGACCTTTTCAATCTATTCATGTTTCCCATGTTAATGTCCCAATTATGCTCACTTTCTTAGTATTGGTTCTTACTTCAATGAGTCTTGAATTGAGTGGACGGGTCCGTAAGTTTCATTCTATGAATTAAGTTATATATGTAAACATATTTTAGGGAAAAATTGGAATTCAAGGTAAAGGTAAGGCCCTGTCTCAATTTGTCTAAATGAATCTTCTATTTTTTAACCTAAACTCTTATTTCATATTTGTTGTTCCTATAAATTCTGGAATGTTTCTACTTTGATAAAATTGCTGCACAAATGAATACAAAAGCTTTCTCAAGACTTTATTTTGTGGGAGTAGTTTTTCTAAACCCATGGTAAAATACACTTCTTAGTCAAATAGATGTTGATGAAGTACTTTCATGTTTCCTTTTAAGATTTGGAATCATTCTCAACTGATTAACAAGTGCATTCAAGAAAAGCTTCATTTTTTTGCCAACCAAGGAGTTGGGGATGGAGGTATATATTGACTAAGGAGGGCAATGGCCCCCCAAATTTTTTATTAAAATACACACACTAGTTTTAGCAATTTTGTTCAATAAAATTACATTTTGCCCCCTCAACAATATAATGTTATAGGCACAAACTTATCTACAACAGTTTTAGAAACCGTTGAGGTACAAATTCTTATTAGTTCGCATTTGGACCCACCACTTACATCACATTTTTACTTGCCAATAACCACTCACTATATTAGCAATTTGTAAAAAAATTTGTAGTTCTAAGATTTTCCTCATTTAAAGGCCATTAAAAAATTTATAGATCCAAAATCTATAAAAAAAAATATACAAGCCAAAAAAAATTGGTGCAATAACAAAAATGGTAAATTGCAAATTATACCCCTAAAGTTTAGGGATGATTGGATTTTACACCCTAAAGTTTCAGAATTTGGATTTTACCCTTCTGAAGTTTGGTGATGCTTGGATTTTTCACTTTGATGTTTTAGAATTTGGATTTTACCCTTTATGTTCTAGAAGTGTTTGGATTTTACTCCCTAAAGTTTTAGGCTGTTTGGATTTTACACCCTAAAATTTCAAAATTTTGGGGTGTAAAATCCAAACAACCTTAAACTTTAGGAAGTAAAATCCAAGCAATGAAAGCTTAGGGTGTAAAATCTATACACCCCAAACTTTAGGGGATAAAATCCAAAGTCTGAAACTTCAGAGTGTAAAATCCAATCACCCCCAAACTTTAGGGGTGTAATTTGTAATTTATCCTAACAAAAATTACCAATAGTGAAGTTAAAAATAATTAAGCCTAATTAACCAATTTTACTCAAAACAAACAACCAACTCTTTAAAAAGTTTTAAACAAAATAATTGTGTCTTTACCTAGCAGAAGACGCACGCATCAAAAACTCAAAAAAAAAAAAAAAAAAACCTCAACAGCTAAGAAGTAGCAAAGCAAATGGTTAGAGCTGCCCCCCTAATTTCAAGTCCTAGCTTTGTCCCTATGAGTTTTCCATTGATCAGACTATTTATGATTTTTGTCTTAAATGTTTTTTGGCTAGCAAATACCAGAGATTTTATTGGTCCTTCTTGGTAGTTTGTAAATGTGTTATGTATGCTTATTAGATTTCGGTGATGAAGAAGTTAATTATTCTCACTTAACTTTGGTTGATTAAATTCTAGGTATTTGAGTACTTCACTAAGTATAGGAAACGAAAGCTTCATATAGAATCAATTACAAAATTTGCAGTATTGTTTTTTTCACTTGCAATATTTTCAAAATATTTCTTAAGAAGATCATGTTAAAAATATTTAGGTGAATTTCCATCATAATATGGCTTTAGCATTGCTTATGTGTTTAAATTCTTTCTATTTCCACGAGGCTGAAAAATTCACCACATGTTTGAATGCATTTCTTATTAGACACTAGTCAGCTCAGAATTTTCAACAAGTTATTTCAAGTTAGCACAGTTAAAATTTTTTCGTTTCTTTCATACATTAATTTGATAATTGATGATCATATGATGTTTTATCCATACTAATGCCAGGTTGCCCTTTTTGGCAGATCAGACGACAAGACCAACAAATATAATCTCATACCACTGCGAACTCCACCACCTTAGAGGACTTGTGCTTTTATGCAATAGAGCGGAAAATAAGGGTAAGTAGATATAATTAAATAACACATCAATTTTTGGTTTCTTTTTAGATGACCGCGTCTACAAAACTTGCAACTTATCTTATGATAGATTTCTGTGTCCGGAAAAAGGTTTGAGTATCATGTTGGAGTAGATATCAAATTGATAGCTTGTTGATGATGCAATCAGTTGCTTGGCAGCAAACCAAGAAGAGAATGATGAAGTAGCGGATGCATGAAGCAATTGAAAGCATTCTTGTTTGTTCCATGTTAGTTGAAGACTCAATAACAATCAACTAGAAGAGGTAACCTGGACTCCTTGTTAGAGATGGTGGCTAATATTCTGAATAAGAGTGTGAGCGCAATGATTTTAATGTATGGAGTTAAGAATTTTTTTAATTGGGGTAGTATAAATATGTTGGAAACCATATTTTTCATATAGTGAAACCATTAGCCACTTACTCTTGTGGATGTAGGCATATTGTATTGTTTTACTCTTCCTTTTTCTCTCTATTTTCATAAAATTGTGTAAAAAAAATATTTAACACTCCTATATTACTGGGCCCACTGAAATGTCATAAGTTATCAATAATCTTGCAGTTGACTATTGTTCAAGAAAAATAAAGATAACAAAATAGAAGATACAACATCAAGACTATTATTACTTAAAAAAACACACACACACACACCCCAAGATTGGGAGGGATGCTCTAAAGTTAAGAATCCAAGTACCAATGATAGAGGATGATAAAGATTACAAAATGATGATCTCTTCTACTGATCTTTCTTCAGCTAGATCTCAGTTAGAAAGGCTTCGTCCCAAATTTTTGGTTATTTTAAAGGAGAAATGAAATTACAAATTTGATTTTGTTTCTCTCTTCTTAATTTTTTTTCCCTTTTCTTTGGTTGTATTGTGCAATTCTAGGTATGTTCAATGTTGTTGTGACCTATATCGTTAGTATTTCCTAAGTTGGTTATTGATAAGTTACTAATTCTTCCAAAAACTTATACTTTCAGGAAATGTTATATTTAACTCTTCTTTCACGTGTAGGTCACTTGTGTTGCCATTGTTAAGTGAGGCCCAAAATGTAAAAAAAATTTAATGGTGGTAAGGTGGAAATAGAGGATTGAACTCAAAACTTCCCATTTTGATACATTAATAAATCACAAATTTTCCAAAAAATTTTAAGTTTTTATGAAATAATGAAATGGTGAATTTAATAGTAATATCTTCTTTAGTTTAAAATGTCCGTAAATACTTTCTATTTTTGGGTACATTTTCATTAATTTATTTATCAATATAAACTTGATTGAAAAGAATGCGTAAATCAAGCTTCATTTGAGTTAAATTTTACGAAATATGATGATTAATCTTTGTGAATTACAAATTTAAGCATTTGATAATTGGCTTGTGAAAAAATTAGAGAGGAATATCTTGCCCGTTTAACTGTTACCTGTTAGCTACACTCACCCAATTTAGGTGCCTCTCCTTAAGTGTGAGTTTGGATAGCACTGATGCGTTAGGTGTTTGACGTTTTCCGTGGGTTTCGTGTATTGTTTACAAGACCTGCAAATACAGAAAAACATAAATGTTAAGTTAAAACTGGGTCCCATAGTACTATTTATATATTTGAAAATTATTTTGCTACAGTATTTTCAGTAATAAGTTTTTAATTTTCAGCAATAAGCGGTATCCAAACAGACGCCAAAATTAAAATTTGTACTTGGATATCTGCCAACTGTCAATGTCAGCTGCTAATTGTTCATACCCATTTCTTTTTTCTTTTCTTTTTTTTTTATAAAAGTTCACACCCGTTTCTATTCAGTCATGAAGCCCAGCATTTGTACCTCAAAAAGTTTGCACTATATAAAGTAGGACTGTTAAAAGTTGAGCCAGTTGATAAATACTGATTAGTTCAAGCTTAGAGATACAGATGTGGGCTAGTGGGCTCGATGGGATTGGGCCTGAAACCTTTTATTTTGGTGGGGGGGTGGGTTTGGGATTTTTGTTTTGTTTTAATTGGATCGGGTCAGTTAAAGAAGTGTTTTGGGTTGGATTGTGGGTTATTAATAAAGAAGAAAGAACCACATTAGGCCTAAAAACTACTTCTTAAAGGGGACAGAAAATCTTTAGATTAAGAAATTAGATATGAGATGAGATCTACAATTTATATTGTACATTTTTTCTTTCTTAGAATGAAAAAAAAAAAAAAAACTAATTAAAGACTACAATCTACAACTTTGGTAATATAAACTAATTAAAGAAATTAGATATGTGAATCTTCCTTTATCTATTTCTTATATCAAACAATATATATCATGGTGTCTCAAATTTACTTGATTAGGTGATGTATCTGGATGCCTTGATTTCTCAGTGTAAATAGAGTGAAAATTGGCACCTGGTGTTATTGGGGTAATGTTTGTGGGGATGATTAAATCTAGCACATACATCTACAGAAAGAAATCAGTTTGTTGTGCATTCCATTGGTTCCTTCCTTTTCATATATTCTAACTTGCAGTATCTACATATGATGTGTAGTATCTGTGTTATTTTGTCAATAACAGAGTAATTTTTGTATTTCCTCCTTATTCTGTTTAGTATCATGGTGTTCATTGAAAACAAAGGTGCTACACTTTGTGTTCTAGAGGTTCACAATTTCAGGGATGGATTTCACTTGGTGCTGCACTTGGATTTGATTTCTCCTAATCAAATCAATAATAATCCTTAATTAAAAATGGAAATTGTTTTTATATTTTATTGAAAAATCAAAGTGCCATCTTTATCCATTTTACATTTTCCTGGTGATTTGCCTTTCAGTAATTGTATGCTCCTACAGGTTAGATGTTACGAAGGTAATAAAATACTAGTATTTACTTTAAACAAAAAAAATAATGTTTTATTTTATTTAATTTTACCTCATTATCAATGTTGTGACATGAGGGAGTTAGTGGAGGAAGAGTTTTCTTTTCTGGCATATGCTTCATGATACTCGTTATAGTTTATTACCAAACTAGATATCCAATAAGTTTTGATTACTGTAGGTAGCTTCAGACGTTGATCATGATGATATATATAGGCAGCTCTCCACAACAATTTCTGCCATCTCTTAAATTTTGTGACACTTTGATTTTAAGAGGAATTCAAATAATTTGAATAAAGGGGCTAGTGAACTCATTAAATTTTAGATTGCAGTAATTTCAATTTTCTTTGCATGAATCATACATGAAGGTAAAGTCACATACGGTATCCTAAGTTGTCATTTGAGTCTGTTTGAATTTTGATAGTTTTGACTTAGCTATTAAGGGGGATGGGCAACCAGGTTTTTCCCATTTCTTTTGTTGGGGTGAGCATACATAAATTCCATTGAAAATACTTAAAATAAGGAATTTAATTCCATTAGTACAAGGATTGGAAACATTAGTTTTGTTTATTATTCCAACTTATTTGGGAATATTCTAGACAATAGGTTAAGAGTGGCCTTTGCAATGCACGTCCCAGTGATTGATATTTATTTCAGATGGAATTAACTTCTCTAATTCTATACGTTCATACATCTCTTTTCACAGTTCCCATTAAATTGTCAAATTTTCCCTTTTCATCAGGTATGGTGAGCTCATCAGTTATTGGATTTTAATTTTATCAGAAGCTTAGGGTGGATTGAATACTAAAATTGGCAAGTTTAAGAGTGCATGTTGCTTCAAACCTAGCTGGTAATAAGAATAAGATATGCAGCAACAATTAGAAATGGAACAGTAATTGTCCCATTACTTACCAAATCAAATCTTTCCAGACAGATTAAGTGTTGTTTTTTGGGAATTTATTTGCAATTTGGTTGGCTGATTATTAGATTTCTCTCTAATTGTCATTTTTTTTAACCCTCAAATAGAGTTTGGGCAGGTTCTAATGAATGAAGAGCAGAGTATTCCCTGATTTCCTTGATAGCTTAATTTCATTGTAAATAAGATAATTTCATGATGAATGTTATTTTATTTGCTTCTTAAACTATAACCTGTTTACCTACATAACAGTATTCATAAAGCATCTGACAGAAATTACTTTAATCGCAAGAACTATCGAGAGAAATACTTTAATCTAGACTAAAGATGTTGATTAGTTACTACAAGAGGTTTTGATATTATTATCTTCTCTATTTGTGTGAGGTCCAGATATGATGCAAATATGTTGATGTGAAACTCTAACAGCAAAGTGGCTGCAAATATCTTCTCTATTTCCCTTTTCATCATTGTTATGATTCATATTTAACTGACTTGCTGATTTGCAGGGAAATTACATGATTTCCAGGGAAATTACATGATTTCCTATGAGCTTGCTTGTAAGACTTCCATGAACAATGTTTGCTTGGTGAGTGCATTCAATTCATTAGCATGGCATTGCTTTCATCTTTTAAAACGCCTTACATTCTCAAAGATACTTAGCATATAACATAATCTAGTGATGGACAATTAGAGTTATGAAACCTATGACATATCACATGAATCCAGCACCTTTTTGTCTCATGCACAGGAACTCATTAGCACCTTCTGTGAGAGCAGTTTTTCAAAAATCATGGAAAAAATACACTTCTAAGCTCAAATAGATGTTGAAGTACTTTCATATTTTCTTTTGAGTTTTCCCCTGATCACATGAAGTGCTTTTTGGCTTGCTGTGCTGGAGATTTAATTGGCCCTCCCTAGGTGGTAGTTTCGCTCACTTTTAGATGTCAATTTCTAAAATGGATTGTTTATCTTAGAATTTTTTCATTGGTTGTTAAATATGTCATTTATGCTCTCTAGATTGTGCTGATGAAGAAGCAATTCTTGCTTAACCTTGGTTGATTACTTGAAAGTCTAAAATTAAAATCTTGGCCTGTACTGATTAATTTCGGTTAATTACAAAATTTGCAATATTGTTTTATTCACCCACAAAATTTTCAAAATATTTCTTAAGATAATCATGTTAAAATTGTTTAGATGAAGTTCCATCTTATTTGGTTTTAGCATTGCTAATGTGTTAGAATTATTTCTACTTCCTAAGACCAAAATTTCATCACATTTGCAATGAGCTAACCTTACTTGAATATGTTTCTTGTTAGGCACTGGCCAACTCAGAATTTTCAACATGTTTTTTAAGATTAACTCTGTTAAACAATTTCATTTGTCTTTCATCCAGTAATTTGATAAAAGAGATCATATTAAGTTTTGTCCTAACTAATGGTAGGTTACTCTTTGATGACTATGATTATGGTATTAGCTGATGAAAATGGACAAGGTCTTACCTCTTCATTAGCATGCTTCATGTTGAGTGCATTTAGTTAAATAACTACATCAGTTTTTGGCTTCTATTTTAGACGACTGCATTTACATGACTTGCAACTTGTCTTATGACAGACTTCTATGTCCAGCAAAAAATTAAGTATCAAGTTGGAGCAGATATCAATTGAAAGTATTCTTGCTTGTACCATGTAGTTGAAGACTCAGGGTCCGTTTGGATTGAGCTTATTGTTGCTGAAAACTGAAAACTGAAAACTGAAAACTGAAAACACTGTAGCAAAATAATTTTTAAATGTGTAAATAGTATCGTGGGACCCATTTTTAATATTTTTTAATACGTGAACAGTGCATGAACAGTACTAAACAGTACATGAACAGTGCTAAACAGTGCGTGAACAGTGAACCCATGTGAGGTTACTGTTCACGCGCAAAAAAAAAAAAAAAAAAAAAAAAAAAAGAAGAAAACGCAGACGTGAGAAAACGCGCAATCCAAACGGTACCTCAATAACAACCAACAAGAAGAGGTCCCTAGACTCCTTGTTAGAGATGGTGGCTAATATTCTGAATAAGTGTGTGAGTGCAATAATTTCAATGTATCGGGTTAGGGTTTTTTAGTATGTGTAGTATAAATATGTTGTAAACTCTATTTTTCATATAGTGAAACCATTAGTTTCTCGTTCTTGTGGATGTAGGTATGTTGCCGAACCACGTAAATCTTTGTATTATTTTTCTCTCTATTTGCATAAACAAAATCTTCAACGCTCCTATGTTACTGGCTTGCTGAAATATCATAAGTTATTGACGATTTTGTAGTTGACTTCTTTGCAAGATATAAATATAACAAAACAAAAGATATGACACCAAGACAGGACAGATATACTAAAGTGAAACATAAATGTTGATTGTCCTTATTACAATAGTGTGGATAATTAAAGGGTTTTGTTCTTAATTAAATAAAAGGTAAATTATATATTTGTCCCTATGTTTTACACTGTATTTCAATTTGGTCCCTAATATTTCAATTGTGTCAATTTGGTCCTTAACTTTTTAGTGTTGTGTCGATTTACGATTTAGTCATTGTCGTTATCTCTTGGATGAAAATTGTTGTTGTGGCTATAAGCACAAACTATTTAGTCTATTTTACAAACGGATGATATAGCACGATTCACATCAGCTTTTTAAAAATACTAAAATACACATAAAATAATAACAAGTCAGATTTAAAGTATTCATTAATATTTTAAAAATACTTAAAACTAAATTAGAACACCATAACACTCCACCCAGTTTTCACCTCCGGCATCCCTTCAACCTTTTGCTCTCTGGTGACTACCCACCCACTTGTCTAATGCTTTCTCTGAAACCAAAAGTTCTTTGCTTGGAGAACACATCTACATATACAAGTATGCTATGTACATCAAAATTTGTATCTATCTTTCTTTCATTCTTTTTGTTATTTATGGTGTTTTAAAACTCATGGGTTCTTCTTTAATTTTATACTCATAATAAAATTTTCATCTTTTGGGTATTCTGTGCAGGAGAGACATGCTTTTTTTTTTTTAGCTTGCAGTGCAGGTGCTGCACTTTTTAAGTACAAGGAAGAAAGTTTTTACCAAGGCCACTATTGTCGCCATCATCGTATAAGGAGTAAGAATAGTAGGTGGGTTTGTGTACTGATAGAATTTGAATGGCTTGACGGGTTGAAAACATACCGGCGAGGAGAAGGCATGGTGTCGTTGGAATAGATAAGGCGTTGCTGGAAGGAGAAGGAATTGCTGTAAGGGAGAAGGTGCTGCCGTCCTCACTGTTGGGGATTTTGGATTTTAGGGAGGCAGGGATTTTGGATTTAATTTAGGTTTACCATTGTTTAATGAAATCAGGAAGCTTTCTTATCAAACAAAAATATTTGATTTGGGTTTAAAAAAAAAGAAAAAATGTGAAGTAATCATGGGTTAGGAATTTTGATCCCAAAAATTACTCACTTAACTTCTTTTTTTTTTTTATAATTTATTTATTTAAGGTTATTCTGACATGTTAGACTAAGTGGCAGTCAAGGTGGCAATAAACAAACTTTTTATTTTGACCATTTGCCACGTCAGCAATTTCCATCCAAAAGATAACAGTGATAACTAAATTGACATAACACAAAAAGGTTAGAAACCAAATTAACACAATTGAAATATTAGAGACTAAATTGAAATACGGTGTAAAGGATAGGGACCAAATATTTAGTTTACCCTTAAATAAATCTACAACATCTATATTATATATAAGAGGATTTCGCTTTTAGAACTGGACATTTATATGGTTAAAAAATACCCTCATTAATGAAGGGTAACTTCATTTAGAAATTTGGTTATAAATGTCAAATAACAAATTTCATTTTGAATTAAAAAAAAAAAACTCCTAAAATTTAAGATTTTTTCCATTTACATTCAAAAAAAAAATTACGATTACGGCTGTAGGTTCCAGTTAGCTCAACTGGTAAAATTTATAATAGTTGTATAAGAGATCTGGGGTTCAATCCCTGCATACACTAAAAACTGATTGGTGTCTTGATTTAATAATAATAAACTATCATCAGGAGCGAACACTATAGGTTGAAATTCTCTCCAAAATTATGGTTACTACTTATCTCTAAAGTTTATTTATTTTTCCCTTTCCACTCTAATTAAGAAACACTTGTAGTAGTTCTTGAATTTATCCTACCTTAGTTTAGACATTATTATAACTAGTAAAAAAAGAAAAACCCGTATTTAATCCTTTGGCTTCAGTTCTCCAAAAGTCCTAGCTGAGCTGCTATCAAAGTGAACAATTATTCAATATTGGGACTCGTCTCCATAATTCAAGTTGATTGTAGTTCCGTTGAGAAATGGTATTTTGAAGATACATACATTAAGCAACATCCATATATTATTTAGTATCTAATTCTCAGTTTACACAAAATTATAGAAGTAAGAAAATGTGAATAGCACAATCGATAATTTAATCCCTTAACCAAAATGGCTAGTCTACCAGGTTTATGCTTATCAATTCTCAAAAAAAAAAAAAAAAGGTTTATGCTTTTCATTTTATTTTTTTATAATCATTTATGCTTATCATTTTATAACCCAACTTGGGCTCACATTCATTTTCTACAACATTTTTTTTTTTAGAATCATTTTCTACAACCTTCTTAAAATCACTCGATCGGCCGTTTGCCTAATAGAGATCTAGAAACCATTGGCCCATTAGCACATTTACTCCTTCCTTGTGACACGATCATGGTCAGAATATATAATTACACTACAATAAAATATTCTATAATGGTGCACGCAAACACTTTATATGTTGTCGATCTGCCTAATCCAACCTACTTTCACATTCACTTAATGCAATCACTATGAATGACTGAGATTTAAAGTTATAAAAGAAAACTTTAAATCTCAACCAATGAATAAAAAAAATGAGAAAAAGTACAAAGGTAAGATTAGTAAAAAATTGTTGTGAGAGAGAGGGGAATTCTTATAATACCATATATTATATATATATATATATATATATAAACTTAAAAATCTATTCAATATATTAAATTAAACTTCCTTCTTCACCGCTCACGTTGTAGACTTCGTCAATTGCTATAAACTTCTGCGTTCGACCCAACTACTACAACAACTATATATTTTAGGTTGATTTGGTGGAGGTGGATCAGAAATGGGTCTAAATAATTTGGTGATTGGTTTGGGTTGTATCTATTACTTGATTATTATAATCTAACCCTTTTTTTTGTTAATCGAATTCAACCAATTAAATCTACGTTACAACGCGTAGTCAACCACTAGCCTTTTGGCATTATTGGCTTCTCAATTATCAGCCTGCTAGTTGATCAACTTGATCTTAACCACGCACAAAAAAAAGTTATAGATTATTCATTATTAGAGTCAACTATCTAACACCCAATCACCAAATTATTTAAACGACAGACCCTTTCTTGTCCACCACCACCACTAAATTACCCTCAATAGTTGTTGTTCTGTTGTTGTGCTTAATCTGACTGTGTTTTTGTTTTTTTGTTTTGTTTTTTAAAAATCAATTGCTTGTTTATATTGTAAAATTTTGACAAATTACAGAAACGCCTTTGGAATTTGGGTCTATTATTATTATACTACAAAACTCTGTGGTTTTAGAAATTGTAAATTTGACCCCTACCTTTCGTTGGATTGAGATTGCATGTGCAGTTGCTCTTATTGGTTGTGATTTGAAAATTAACAACTCTTGAATAAATATAAAAAGTTAAAAACAAAATTAAAAAAGTGGAGAAGTAAAAAATAAAAAATAAAAGAAATGTTAACTTATTTTCATTAACCAATACTCTAATGATATTGGTTAATGAAAATATTTTTAAAAATTATTTATAGAAAAAGAAAAAAGAAAAAAAAAACTTTTTTTTACAACTTTTTATAAATTCCATAAAAATTGTATTAAATTTTTTCTAAAATAGTCAATTAATAAATATTCTAAAAACCGGCGTAAATTGAACCTAAAAAAAAAATTGTGATTGTAATAATAAGACTAATTAAACCTCCTATAATTATAACCACACGAGACATTGTAAAAGAAGTCATAAACTGTTCTACCTACGAGAGTTATATTACACCATGTCTTAAATCCATAAGTCCCGCATGCCAAATACGGAATATTCATGTTGAGTACATATATGATATATTTTGATAATCGTGGAGTGCATGTATGATATTACTATTATTATTATTTTGAGGAAGATGCATGTATGATATTACTTGGTTACATAAAAAAAACTACAATAAAATATTCTATAATTTCCCAACTGTCAGTCACATAGCGTTATACCCCACAAACGTGCATTACTATTGACCCACCCCAAACGAGAAATTTCTGTTTCCGTTGCATGTGTGGGGTCCACGTGAGGTGAAGAAGCATGCAACAGAAACACACCATAGCATTTCCACCCAAACACTCGTATATATCGGTCGATAGTCCAACCTCCTTTCACAGAGATTTTTCTCATCTTACTCTCTTCGTAGAGATATAATAGCATTCATTCAATTCCAACTAAGAAATGGCGGAAGGAGCTTTGTTTAATGTTGCTAAGGGAATCACAGATGAAGCGAGCAACCTCTTAGCCCAAGAGATTGTACTACTCTGGAATCTCAAAGACGATATGGAAAAGCTCAACGACACAGTTTTGACAATCAGTGCTGTGATTCAGGATGCAGAGGAGAAGCAGCAGCACAACAATCAAGTTAGAGTGTGGCTGAAAAGGCTGAACGATGCACTTTTTGAAGCGGACGACTTGCTGGATGACATCTCCACTAAAGCTTTACAACGGGAAGTGATGACACGGAATAAGAAAGCAAAAGGGGTACGCATCTTCTTTTCCAAATCCAACCAGCTTGTATATGGTCTTAAAATGGGTCATAAGGTTAAGGGAATCAGGGAGAGGCTAGATGGCATAAAAAAGGATAGGGAGTTCCACTTAGATGAACGTCCTGTAGAGACACAAGTGGGGGATTATAGGGTGAGAGAAACTCATTCTTTTATACGTACTGAAGATGTCATTGGAACAGACAATGATAAGGAAGAGATTATAAGAATTCTTTTGGATACCAATGTTGAAGACACTGTTTTGATCCTTCCTATAGCTAGTTGGGCTTGGAGGACTGGGAAAGTCCACATTAGCTCAGCTTGTATTCAATGATGAAAAAATCCAAAACCGTTTTGAGCAAAAGCTTTGGGTGTGTGTCTCTGATGACTTTGAAGTAAAAATTATTGTTAAGAAAATTTTAGAGTGCGCAAAAAATAATAAACCAGAATGCCTTGAACTGAACACATTGATTAATGAGCTTAATAAAGAAATTGATGGAAAGAGATACCTACTTGTGTTGGATGATGTAAGGAATGAGGATCCTCACAAATGGTTTGAACTAAAAAAACTTTTAATGGTTGGGGCAAGAGGTAGTAGGATATTAGTGACTACACGCATTAATATGGTGGCAGAGAGACTACCCAAACGGTTCAACCATACATGTTAAAGGGTCTAGATGATGAAAAGTCTTGGTCTTTATTTAAGCGGTTTGCATCTGCAAAAGGGCAAGATTTAGAGAATTCATTAATCAAGGCAATTGGAATGGAAATCGTTGCGAAGTGTAAAGGAGTTCCTCTTGCTATAAGGACATTAGGAAGCATATTGTACTTTAAAAACCCAGAAAAAGAATGGTTGTCCTCTAAGGTTAATGAACTTTCAAAATTAGCTCAAAAAGAAAATGATATCCTACCAACATTTAAGTTGAGTTATGATCATCTTCCGTCATATTTGAAGCAGTGCTTTGCTTATTGTTATTTATTTCCAAATTAGGATTACAAAATTCATAAAATAACATTGATTAAAATGTGGATGGCTCAAGCGTTCATTAGGTCTTCAAGTCCAAACCAATGCTTGGAAGATATTAGTCGTGAGTATTTTATGGATTCGCTTTGGAGATCATTCTTTTAGGAAGTTGAGGAAGATGAGAGAGGTAATATACTACAATTTAAAATGCGTGATCTTATGCATGATCTTGCAAAATCAATAGCAGCATCTGATGACATCACTTTTTATTCAAAATGGGAAGATATTCATGAAAAAACACGTCATGTATCATTTGATAGAACGTTTCTCTTATCATTAGGAATTCCAATCTCGTTGTATAAAGCAAGCAGAATAAGAACATTTCATTTGCCAAGTGAATCAAGATACGAATATGCAGGCTTGGATGAGTCAACTTGTAAAGGAATTGTTTCAAGTTTTAAGTTCATACGCTTGTTGGATCTACATAAAATGAATATTGAAACAATTCCAAGTTCTATTGGGAAGTTGTGGCATTTAAGCTATCTTGATCTATCCAATAATCCTATCGAGATGCTTCCTAATTCCATCACAAGATTACATAATTTGCAAACACTAAGACTCTTTAAATGTCCAATTAAACAATTGCCCAAATATATTGACAAATTAGTCAACCTCAAGTATCTTGAGATGAATAAATGTTGGCATTTAACTCATATGCCACGTGGACTGGGCAATTAACTAAACTTCAAACATTGTCAAAATTTATGATGAGGCAGAATAGCTGTTTAGATTTCAGGTGTCACGGTGGATTGAAGGAACTCAACGGGCTAAACAAGCTAAGAGGAACACTAAAGATTAAGGGATTGAGACACGGGAAAGAATTTGCATCAAAATCTAAGGATTCAAATATGAAAGAGAAAATACATCTACAAGACTTGACGTTATCATGGATAGAAGAAGCCGTGGATGAGTCTAACATTGGGTATAACGAAGAGTCACTTGAAGCCTTGCTCCCACACGGTCCACTTTCAAATCTTCAACAATTGTGTTTAAATGAATCCGGTGGAGTGAAAATTCCAAGTGGGATTTCATTGCTTTCAAATCTTGTAAATCTTTCCTTATATATTTGTAACAGATGCCAACATTTGCCACCGTTGGATCAATTTCATTCTCTCAAAACTCTTTATCTTAGGCGAATGAATGATTTGGAGTACATATCAGAGAGAGAAAACAACAGGGAGTTCTCTGATTCTTCATTCCTCCCATCTCTAGAGCAACTCAAAATTGAAGATTGCCCTAATCTAAAAGGATGGTGGCAACGACAGAGGGATTCTGTTGAGGAGCTCCATAATCGTTCACTGCCTTCGTTTCCTCATCTTTCCTACTTAAGAATTTGGAAATGCCCTATGCTAATATCCTTACCTCTATTTCCATATCTCGAAAAGCTAGTGTTAAGTAAATGTAGCTTGAAGCCATTGGAGCAAACACTGAGAATGGATGTGATAAACACGGTAACCCCAAAGAACCAAACATCAATAGTAGTAACATCAACCTCTTATTCTTCTACACTTGCCACTTCCTCTTTGCAAACACTCGAGATTTGGTATTGTACAAGTTTGTTGGCTATACCGGAGTGGATCTGTAACCATACCTCTTTGCGGACACTGCAAATTTTGGAATGTCCCATCTTATCGAAAAGATGCGAAAGGGGAGCGGGTGAAGATTGGAGTAAGATTGCGCACATCACACACTTGGATATCAGGTATCTATCTGAGTCACTCTTTTATCCCAGTCCTTGAAAGAACATCAAAAATCCAATTTCTTCTACTTCACTAAATTTCCTATAATTAAATTTCAGATGAAGAACATATTCTTAGGATTTGAAGCTTAATCAAACCTTTTGGGTGCTGCAATTGCTCAACAAGTCAACAAACTCACTGGTAATATCTCTTTTCTTTTTTACTCTTAGATGCTCATAGGATTCTCATTCTTTAATTTATGAATTCCCATATTTGGAAAAAGAATATGTGAATTTTCTCAAATCTATTTCTTCATTCTAGCAAATTACATCTTTGTATCTTGAACTGAGTTGATGAGTTGTTCTGTTTTATATGCTTCATTTCTCACTATGTAAACAGAGTAAAATTGGGCACAAGATGATATGGGGGTAATATAGTGAGAAGAATAAAATCTGGTAGCCATTCTGCCGGAACTAGCTTATTGTGCAGGCATTGGTTGATTCAGTTTCAATTTCTTGTTATATCTAAAGAACTTTTTATTTGTATTTTTATTTTTTGGGGGTAAATACTGCTATAGCTACAAATAATGATAGACGGAGGTTTCATTAGTAATCAACTGATATATACATTGGGAATTCAATAACCAACAAAATGATGGCATTGAATTGATACTAGTGAAACAACTGTGGCTTTGGTGATTGAATTCCTAATATATATGTTTAAATCAATTACGATATCATGCATCTTGTCATTGCTTGATGTTAGCGAGTTACTACTTTCCTCAACTAGTCTCATTTTAATTTTTTTTCTTAAACTTAGGTCTGATTGATTCTCTTGAATGAAAGATCATTCGTTCAAGAATAGGTTAAATTCACATTGAATGACTCCTGGACTTCTCAACCAGCAAGACTTCCCTGAGCAAGGATTACTTGGTGAGTTCTATTACTTCATAAACAAGTATCCTGAAGTTATAATCTAGAGTTAGATAATTAGGAGTATGACACCTGTGAAATATCACATGAATCTGTCACCTTCTATACTTGAGCACAGGAATTTACTACTTGTCAAAAGGCTTTTAAATTGAATACTAAACAACAATAGCTATCTAACAGAAGAGAATAAATGATTATATTTCCACCTATCGTAAAACACAGTCTTGAATTTCATTTCTTGTAGGAGCCCTATCATTCAGTCAGGGGATTTAGCACGTGTCAGGAGGCTTCATTTTATTTATATATGTAAACGATTTTCTGAAATTGGTTTACAAGGTGAAGGCGAGGCCCCGTCTCAATCAAGCTAAATGAGAAAGATCAATGCTTTTAAACGTGCACTACCTCTTTGTATGCTTCTCTTGAATGATGGTGAGCCCTCTTTCTCTCTCTCATCTGTTGATTGTGGAGATTTTATTATTGGGTTGATGTAATTTTTATTTATTTTTGAGATTGAAGCAGGAAGCAATGCAAGGTATCGGAGAGGTGGATTGGCTGCTGATATTTGTGCCCTCACCAGTTAGGATTGTCCAAAGATTTGTAGATACTGGGAATTCATCAGTGTCCCATCTTACCACAAAGATGCAAAAGGAAGTACGTGAGGATTTCCATTGGATTTTGTTGCATCCTAGAGTTGGAAGGGGATCCATATCAGTGGTAAGAAAACTTATTTCTACATATCATTGTTTTTTCCTTGTCCTTGATAGAAATCAAAATCAAAATTTCTTCTTTGTTCTCTCCAAGAAATGGAGCTTAATGAAAATTTTTTGGTTTCAACAACTCGATGGTATTAGCATTTTTGTTCTCTACAACTCAACAAAATACGTGAATTTTTCTTCATCTATTTCTTATTTGTATCATGGTATCTCAAACTGAGTTGATTAGGTGGTGTATCTGGGTGCCATATTGCCATGGTTTCTCATTGTGAAAATAGTGTCAAAGTTGGCACTTGGTGATATTGAGGTAATGTTTCTGGGGAATGAGTAAATCTAGCGTATATATCTACAGTACAATATTAGCTTCTTGTGCAGTATTTGTGTTTATTCCTTTTTCGTGTTGTGCATTATCTACAATTGATGATGACAACCATGACAAAAATTCACAAAATTTAAGTTAAGGTTCTAAGAACTATTTTGTCAATAACAAAGTCATTTTTGCATTTCCTCCTTATTTTGTTTAGTATCTTGGTGTTAATCGAAAAGAAAGGTGCTACACTTGGTGTTCTAGAAGTTCACAATTTTAGGGATGGATTTCACTCGGTGCTACACTTGGAGTTGATTTCACTTTTTAAAATGAATCAATCATCCTTAATTGAAAAAATCAAAGTACCATATTTGTCTAACTATATAAATTTTAAATTGCAGGCTACCTTGGGTTAAGATCAGAAGTTGATGTTAATGCTCAAATCCACAAAGTGGTACCCAAACAAAGGAACGATTCATTTTCCTGATGATAGCCTTTCAGTTATTGTATACTCCTACTGGTTAGATGTTACGAAGGTAATAAAATACAAGTTTTTAGTTCACAAAAAAGAAATAGTGTTTTATTTTACCTCACTATTGTTGTTGTGACAAAAACGGTTAGGGGGGGAAGAGTTTTCTTTTTGGATATGCATCGTAATACTCATTATAGTTTATTACAAAACTAGATATCCAGTATGTGTTTATTACTGTTATTGTCAACACAGACTTAATATCAACTATTCTGTCTATAAGCATTAGTATCAGAACCAGATGCCCATTTCATTGTGTAGCTGCAGACTTTGATCGTGCTGATTTATATAGGCAGCTCTCCATAACAATTTCTGGCATCTCTTAAATTTTGTGACACTTTGATTTAGAGAAGAATTCAAATAATTTGAATAAAGGGGTTAGTGACCTCATCAAATTTTAGAAAGCATGACCCTTGCATCAAATAATCTCATTTTCTTGTTTTTCATCATCATGAACAACTTGTACTCTTCCTTATTTTTTTCATTAATAATAGTTCTCTGATTACCTATAAAAAAAATAAAAAAAATAAAAAATGATGTAAGTCACATATAGTATCATAAATTCCTAACTTCCCCCTCTAGATTCCTTTTTGTCATTTGACTCTTCCTTCACCTCTTCATGACCTATTCTGACTGAATTTTCATAGTATCATCTTTAGCTAGTACAATTTAGCTTTACCTATTGGGGCGAATGGACAACCAGTTTTTTCCCGTTTATTTTTTTGGGGTGTGACAAGAGGGATTGGAACTTGGAAGGAGGGAGAAAGAAAGAAAAATGATTTACGGTAGAGAACATAAAAATCCCATTGAATTCTTTCTTGAGATGAGGAATTTAATTCCATGCATACCAGTCTAGCTTTATCTTAATTTTTCCCTTTCATTAGGTATGATGAGTTTATTGGTTACTGGATTTCAGAAGAAGTCTGAGGAGTATTGAATACTGAAGCCAACAAGCATAAGAGTGCATGTTTCTTCAAACCTGGCCGGTAATAAGATTATGCAACAAACTATTAGTAAAGGAACGGTAACTATCTCATTTATTACCAAATATAATCTTTTCTCATAAATTAGGTTTCATTTTTTGGAAATTTTTTTGCAATATGGTTGGCATATTATTAGTTTCCTCTCTTATTCTCCTATTATTTCACTCTCAAACAGAGCTTTGGTAGGTTCTAATGAATGAAGAGCATAGATTGTTGTTAGAGCAAATTGCAGAGTACTCCCTGATTTCGTAGATAGCTTAATTTCATGGTAAATGATTCTTGGACTTTTCACCACTTTTGATGTTTGTTAGTCATTAATATTATTTTTTGTGCATTTCAAATAATAACCTTTATTCCTACATAACAGTTTCATAAAGCTTCTGATATAAATTAATCAGAATAACTATCAAGAAAAATATTTTAATCTGGACTAAAGATGCAATTGGTTACTACAACAGGTTTTGATATTATATTATTTTCTCTATTTGTACGAGGTCCATACATGATGCATATATGTTGATGAGAAAGCTATTTGATCATGCTCTAATAGCAAAGTGGTAGATACAACTTACTAAAGAAAATAAGAAATTAGCATTATAATGATTCATATTCAACTGACTAGCTGATTTGCAAGGAAAATATATGATTTTCCAGTGAGATGGCTCCTAAGACTTTCCATGAACAATGATTGCTTGGTGAATGCAGTCAGTTCATTTGCATGCATTTACTTTTATCTTTGAAATCGCCTTACATTCTTAAGGATGCTTGGAATACAGAATTATCCAGCAGTGGACAATTAGAGTTATGACACATATGACATATCACTTGAATCCAGCACCTTCTAGTCTCAATAACAGGAACTCATTAGTTTTCACAAGGCTTTAAATGGGCTTTAAATGGAATGCTAAATAATCACTTGCTTAATGGCTTCCAGTTGTCTACTCTTGAACTAGAATTTGCCGTCTTTATGAGTGGACTATGGTATTGGCTGAGCTACAGTTCCTCCTCCTTTTTAGACTTTGTTGATTATTTACATTTTAGCTTGTAATTCTTTAGAGGTTTTCTTTGGTTACTGCTTGTATGAGTAGAGGTCCGCTCTTTTTAATAAATTTTTTATTAATCCAAAAAAAAAAAAAAAAAAGGATTTCTAAATAACTATAGCTATAAGAAAATAAAAAATAAAAGACCACAAATGGGCATTGTTCCAACTGTTTGGGTCCGAAAGTAAGATTATGAATACATTATTGTTACTAATTAGACCTCCTCTCTTCATGTTGCTTGTATTAACTTTACATTTATGTTCACTTTCTTGGTAGTGATTCTTTTATCGGCGAGTATTGGAATTGAGCACATGTTCTAGAAGTTTCATTCTATGAATGAAGTTATATATATCAAAACTTTTCTGGATAGAAATTTACATTCATGGTGAAGCTAGCCCTATCTCAATTCATCTAAATGAGGCTCCTAGTTTTCTACCTGATTCTTATTTGAAATTTGTTCTTACTATAAATTATGAAACGTTCCCAGTAGGTCAGATAAAATTTCTGCACAAATGACTACAAAGATTTCCCACGTCAATATTCTATGGTAGCAGCTTTTTCAGAACCCATGGAAAAAAAAAAAAGGCTTCTGAATCCCTATTGTCTCAACTAATTAACAACTGGATTAGAGAGGTTTTTTTCCTACCAAGGAGTTTTCCATTGATCAGGCTATCTGTGTTTTGTGTCTTAAAGATTTTTGGCTTGTAGCTATCAGAGATTTTATTGGTCCTCCTCAGTGGTTAGTTTCTCTCACATTTAGACATCCATTTCTAATATGGATTTTTTATCTTAGAAATTTTTGATTGGCTGATAAACGTGTGAAGTATGCTATCTAGATATTATGACTTGTGAAAAAGAAGTTATTTTCGTTTAATGGTTAAAATTTAAGTATAGGTACTTGCACTCACTAACTTTAGGAAACAAAAGCTTCATATAGCATTCAATTACAAATTTTGCCTCATTGTTTTCTTCACACACAAGATTTTCAAAATATTCCTAAAGATAATCACCATATGAATGTTTGGGAAATTCCATTTTATTTGCTTTTAGCATTGATTATGTGTTTGAAACTTTGAATTTTTTCTTCTTTCAAGAGAGTGTAAAATTCAACACGTGCAATTAGCTAACCTTATTTGAATGTGTTTCTTGTTAGGCACTGATCAACTCAGAATTTTCAACATGTTAATTGGATTTAACATAGTTAAACAATTTCTTTTGTCATTTATCCAATAATTTGAGAACAGATGATCGTATTAAGTTTTGTCATAACTAATGCCATGTTACTTTTTTTTCGCAGATTAGATGACAAGAGCAACAACTATCATGTCATAGCATTGTGAAGTCCACAACCTTGGAGGACTTGTGCTTTTGTGCAGTAGAGAGGAAAATAAGGGTAAGTGGATATAATAAAATAGCAAAATCAATTTTTGATTTCGTATTTGGGTGACTGCGTCTACATAACTTGCAACTTGTCTTACGTTAGATTTCTGTGACTAGCAAGAGAATTACGAACTAGGTGATGAATGAAGCAATTGAAGGTGTTCTTGTTTGTTCTATGTAGTTGAAGACTCAATAACCACCGACTAGAAGAGCTACCCTGGACTCCTTGTTAGAGATGGTGGCTAATATTCTGAATAAGTGTGTGAGCACAACAATTTCAATGTAATTTTAGCAGGGGTTATATCAATATGTTGTAAATCCTATTTTTCATATAATGAAACTATTAGCCACTTGCTCATGTGGATGTAGGCACACTGTTGAACAACGTAAATCTTTGTATTGTTCTTCTTTTCCTTTTTCTCTCTGTCTCCACTAAAATTGTGTAAACAATAATTTTCAATGCTCCTATATTACTGGCTTGCTGAAATATGATAAGTTATCAATGATCTTGCAGTTGACTTCTATGCAAGAAATAAAGATAACAAAATTGAAAATACAACAAGACTCAGAGGGATATTCTTAAGTTAGGAATCCAAGCACCAATGGAAGAGGATCATAAATATTACAAAATGATCTCTTTTACTGATCTTTCTTGAATCTTGAAAGGTTGAGTATCTCTTTTTTTTTTTTTTTGGTTACTTCAACAGGAATTGAATTTGTAAACTTTTTTGTTTCTTTCTTCTTTTCTTCCCCATTTCTTTGGCAGTATTTTGCAATTCTAAGTATGTTAAATGTTGCAGTGAGCTATACCATGAGTATTTCATAGGTTGGTGATATCTTCCTTAGAGTTTTTTATTTGTTTTTTTATAATTCAATGGCTGGGATGAGAGATTTGGAACTTGGACGTTGCTTTTGGAAAAATTAGGAAGTGTTCGTTAAAGTTAAAGGACTCTTGGCATATATCTTTTGTTTAAAATGTCTGTAATTCAGTAATTCCATCTTTTTTTTTTCTTTTTTTTTTCCGGTTAATTCATTATCCATATGTACTTGGTTAAAAAGAATGTGTAAATCAAGCTTCATGTGAGAATTTTTTTATGAAATATATTAATTCAATCTCTGCAAATCATAGATGTATGCATCTGATAATTTGTCTTGTGAAAAAATTGGAGATCAATATCTTGGCCGCTTACTTATTAATAGTTAACTCCACTTATTGAACAAATTCACGTCTCCTAAATTTCCAAAATATCTTTATGATTAAAATTTATACTTAATATATATATATATATATATATATATGTTAGAAGAAAATTTGTAGTTAACATCTTCTAATTGTCAGATGCGTTTTTCATACCCGTTTCTATTTGGTGGGGAAACCCAATAACTTTGCACTGAAAGCTCTAAAATTGAGTCAATTGATTTCATTTGTAAATGCTGATTAGTTCAAGGTCTAGAAACACAATGTGCCCTTCTTGCCACCATTCTAGTTTAGAAAATCTTTATGCCTTGCCAAGGATTGATTTTTTAATATATGACTAGTAGGTATTGTTGTCATCATTGTATGTTCCTCGATTACATCAAGTGAAACAGCTGCAACTATTTTGAAGATACATCTATTAAACAACATCCACATATTGTCTGGTATCTTATTCGAAATTAACACACAAAATTATAGAAATAAGAAAATGTGAATAGCACAATTCATGATTTAATCCCTAATCCAAATGGCAACTGACTGAAACTTCTGTTCGGGATCCACTGAGGCCATTCAAGACAATGGCGCATAGGCCTATTAGTGCATTCACTGGATTACTTGGATTGGCCCATCAGCACATGCGCTCCTTTCCTTCCAACTTGGATTTCCTCTCTGTACACTACTCTTGAATGATGGTGGGTACTCTTTAACTCTCTCAACTTTTGATTGTGGATATTTTTTTGGCTTGATTTAATTTAATTTATTTTTTTATATTTCATTGGTTCTTTCCCTGTTCTTGATAGAAATCGAAGTCCAAATTTCTTCATTGTTCTCTTCAAGAAATATAGAGTTTAATGAAAATATTTTGGTTTCAACAAGTTAGCAACTCAATAATTGAATAGGTGATGTATCCGGATGGCCTTAATTTCTGGCTGTGTATTAGAATAGAGTGAAAATTGGCACTTAGTGATATCAGGGTAATGTTTGTTTAGTATCTTGGTGTTCATTGAAAACAAAAGTGCACCACTTGGACTTGATTTCTCCTTTCAAATCAATCAATAATCCATAATTAGATGGAAATTAATCAAAGAAGCCAAGAGCAACGTTATGATAGCTCCAACTTTTTGACATAAAGAGATCTGTCATCTGTAGAATTCTGACATGTCTGACCCACTCAATTTAATTTCAGCTTTAATCAAGGAGAGAAATGCTTGTTTCTTTTGAAAAGATAAGAGAAATGTCGGCCCTTAGATATGACAGTTGAATATGAAAGCAAGTTTACTGTTATAACAGCGGCCATTGCTTTAAGCTTCAATAATGCAGGGAAACACTTTCCCCATTGTTTGCTTTCAATGCAGAGGGGCCCTACCGCCCTAGGCTCTGAGGACGAGAAATTATTAGTCCACTGCTATAGATTTAGAGCTTCTGGTTAGTCAAGTTTGGTATTCATGCGCAAGGGGTAAGTATCCATAGACTCGCTAATTTCTAGTGCAGCTTTGAAGTTTAAACAATGCAAACAGTAATGCAAGATGCCAAAAGCAACGTTGTGATAGCTCCAACTTTTTGACATAATGATCTATCATCGGTAGAATCAAGACATGTCTGACTCACTCAATTTTCAGCTTTAGTTGAGGAGACAAATGTTTGTATCTTTCAAAAAGATAAGGGAAAAAAAAAGCTGATGAAAGACTGCAACTTTCATATACAACTGTCATAACTAAGGGCAATTGCTTTAAGCTTCAATAATGCAGGGGAAACAGTGTCCACATAGTTTGCTTTCGGTGCAGAATATTGCAGAGGGGCCAGGAGGACCGATACTACAAGACTCTTGAATTATAAATATTATTAAGTATGAATTATTGAGAGAAAAGAAAGAATGAGACATCAAGCTAACACTTGTGGACGAGGAGAAGCTTTTTTTTTTTTTTTAACAACATTATGCTTCATCAATATGGGTTATTGTCATGCATGGTAGCACCTAGGGTTATAAACGAGTTAAATAGACAAGTATTAAATGCTCATGATTATATTTAGATTTTATTTCAAATACAGGCCAAGCTTGGACTCATCATCGGATGAGATTATATGTGGAACTTTGGTTTTTTTTTTTTTTTTTTGGGTTGAAAAAGCTTGAATTTGTTTATAAGATACTTGATTAACTCTTTTTTTTTTTTTCATGTATAGTAAGCATTGCAACTAAAATTTTTATACCCTTTACATGTCCATACTAATAATTAATAAATTATAACTGAAAATATATATTATGAGTTTATTAGATAGAATGATTTTAGTTTATGAAAAAATTAATTCACCGACCTTATAATGTCAAAATTGATCAATAAATAGAATATTTCTAATCTCAAGTTTATATAAACTTTATATATATTTCTTTGGGGACATCTAGATGATTGACTAAATGGACTTGAAAAACGTGCTATAAGAGGTCCCAAGTTTCATTTATTATACCATCTATTTAGAGGGTTTTCGGGATATTTTATGGGCAAAGAATGTAGTATTCTACCCAAAGACTTTGACATCACTTCTTTATTTCAAAAATAATAAAAAACACACACACACACATATATATATATATATATATAGGCGAAAACACTATTTTGGTCCTTATATTTTGGGGTCACAGTCAATTTGATCCTTATATTTTGGTAGCAATCCATTTGTTCCCTATTATTTTGCACTTGCAATCAAACTAGTCCCTACCGTTAACTACTAACGTAAAATACTTATGTGGCAAATGGTTTGCACAGTTGACATACATGTGGATAAAAATAATAAATAAAAAAATCCACATCAAACAAATAAAATAAAATTTTTGAAAGGATGAATTAAAAAAAAAAAAAATCCCAGCTTTTCTTGCAGTTTCTTAGTGACCAAACACAACTTAAAACACAAAAATCAAATTAAACAATCACCCATCACAAACTAAAAGATCCTACAATAGCTCCAAATCAAAATCAGCTTCACTATGAACCTAATCACCGTAATACAACCATAAAAAATCAACCTAAAATAGGATCGATCTAGATCAGATTAGTGAGAATGTAGTATTCTAGCCAAAGACTTTGACATCATTTCTTTATTTCAAAAAAAAAAAAAACATATATTTATAGGCAAAAACACTATTTTGGCCCTTATATTTTAGGGTCTGAGTCAATTTAGTCCTTACATTTTAGTAGCAATCAATTTGTTCCCCATTATTTTGCACTTGCAATCAAACTAGTCTCTACTGTTAACTACTAACAGAAAATACTTATGTGGCAAATGGTTTGCATAGTTGGCATACATGTGGCTAAAAAAAAAATCCACATCAACCAAATAAAATAAAAATTTCGAAAGGATGAATTAAAAAAAAAAAAAATCCTAGCTTTTCTTGCAGTTTCTCAGTGACCAAACACAACTTAAAACACAAAAATCAAACTAAACAATCACCCATCACAAACTAAAAGATCCTACAATAGCTCCAAATCAAAATCAGCTCCACAATGAACCTAACCACCGTAATACAACCATAAAAAATCAACCTAAAATAAGATCGTACTAGATTAGATCAGTGAGCTTCGCATCGCAGTTGGATCGGCGGCGTGTGAGGTGGAGATCTTCTGGTGGACTTGTGATGGCGCAGGTGTAGGCTAGTTTTTTACTAAAGGGCCATGGTAAACAGGTTGCACCTGCACACTCAGGACAACTATCATCAAATACTAAGGGTCTGTTTGGATAGGACTTATTTTGCTGAAACTGAAAACTTATTGCTGAAATCACTGTAGCAAAATAATTTTTAAATGTGTAAATAGTACCGTGGGACCCATTTTTAATGAAAAAATTGATAAAAAATGAAATTTGTGGGTCCGTGAACAGTGCACAGATGCACTGTTCACTGAAAAAAGTCAACATTTGCGGCTACTGTTCATTGAACAGTAGCCGCACTCCTCCAAAAACGCGTGAAAACAAAAAAAAAAAAAAAAAAAAAAAGAACAAAACGCAAACGTGGTTTATGAATCGTGAATCCAAACAGAGGCTAAGCATTCAAACCTTCCACGGTCCCACAACACAACCACATCAATTTTCATTTGCACGTAGGCGTGGCAAAACAAGTGGGTCGGTCTGGGTCGGGTCATGTCAATCGGATCGCGGGTCAAAATATGTCATTTTTGAATGAGTTAATCGTGTTACAAGTCGGGTCGAGTCAGCCCATTTTTTCAAACAATTTTTTTTTTTTAAATTATAAAAACAAATTAATTACAACCTGTTAAAAAAATTGAATAAAATCAATGACAACCTATTTAGAAAAAATGAATAAAATCAATTAAACAAATCGAAAACAATTCCTACATTTTGAACATGAAAAAAAAATTTTATAGTCATAAATTCATAGTGGAAAAAGTCTTCAATATTAATAGTTCACTGTCAAAATACATGTAATTACAAATTTACATAAATCTTAAAAGAGTACTAAAAAGTATATATTTTAAGTAGGGGCGCAAAAGTGTTCTCTGAGACTGAAATTGTGAAAGGTGTTAAGCACGGAAAAATAAAAAATAAAAAAAATTATAATAATAAAAAATAAAATTGTGAAAGGCTGGAAGCTCTTACCTCTTAGTGGTTTGTGCCTGGCAACCTTTGTGGACTACAGCACTACAAGTTCTTTTTTTTCTTCCCTTTTTATTTATTTTAAGAATCAATTACAGGCTCTTAAATCTAGCCGTTTACTATGTTAGTAAATAGTGAGTAGGTTAGTGTCCTAGACTACTAGACTACATTTGATTGGAATTGTGAGTCAAGTGTGTGAGCTTAGAGCTGTGAACTGTCGTATCAAATTGAATGAGCATTTTTTTTTTTTAATATATGGGTTGTCTTTTCTTGTCTCATGTTTGTCAAATTTGAACATCTACCTATAATTTATTGGTTTCGGTGATTTATGTTTTATGCACCTGGCATTACGACCTTACCTAAATATTTTTTTAGCAAATTTTTTTAACAAATCAGGTCACAAATTATTGGAGTCGGGTCAGATTGACCTGTAAAAAATCGGGTCAGATCATGAGTCCATCTGTTTTTGTTTTATGTCAAAAATTCTAGTTCGTGTCGGATCAAAAAATTCTAATCTGTTTTGCCATGTCTATTTGTAGTGGCTTCCTCTTATCTAGGTCATAGATTGAGTTTTTGCTTGAAATCAAATTTATCACCTTGGTTGAAACAGGTTTCTAGCGTGTGACTTTCGATGGGCTCCTATGATTTTGGTATGAACTGTGTTGTGGGTTATTGATTGGGTGAACGATGTAATGGGTCAAAATTGACTTGTTCTTCTCTCGTTATTTTTTTAGGTTTGATTTATATGTTTGGTTGACAAGAAAGTGCAAGAACAGCAGGGAATTTTTATTTTTAAATTCAACCTTTTTTTATGTGAATTTTTTTTTTTTATTTATGGCATGGAATTTTTCATAGCAATTAAATATTTTTATTGTTATTTTATCTACCACTTGTGTGCCAACTGTGCACATCATTTGCCACATAAGCATTTTCCGTTAGTAGTTAACGGTAGGGACTAAATTAGTTGCAAGTTAAAAATAACATGGACCAAATTGACCGTTCCAAAAATGTAGAGGTCAAATTGACTGTGACTCCAAATTGTAGAGACCAAAATAATGTTTTCACTATATATATATATATATATACACACACACAGAGACACATAAGATTTTAAAAGGCTTTTATTTAACCAAACCCGTACGTATATTTAATTTTCTATATCTATAATATGCCCACATTATACATTTCAAATTGTTGCTAAGTAACTCGAAAAATTGTTATAGCATAACAAAGTTAACAAAAGTAAAGGTTTAGTAGGTTACTCTTCACATCTTCACATAGTAGTACTACATCCCCCCTCTCACTTGTTTAAATGCTTACTGTATCTTCCATTCTTCCTTCCACCTCCAATCCACAATCAGAGTGGAAAAAGAAAATAGAATAATTATTTCTTTTAACTCAACAACGAGGTTTTGCCTCAGGCGGTACAAAGAAAAAGAGTGATATTTTAACTATTACAAAATTTACTACGTATGCCTTATTTTATTTATTTTTTGAATAAACATATCAAAATCTAAATCATAAATTAAAAAATAATTAAAAAATATAGATTATGTTATTTGTGTAAGACCAATTACAGTTATTGACATACAAGTTTGTAAGTCTTTTATAGTAAAATTAATAATTACATTAGGATTTTTCACAAAAAAAGAAGAAGAAAAAACATGCATAAAATATGTCATCATATTAAATGTAAGGTCTTTATGAAAGATTATCTCCATTAGGAGACTTAGACTGCACTGCCTAGAATTTATCCTAATTATTTAATTATTATATATTTTGATTTATTTTATTTAATTATAATAAGAGTGATAGATCAAGACCCATCTACAAAGAATCTATTTGTGAAAAGCTATATAACTTGCTCATTAAAATAGCACACCAGAAATTCCCATGATTGAGAAATACTTCTCAAACCAAATTTACTAAACAACAAATGAGAATTCGATTCTAGCCGCCTAGCGCCAAAACAGAGGGCATATACAGGACTACCTTTTTTTTTTTTTTTTTTTTTATTACTAAGCAATACTTTAATATTTCTTGAGATTAGTTTATAACATTATCTAAATATTTCTTCAATTACTTTCATAAATCATAAGGACTCAAGATCTCCTAATAATATGTTGAAACGAAAGTCTCAAGCTCAAAAAATTGCATTTGTATCTTGAGATTAGTTGTATCACGAGATTTATAAATATTGATTGAGTACTTGGAGAAAAACTAACGGAGTCTTGGGTGATTTTTGGATTTTGGTTCCTCTATTAGTTGTTGCCTTATGAAAATTTATATCGAGTGTCAACGTATTTGAAAAATGCTAAAAATGCTACTAATATAATTATAAAATCCTTTCACATTGATATGTTAGTGAATATAGTCAGTGTCATTATCAGCAAGATATATTACTTTTTTGTCACCTCAACTTATAAAATTTATATAATAATGGTTAGGTTTTAAAACATTATTCTTAATTATTTGTTGGACTACACTTCCATGAAACATGTCAAGCCATTTAGAAATGTGACCCTTGCTTTGGAGGTGGTACTTTGCCATTTTAGTATCCTAAAATTTGTCATTTTTTATTTTAAATTAAAAATCTTTAAAAGTGTTTTATAATGTTAAAAATTTGAAATGAAGTTGTTTCAAAGGAGTTAACATAAACTTTTTAATGGTGATTGATAAAAGGACTAAAATGCACGATGTTATCAAAATTAATAGATTAAAATGATAATTTTAAAATCTAATGGACTAAAATGAGAAGTGGTTAGAGAATGTAATGTGTATTTATATTAAGATAAATTATAAAAAATGGTTAGTTAAAAGTATTTTTCTAAAAGAAATTCTTTGTAGAAACATGAGGTTCTAAGTTTTAAAAACACAAAGGCATACTTTGTATCAAAATTTCCCTTGGTCATTGTTTGCAGTTAAAACTTAAATTAAAGGTAAGAACTTCGAAACCTGATCTATTTATTTATCTATAACATATTATAAAAGTTGAATTTGAAATTTGGTAGATGAATGCTACGATTACATTTACTCATTTTTGAAACATACTACATTAATACATGGCAAGTTCTTATATTTAATTCGTATTATGTGTATAAATAATGCTACATGTCAAAAAATTTATTTGTACATGTGAATATGTTTGTAGTAATACTAAATATGTGACATATAATTAAAAATTGTATAGGCCCCACTGCCCTAGGCCTCTAAGGATGAGAAATTATTAGTCCCTAAAGGACCGACACTCCATAGGAATGGCAATGGGTCGGGTTTGGGTCGGGTTTCTTTGTATCCGAACCCGACCCGCGGGTCTGACTCTGAAGCCCGAACCCGCCCCGTTTATTAAACGGGTTTTTTTCCTAAACCCAGACCCGCCCCGTCGGGCTCCACGGGCCCTGCGGGCCCCGCCACCTCAGGTCCAATCCGTGGCCTCATTAAAAAAAAAAAAAATGCCTGAATCTTTAAGCCGTGTAGAACAGAAAACATCACAACAATGCAAACCGAAGTAAAAAGCACAAAAATTCTGCTCAATGCTACAGATAAGAGTCTAAGACCATAAATACAGGTCAGATCTTTCATAAAAAAAACAAAAAATACAGATCAAAGCAAAGTACCCCACAGATCAAAGTTTAAGACAAAAAATACAGATAAGATCTTTCATAAAAATAAAAATACAGATCAGATCAAAGTCTAAGCCGACCACTATTTCAAGTTAGTTGGAGGAAGGAGCGGCATCTGCGGCGAGGTGGAGGAGTGAGCGGCATTTGCGGCGAGGTGGAGGAGTGAGCGGCGTGGTGAGGGAGGAGCTAGCGATCTCTGTGGTGAGGTGGATGAGTGAGCAGTTCGATGAGGGAGGCAGGGACCGACGAGACCGGTGAGATGGAGGAGGGACCGGCGGCAGCAAGTGATAGAGAGTGAGGGGTGGCTGAGAGTGAGGGAGAGGGAGGGGCGGCTGAGAGTTGAGAAATTAGGGCTAGGGAAATGATTTTTTGAAGAGAAAGAGTAGTATTTATACCTAGGAATTTTTTTTTTTTTTAATAATATTAGATGCGGGTCGGGTTCGGGTCGGGGTTTTATAAAAACCCGTACCCGACCCGGACCCGGTTCGGGTTTTTTTTTTTAAAAACCCGGACCCGGTTCGGGTTTTTTTTGAAAAACCCAAACCCGACCCTATTCCTTATCGGATCGGGTAAAATCCGGCCCATTAGGGTCGGGCCGGACCGGGTACCCGCGGATCGGGTAAAAATTGCCATCCCTAACACTCCATACAATGTTTCATCTGCTTTTGATGCAAGTTGGGGGAAAAAGGCAGCGTTTGTGTCTGCTTTCCTATCTTTTGGGCCAGTTGGCTTATCCTTTTTTTTTTTATGAACAAGAATTTTATTCACAAGACCAAACAGAACTACAAAGTGGATACAAGAGCCTCATCCTTAATGATAAACTCATTGTTAATGTGGATGCCCTTGAAGTTGCTAATCTGTTATCTAACACTAAAGCCACCAATCGGCTAACCCAACCCATTGTGGATGCTTGCAGGACCATTCTTCAAGCTTTCCAGGAGGTCCACCTGCAACATTGCTATAGGGAGACCAACAATGCCGTTGATTTCCTTGCTAAACTTGGTCATAGTCTGTCTAAATCTTTTGTTTACTATATGACCCCCCCCCCCCTTTTGGTATTATGGAGGTCTTATCTAATGATGCTAATGCTGTTTTGTATAACCTAGCCACTCGAGTTGTAACAGTTGATTTTATGTAATATAATTTTCTTCTCTGTTTACCAAAAAAAAAAATGATAAACTCAAAACAAGGAGGGCTGAATCCAACATCAAAAGATCCAAAAAGATTGTTCAGAAAGGACCACTTAGCTAGAGAGTGAGCAACTTTATTTGTCCCTACGGATAAGGTAACATGACAGTCAGGAATAAGCTTTATTGGCTTATCTATTCTTGCTTTCTCATTATTATTATTATTATTTTGGGGGAGGGGGACACAATATTTTGTCTCCTTTACTATTTTTTGGAGGTCTTACAAAATAATAAAATTACGACCTATTTAACTAACTCATATTATATATATATATATATATAATAAACATTGCAAAAAACTTTTACCCTTAAAAAATCAATGGTAGTAATTAATAAATAATAGTTAAAATTACATTGTCTAAGTAAATTAGATAAAATGATTTTAGTTTATGAAAAATTTGATCCACCGACCTTTTATTGTTTTAAGTGGCCGTGTGGTTTGACATCAAAATCTCACAACATAAGCTAACAACCATTATGATCAATGTTGGGAAGTCAAATCCTCCATTGACCACTATCTCATTCACTGCCGGCAGCACCATTTGGCGGTCTGAATGGCTTGGCTTCCGCGGGCTTGTTGGTCCAAATCAAGTTTTGAACAGCCTCAACATATATAGAAAACACTAAAGTTATTATTAGTCTTATTGCAAAAAGGTTTATAAAATAATATGACATTACATGTGAAACACTAAAGTTACTATTAGTCTTACTGCAAAATGGTTTATAAACTAATATGACATTACACGTGATTAGTATCGCATCGATATAATAGATAATTTTTTCATTAACTTTTTATTTGGTATTTAGAAGTATATGATTTTTTTTTTTTTTAAGACAACATCTCAATTTATAAGATTTACATAATATAATTTATAAATTATAGAAAAAAGTATATAATTAAATTTATAATTTTCATAGTATTATTCTTTCATAACATGTTGGACTACACTTCTCAGCTTTATCAAGAAATGTGACCCTTGGTTAGGCCATCAATTTCCAGCACTAATTGAGGAAATACCATAAAGGCAAAACTTAAAGTTACCAAATAGCACCGAGTCCTATTGTTTTTGTTTTTATTTTTATTTTTGGATAAATTGATGGTTGCAATCGATAAAAAATGGAATTGTGTTAATATTTGGCTGTTGCAATCTTGAGTTTAATGGGCGAGTGGTGAATGTAGATTATTGAAAAAGTGGGCATACCAATAATAGATGTTTTGTAGAAATGTGGCTTCTGAAGATGGAAGGTGGTTTCAGGTGAGATATAGACGAGACATTGTACTGTCTATAAAAAAATGGTTATGAGAGTTGAGGTGGATTTGAGGATGATTTTATTGAGCTAATTCATACTAGTTTTTTCATTTTGGATTTTGTTGGCACGATAAAAGCTTGTTTATGTTCACTTGTTTAGTAAACAAGCCAAGCTCAATCCCAACTATAAGCATGATTATTAAACGAGTCAAACTCAAACATAATAATGTGTACGTGAACAAACTCATGAACATGAAACATCAAATTAATTATATATAATACTATATATTTATATGTATACTTGTCTAATAATATATTTATATAAACTTGAAATTAGATTGTATAAATTTGCAAATTTGTTCATATAATATAAAATTATTACTTATAGTTTATTCGTAATATGATCAATTCATTTGTATTCAAAATTCATAAATTTGTGAAGAGATAAAACATTTTAGTCAAAGTTTTACTATATACAAGAAAAGAATAAGTTAATAAGTAGTTTATGAACAAGCTCAAGTTTGCTTAACAAGTAAATGAACCAAGATTAAACATATAATCTTATTTGGTGGTAAACTTGAGCTCAAAACGTGTTTGAAATAAAATTAAATGAATAAACTTGAACTTTAAATACATGGCTTGGCTCGACTTGGCTCGTTTATAGTTCTAGGTTTAGAGGAGATGGCAATGATTGTTGCCTCGGTTCTTTTGCTTAATAAATTTCCTTAAAAAAATGATTAGGTGTAATTGTTAGGTAGACTCCTCTCAGTCAATTGATGGCCCCTCAATGTGCAATGCATAGATAAGTTCCACTCATCATGTTAAAGGGGAAGAGTCACGGACCTAATAATTTATTGTGCAGCTTAAATCAATGCTAACAATAATGCAAGAAGCCAAAACGTTGTGATAGCTCCATTTTCCTTAATAATTCCTTAATATAAAGATCTGTTTTCTGTAGAATTATCAATTATGGCATGTCTTACCCACTCAATTTTTCAGCTTTAGTTGCGTAGAAAAATGTTTGTTTAATACATATCGCATTATTATGTCGTAGCAAGTGCTTCAATAGTGAAGGGAAACACTTCCACATAGTTTGCTTTTGGTGCCGAGGGGCCCTAATTAAGGACCAACACTACAGTTAGTGTTTCGTCTACTTTTGATGCAAGTTTGGGGAAAAACACAGAAATTCCATCTTTTGACTCACTGGCCTTATCTATTCTTGCTCTCTCTTTCCCTTTCATTATTTGGATGTGTCTTTCAAATAAAAAAGGTAATTAGGTTCTTGACATTGCTTTTATTTTTGGCGAAGGTCTTATAAAATTCAGAAAAAGTTCTATTCTTAGATTCTTGATGAATTACTGTATAGAAAGAATATGGAAAGAAAAACCAAATTTAAAAATAAAAAAAAAAATTGATAGTTGAAGGGGAAAAATTTGAATCCTAAATGCCTCTGTCGAAAATAACATAAAGTATCAATTGAATTATAATACTCTTGAATTTGAAATATTATTAAAAGCATGAATAATTGAGAGAGGAGAAATTGAGACATAAGCTAACACTTGTAGACAAGAAGAAGCTTGCTTTGTTTACAACATTATGCCTTGTAACAAGTATATGTTATTGTCTTGCATGGTAGCGCCTAGGTTATAAACAAGCTGAATCCACAAGTATAAAAAATTCAGGATTTTTCTTTTGATTTCATTTTGAATACGAGCTGAGGTTGAACTTATCATCATAAATAAGATTATACGTGAAATCTTGGTTCATTATCTCATCGAACAAGCTTGAGTTTGTTTACGAGTTGCTTAATTAACTCACTTTTTCCCCACAAATAGTAAATATTGCGATTAAGATTGTTTATCCTTAATAAATCCATGCTAGTAGTTACTAAATTATAGTTGAAATTATATTATCGAAATTAATTAGATAGAATGATTTTATTTTATGAAAAATTTGTTTCAACGATCTTATATTGTTCGAACGTATCAAAATATTTTACTACAAAAAAGATTATTTTTATTATCAATAAGTTTAAAATAATATTTTCATAATTTATAAATTTATTTACAAACTTATGTAAGTTTATTTTTATGTCCCTTTGGGGACACCCATATATGGTGGGTTGAAGGACGTGTTGTAACCTTGAGGTCTAAGTTCCATTTATCACACTATTGGTCCATGAGATATTTAGAGTATCTCTTGGGAAAAAAATGGAATAGTCTAGTTAAAGATGCTATACACACACATACATATATACATATAAACACATAAAATTATATAAAAAAAAGGCTTTTATTTAAGCAAATGTATATTTAATTTTTCTATATCTATAATATGCACATATTATACATTTCAAATTTTGTAGCTAAGTAACTCAAAAATTATTATAGCATAACAAAGTTAACATTATACATGTAAGGACTAGTTTTGGCTTGAACCCTAAATAGGATTGGGTTTTAGCCCAACAAGTCCAAACAATGAATTTGTAGAGCATGGGAAAAAGAACTAGCCTGATTCTAGAAATGAGGTAACGATCATGGGGAGTTTGGAAGAAAAATTAAGAGTATGAGATATAAAAATCGTCCTCGGTGTAACCTAAGTAGTTTAATCATGAGTCCAGAGTTCTTCTTTTAGTGATGTGTTTCTTAATCTTTTTCGCTCTAGGTTTTTCGATCCCCTTTCTTTGGCCACTTTCTCATGTTATATACCATGATTTTCGTATCATCCTCACCATACATGTGTAAATTTGGTTATGGGAGCTTCTCCTTATCCCATCTCATACCTCCCTGAACTTTCTACCACCAACTGTAAGGCTGCTTATTCATTGTTTAGGTATCACCTCTACATTAATGCGGCTAGAGAGTTAGCTGGGAAGTATTTAATGTGGAGGTAACAGCTCCCACAAATATTTGTTATCCTCCTCTTTTATCCCTTATCTGACGTCTGACTCTCTGTCATGTGGCCACTTTTAAGTAACATTCAGGAATATAGGATGGTTTTAAACCACCTCGAATAAATGCTTCCAAGGTGATTTTTCACCTCAGATAGATTTAGAACTACCATAAATGATTTTCAGTCATTCCCTCAACGTTATTTCTATTACCACCTTAGTTGACCATCCTTAGACCTGTTAGCCTCCTCAGATTAGGTCATTGGACCTTTGGCCCATTCCACACAGCCTCAACAGTACTCCAAAGATAACTGGTCCTCACAATACCCTTTTTATAAATAAATAAAAGTAGTAGTCGTTTTATTATTTCATAGAGGTACGATAGAATTCCAACCTAGTTATAATGTTTGTTTTATGATTGCTTTTTATTATCGGGCTAAGACATTAATCAGTTTTTAATGTAGACAAGATTTGAACTCTAATTCTCTTATTCAATGACAAGAGAGTTTACCCAGAAGACTAACTAGAACCCATATAAAAGTAGTAATTAACTCTTCACATAGTTTTACTACATTCTCCCTTTCACTTATTTAAATTCTTATTGTATCTTCCTTCACCTCCAATCTATAGTCAAAATGGAAAAAGAAAATAGGAAAATTATTTCTTTTTACACAACATTGACCTTTTGCCTTTGGAGGTACAAAGAAAAATGGTGATATTATAATTTATACAAATTTGTTGTCAAAAAAAAAAAATTTATACAAATTTTACTGCATATGTCTTATAAATAAATACATCAAATTCTAAAACATAAATTAAAATTAAAATTAAAATGATTATTATTTATATGATACCAATCACATTTATTAACACGCAAATTTATAAATCTTTTAAAGTAAACTTACTAATAGCTTTAGGATTTATATATAAAAAAATGCATAAAATGTTTTATCATATTAAATATAAGGTCTTTATGTAAGATTATCTCCATTAGGAGACTTAGAGTGACCCTCATATAATTTATCCTAACTATAATAAGAGTGATAGATCAAGACCCATCCATGAAGAGACCATTTGTGAATTTGTGAACAACTATGTGACAAATTGAATGCTCATTAAACTAGCATACCCAAAATTTCCATGATCGAGAAATACTTCTCAAAAAATTTACTTAACAACAAATCAAGCTAGGAGAAATCAATTCTAGCTCCAAAACAGAGGGCAACTGCTTTAATCTTTCTTGAGACTGTTTCATAACATTATCTAATTATTTCTCAGCCACCTAAATGATTGAAAAGAAAAAAAAAATCACTTTCATAATGTCTCGAGATCTCCTAATAACATGTTGAAACTCAAGTCTCTACTTAAAAAAGTTGGAATCCTATCTTGACAATTGTTTTATTATGTGATTTATAAATATTAATTGAGTACTTGACAAAAAAACTAATGGTGTCTTGGGTAAGTGTTTGGATTTTGATTCCTATATATATTGGTTATTGCCTTTGTGAAAATTTATATTAATAGTGTCAGCATAATTGAAAAATACTAAAGTTGCTATAAATTTTAGTATAAGGGACTTATAAATTGGCATGTCAATGAATATAATATTAATTGGTGTCATATGATCAATATAATATCTTCATTTTTTAATTAATTCTTTTGTGTCACCACAATTTATACAATGTATATATATATAATAATAATAATATTTATAGTTTCTATAACATTATTCTAAATTATTTGTTGGACCATAATTCCTTGGAACATGATAGTTTCATTTAGAAACATGACCCTTACCTAGGAGGTTGTATATTATGTAATGTAAATATTCCCCTCATTACCTAATCTGAGAGTAGACTCCATAAGTTTACCCACATGTTTATTGTTTAGAGTCAATTTTTTTTTTCTATATAAAAAAATACACTTTACAACTGTCAATTTTTGGTTTAAACAAATAAATGAAATAATTTCTAAAATTATTTTTTAATGTTAAGATATTAAATGATGTCATTTTTTTTTTTTTTGAGAAGGATTAAATGATGTCATTTGAAAGGATATAACAGAAAGTTTTTAACGATAATGGACAAAAGGATTTAAATGCGGTGTTATCAAAGTTTATTATTAATATGATAAATTTTAGATTTAATTAACAAAAGTGATCAAAATTATAGGATGTCAAGTGTGCTGTCTCTTTTTTTTTTTTTTTTGTTGAAAATGAATACCCAAAAAATTGGCTGGTTAAAAAAAAAAAAAAAAAAACAAACACATATTTGCAACCCGCAGGACACTAGGAAAAGTAATGCTTCATGCATAAAAAATTTCACAATATTTTTTATAATAGAATTTTTTTTTTTTTTTTTTACAATAGGACAAAGTGATGGCCAATGATGCTTAAAATTTCACCAAAATTAGTTCACAAAAATTTTCTAAGTTTAACGAAATATATATATTGGAGAATCAAGTTTAAAGTAAGAACTTTGAAAGCACAATATCTGAGTCTTTTGGCTTAATATTGCCATTTTTAATCTTAATTAGCATTATAGGTACTATTTGAACTTAATTGGCAAATTGAGGAGAGAGAAAGAATTTCGGCAACAGTGTTGCCGAAATTCAACAAAAATAGGAGAGAGAAAAAGAAAAAAGGGGAGAGAGAAAGCAAAGGAATTTCGGCAACACTGTTACCGAAATTCCTCTGCCCAAAATGCTTCCCGTTCAGTTAAAAAAAAAGCAATTGCGGCAACGCCATTGCCGAAAAAGGAAAAACAAAAAAATTTGTTTTGGTAATTGTGGTAATGCGATTGCCGAAAATGGAAAAAAAAAATTATGAAATCTGTGAATGAGTAAAAAAAAAAGTTGTCATGTACACAATATTTTTACAATATTTTCATAATAAATCACACGTGATTAATTATTATTAGTTCAAAAAATTTGTGACAAATTAATTGTGGCAATGGCATTACTGAATATGTAAAAAAAAAGAAAATTTTTTTTGGCAATTGTGGCAATCCCATTGCCGATAATGTAAAAAAAAAAAAAAAAATTTGGCAATTGTGGCAATCCCATTGCCAATAATGTAAAAAAAAAAAAAAAAAAATTGGCAATTGTGGCAATCCCATTGCTGATAATGTAAAAAAAAAAAATATTTTTGTTTTTGTTTACATCACTTTAGAATAAGAATATTGTACTTGAGTTTACAGCGTGTAAGTTGTACTTGATAGTTTTCGCTGATTTCGGCAATGCCATTGCCACAATTAATTTGTCACAAAATTTTTAAACTAATAATAATTAATCACGTGTAATTTATTGTGAAAATATTGTGTATATGACAACTTTTTTTTTTTACTCTTTCACAGATTTCATAATTTTTTTTTTTTACATTATCGGCAATGGGATTGCCACAATTGCCAAAATATATATATATATATATATATATTTTATATTATCGGCAATGGGATTGTCACAATTGCCAATTTTTTTTTTTTTTTTTTTTTTTTTTTGCATTATCGGCAATGGGATTGCCACAATTGCCAAAATAAATTTTTTTTTTTTTTTTTTTTTTTACATTTTCGGTAATGCCATTGCCACAATTAATTTGTCACAAATTTTTTGAACTAATAATAATTAATCACGTGTGATTTATTATGAAAATATTGTAAAAATATTGTGTACGTGACAACTTTTTTTTTTACTCATTCACAGATTTCATAATTTTTTTTTTCCATTTTCGGCAATCGCATTGCCACAATTACCAAAACAATTTTTTTTTTTCCTTTTTCGGCAATGGCGTTGCCACAATTGCTTTTTTTTTAATTGAACGGGCAGCATTTTGGGCAGAGGAATTTCGGTAACAGTGTTGCCAAAATTCCTCTGCTTTCTCTCTCTCCCTTTTTCTTTTTCTCTCTCCTCATTTTTGTTGAATTTTGGCAACACTGTTGCTGAAATTCTTTCTCTCTCTTCAATTTGCCAATTAAGTTTAAATAGTACCTATAATACTAATTAAGATTAAAAATGGCAATATTAAACCAAAAGACTCACAATATCTTCTCAAAAAAAAAAAAAAAAAAAAAAACTTTGAAACCACAATAATTGTAAAGCTATTTACGCCAAAGTGATGGCCAATGATGCTTCAAAGGGTAACGGGGTTGGGATTTGGGAACGCTGTGGGATCCACGGGGCCTCCTGTCGGTGCCGGGGCCCATGGCCCATCACTCACAGGTATATTTTTATTTTATTTTTTGAGAATATTCACAGGTATATTTATTTACGACGAAATAATTGTTTGCTTTTTGACTTTGAAGTAAAGTAACTTTAGGAAAATAAGCATGTGAAAACGCATCGTTATGGCCCATCATCAATTACGCGTTTTACCATCATGCAGTACACAAGGCCCCGGGTCTTTATTATATTTTGATCGCTCTGTCTATTACATCCTCCTCTCACAGAAATCGTTCTCATCTTACTCTCCTCACAAAGTTACTATTCATTCAATTCCCACTAAGAAATGGCGGAAGGAGCTTTGTTCAACGTTGCTAAGGGAATCACAGAGAAAGCGGGCAACCTCTTAGCCCAAGAGATTTTACTACTCTGGAATCTTAAAGACGAGTTTGAAAAGCTCAACAACACGGTTTTGACAATCAGTGCTGTGCTTCAGGATGCAGAGGAGAAGCAGCAGCACAACAATCAAGTCAGAGTGTGGCTGAAAAGGCTGAACGATGCACTTTATGAAGCGGACGACTTGCTGGATGTCATCTCCACTGAAGCTTTACGACGGGAAGTGATGACAAGGAACAAGAAGGCAAAAGAGGTACACATCTTCTTTTCCAAATCCAATCAACTTGTATATGGTCTTAAAATGGGTCATAAGGTTAAGGCAGTGAGGGAGAGGCTAGATGCAATAAAAAATGATAAAGGGTTCCACTTAGATGAACGTCCTATAGAGACACAGGTGGGGAATCATGGGGTGAGAGAAACTCATTCTTTTGTACGTAGTGAAGAAGTCATTGGGAGAGACAAAGATAAGGAAGTGATTATAAGAATTCTTTTGGATACCAATGTTGAAGAGAGTGTTTTGATCCTTCCAATAGTTGGACTTGGAGGGCTAGGGAAGACCACATTAGCTCAATTCGTATTCAATGATGAAAAAATCAAGAAACATTTTGAGAAAAAATTATGGGTGTGTGTATCTGATAACTTTGATGTAAAAATGATTGTTGAAAAAATCCTACAGTCTGCAAAAAATGTGAGAATAAAAAAACTTGAAATGGAGCCATTAATTAAGATTCTTAAGGAAGAAATTGATGGAAAAAAATACCTACTTGTGTTCGATGATGTATGGAATGAGATTCCTCAGGAATGGCTTAAACTAAAAACTCTTTTAATGGATGGGGCAATAGGTAGTAGAATATTAGTGACTACACGCAGTACTACAGTGGCAAAGATTACAAAAACTGTTCAACCATATATGTTAGAGGGTTTAGATAAAGAGAAGTCCTGGTCTTTATTTAAGCAGATGGCATTTGGAAATGGACAAGAGCCAGAGAATCCAATAATTAAGGCAATTGGAGAGAAAATCCTGAAAAAATGTAGAGGAGTCCCCCTAGCCATAACGACTATAGGACGCCTATTATACTTTAAAAACACGGAAAAAGAGTGGTTATCTTTTAAGGATAGTGAGCTTTCAAAAATAGAAGAAAATGACATCCTACCAACACTTCGGTTGAGTTATAATTATCTTTCATCACATTTGAAACAATGTTTTGCTTATTGTTGTTTATTTCCAAAGGATTACAAAATTCATAAAACAACATTGATTAAAATGTGGATGGCTCTAGGGTTCATTAGGTCTTCAAGTCCAGGCCAATGCTTGGAAGATATTGGTGATGATTATTTTATGAATTTGCTTTGGAGATCATTCTTTCAGGAAGTTGAAGAAGATGAGAGAGGCAATATACTACAATTTAAAATGCACGATCTTATGCATGATCTTGCAAAATCAATAGCAGCATCTGATAGCGCCACTTTTTATTCAAAAGAGGAAGGCATTCATGAAAAAACACGCCATGTATCATTTGATCAAACGTTTCTCTCATTATCAACAATTCCAAACTCGTTGTATAAAGCAAGTACGTTAAGAACATTTCATTTGCCAATTGAATCAAGATATTCATATGTAAGCTTCAATAAGTCAACTTGTAATGCAATTGTTTCAAGTTTTAAGTTCATACGCTTGTTGGATCTACATGGTACACACATTGAAACACTTCCAAGATCTATTGGGAAGTTAAGGCATTTAAGGTATCTCGATCTATCTGATAATTCCATCGAGATACTTCCTAATTCCATTACAAGATTGCATAATTTGCAAACACTAAGACTCTCTAGATGTCCAATTAAAAAATTGCCTAAAAAAATTAACAAATTAGTCAATCTTAGGTATCTTGAGATGGATGAATGTCAGGATTTGACTCATATGCCATGTGGAATAGGGCAATTGACTAAGCTACGAACATTGTCACAATTTGTGATAAGTGAGAGTACTTGTTTTGCCTTAAGGCCTAACGGCAGATTGAAGGAACTCTACAAACTAAACGAGTTGAGAGGATCGCTAGAGATTAGAGGATTGAGACACGGAAAAGATGCTGCATTAGAATCTAAGGATGCAAATATGAAAGAGAAACAACATCTTCAAGGCTTGACGTTACGGTGGATAAATGAAAATGACGTGGATGAGTCCAACGTTGGGTATGATGAAGAGTCACTTGTAGCCTTGCTCCCACATGGCCCACCTTCAAATCTTCAAGAATTGTGTTTAACTAGATACTGGGGAGTGAAATTTCCAAGTGCGATTTCTTCGCTTTCAAATCTCGTAAACTTGTCCTTAGAAGAATGTAACAAATGCCAACATCTTCCACCGTTGGAGCAATTTCATTCTCTCAAAACTCTCTCTCTTAATTTCATGAATGATTTGGAGTATATATCAGAGAGAGAAAACAACGGGGAGTTCTCTGATTCTACATTCCTCCCATCTCTAGAGCAACTCACAATTAGATTTTGCCGTAATCTAAAAGGATGGTGGCAACGACAGAGGGATTCTGTTGAGGAGTTCCATAATCATTCACTGCCTTCATTTCCTCATCTTTCCAACTTACAAATTCAGATATGCCCTGAGCTGATATCCTTACCTCTCTTTCCATATCTCGAAGAGCTAGAGCTGAGTAAATGTAGCTTGAAGCCATTGGAGCAAACACTGAGAATGGAGGTGATAAACACGGCAACCCCAAAGAACCTGACATCAATAGCAGCAACATCAACCTCTTCTTCTTCTACACTTGCCGCTTCCTCGTTCATCCCTCTCTCAAAATTGAAGTCCATGTCAATTTGGGATATGGAGGAAACTCTGCCCAAGGAGTTGATGTGCAACCTCATTTCTCTCCAAGATTTAAAGATATATTATTGTTGTGGTCCTCTCCCTCTCTCTCGACATCTCACTGCCCTTCAGAATTTGACAGTAATGGGTTCTGAAGAGGTTGATTTAACAAACGATGGAGATGAGATGGAATGGCATGGCCTTCAGAGCCTTCGCAACCTAGAATTCAAGTTCCTTCCAAATTTGGCCACTCTGCCGGTGGGGATTCAATATCTCACCTCTTTGCAGACACTGAAAATTCAGAGTTGTACAAGATTGTTGGCTATACCAGAGTGGATCGGTAAGATTACCTCTTTGCAGACACTGCAAATTGAGTATTGTACCATCTTATCGAAAAGATGCGAAAGGGAAGCGGGTGAAGATTGGAGTAAGATTGCGCACATCCCACACTTGAAAATCAGGTAGCTATCTAAGCCACTCTTTTATCCCAGTCCTTGATAGAACATCAAAAATCCAATCTCTTCTTCTTCACTAAATTTCCTGGTAATTAAATTTCAGATGAAGAACCTACTCTTACGATTTGGAGCTTAATCAAACCTTTTGGGCGCTGCAATTGCTCAACAAGTCAACAAACTCACTGGTAATATCTCTTTTCATTTTTCGTCTTTTAGATGCTCATAGGATTTTCATTCTTTAATTTATGAATTCCCATATTAGGAAAAAGAATATGTGAATTTTCCCAAATCTATTTCTTCATTTTGGCAAATTACATCTTTGTATTTTGAACTGAGTTGATCTCTTTTATATGCTTTATAAACAGAGTAAAAGATCAATGGTACAAGATGATATCGGGCAATATTGTGAGAAGAATAAAATCTGGTAGCCATTCTGCAGGAACTAGCATGTTGTGCAGGTATTTGGTTGATTTAATTTCAATTTCTTGTTATATCTACAGACTTTTTATTTTTTGGGGGTAAATACTACTATATCTTCAAATATTGATAGACAGTTTAGTATCTGAATTAACAGAGTAATTTTTGCATTTCATCCTGATTTTATTTCAGTATCTGTAAAACACAGTCTTGATACTGAATAGTCCTCACTTTTCAGTTTTTAATAAAAAATTTCATTTATTGTAGGAGACCTATCATTCAGTAAGGGATTTAGCACATCTTGAAGATTCATTCTATTTATATATGTATACAATTTTCTGGAATTGGCTTACAAGGTGAAGGCGAGGCCCCATCTCAATCAAGCTAAATCAGAAAGATCAATGCTTTTTAATGTGCACCTCCTCTCTATATGCTTCTCTTGAATGATGGTTAGCACTCTTTCTATCTCTCATCTGTTGATTGTGGAAATTTTCATTTTGAATGGTAATTTTTATTTATTTTTGAGGTGGGTATGTCACTTTTAGGAGAATGAAGCATGAAGCAATGCAAGATATTGGAGAGGTGGATTCGCCGTTGATATTTGTGCCCTTACCAGTGAGGATTTCCCAAAGATTTATAGATACTGGGAATTCATCAGTGTCTCATCTTACCACAAAGATGCAAAAGGAAGTATGTGAGGTTTTCCATAAGATTTGTTACATCCTAGAGTTGGAAGGAGATCCAATTCAGTGGTGAGAAAACTTATGTCTACATATCATTGTTTTTTCCCTGTCCTTGATAGAAATCAAAATCAAAATTTCCTCTTTGTTCTCTCCAAGAAATGGAGCTTAATGAAAAAACAACACTCAATGGTATTAGTATTTTTGTTCTCTACAACTCAACAAAATATGTGAATTTTCCTTTTATCTATTTCTTATTTGTATCATGGTATCTCAAACTGAGTTGATTAGGTGGTGTATCTAGATGCCATGGTTTCTCACCGTGTAATTTGTAAATAGTTTTAAAATTGGCACTTGGTGATATTGTGGTAATGTTTGTGGGGAGGAGTAAATCTAGCGTATAAATCTACAGTACAGTAATTAGCTTGTTGTGCAGTATTTGTGTTTATTCCTTTTCGTGTTGTGTAGTATCTACAATTGATGATGACAACCACAACAAAAATTTACACAATTTAAGTTGCTAAGAACTATTTTGTCAATAACAGATAATTTATGCATTTCCTCCTTATTTTGTTTAGTATCTTGGTGTTAATTGAAAAGAAAGGTGCTAGTGCTACACTTGGTGTTCTAGAAGTTCACAATTTTAGGGGTGGATTTGGATTCTTGGACTTGATTTTGATGCAATATCTCTGTTTATTTATGTATTTCTTTGTTGGAATTTTAGGGTTTTAGGTTCTTGGATATGGTTTTGGTTGTTATGAGTTGGGGTTGGTGATTTCAATTGTTGGGGTTTTGGGACTGTTGGACATTTCAAGGAGATTCAGATAAGGCTCTTGCAGCAAGTTATTGTGTCATTGTGCAGAGTATTTTAGCATTAAAGTTAGCTCTATTGGGTTTCACTTTGTATGATTTTTGACGTTATTCATTTTAATACAGTTGGCTGGGCTTGCTGCTGTGGGTCGAGATTACTATGGTGTGTTCCCATTGAGAGGTAAATTGCTCAATGTGAGGGAAGACAGCTCACTGAGAATAAAGAAATTGGGTACATAAAGCAGATTCTTGGACTTCAGCAGCATAAAGAATACACCAATGTAAAATCTTTGAGATATGGTCATTTGATGATAATGACTGATCAGGTGCGCCTTAAGTTTCTCTTACTGCTTTGTTCTTGTTTTAAGCTTACAATTCTCTCTACAAGGCACACTGACAGCCTTCAACAAATATAAAATTTTAGCTATAATTCTTGTACAGGATCATGATGGTTCCCACATCAAAGGGATGTTGATCAATTTTAGTCATTCGTATAGGCCATCACTGTTAAAAGTTCCATCTTTCTTAATTGAGTTTATCATTCCTATTGTGAAGGCTGGTATTTTCAGTTAACTAGTTCAAATATTAGCACAACTTCAATATAAGTGGAATGTTTCTTGAGGGAAAATGATTATTTATCATCTTTGCAGGCAACTCACAAAAATGGGACACAATTATCATTTTATACCATGCCTGAGTACGAGTCATGGAAGCACAATTTGACGGGCAATGCAAATGGGTGGTCTATCAAGTACTATAAGGTTTGCGTTGTTAAATTTGTTACATGTGAACCAATTAGAGAACCTTTTATTTTATTATCTGTTTTCTGTCTTTTGCATATTGATTTGTTTGTGTCTTTTTAGGGGTTGGGAACAAGCACATCAAAGGAAGGAAGTGAGTACTTTGCAAATCTTGAGAAACACAGGAAAGATTTTATTTGGGTAGATGAACTCATGAACAGGATGGGGAGGCCATTGAGCTGGCATTTAGTAAGAAGAAGATAGAAGAGAGGAAGAGTTGGCTTAGGCAGTTTGAGGTCAAAGTTTTTCCATGCTTTCTTCTTGTGTTTTTAGAGAAAGTGAATGAATATATATCTAATATAACACCTTCTGAATATGCACCCTGGTACTCACCTTGATCAGACGGGCAAGCTCATAAAATACAGTGACTTTGTCAACAAGGAGCTTATATTGTTTTCAATGGCAAATCTTCAGAGGTCTATTCCCTCCATGGTTGATGGCCTGAAGCCTGGCCAAAGGAAAATTCTTTTCTGCTCTTTCAAGGGGAACTCTGTCAAGGAAGCAAAAGTTGCCCAGTTTTCTGGTTGTGTTTGAGCATTCAGCTTATCATCACGGTGAACAGGGTCTTGCGAGTACCATCATCGGAATGGCACAAGACTATGTGGGCTCCAACAACATTAGCCTGCTTCAACCAAATGACCAATTTGGCACTCGTAATTATGTGAGATAAACATGCCTCATGTGTTACTCTGTAAAGTTGAATCTACTTCAGTATGCATTTTTAGTTCTAATCTTATTATCACATTTTGAATTTCAGATGAAGAACCTACTCTTAGGATTTGGAGCTTAATAAAACCTTTTGGGTGCTGCAATTGCTCAACAAGTCAACAAGCTCACTGGTAGTATCTCTTTTCTTTTTTCCTCTTTTAGATGCTCATAGGATTTCATTCTTTAATTTATGACTTCCCATATTAGGAAAAAGAATATGTGAATTTTCCCAAATCTATCTCTTTGTTCTAGCAAATTACATCTTTGTATCTTGAAATGAGCTGAAGAGTTGTTCTGTTTTATATGCTTCATTTCTCAGTTTGTAAACAGAGTAAAATTGATAGCCATTCTGCAGGAACCAGCATGTATTCGGTTATATCTACAGAACTTTTTATTTTTACTACTATGTCTACAAATAGTGATAGACAGTTTAGTATCTGAGTTATCGGAGTAATTTTTGTATTTCATCCTGATTTTGTCAAGTAGCTTAGTTTTCATTAAAAAGACTGCTTGATAATTGAATCAATTGTTAATTTCTAATTGAATGGAAAATGTTTCTCAACCAAAGCAACTGAGGTCTCACTAGTAATCAACTGATTTACATTGGGAATTCAATAACAAACAACATGATGGCATTGAATTGATACTAGTTAAACATCTGTGGCTTTGGTGATTGAATTCCCAATGTATATGTTTAAATAAATTACGATATCAAGCATTTTGTCATTGCTTGATATTTGTGTAATAGTTTAGTTTTCATTAAGTTGTCTTGTTCCTTACCTAATTAAATCTTTTGAAATAGATTAGGTTCCAATTTTCCCCCCTTTTATTCATAGTTAGCAAATTACTACTTTCCTCAACTAGTCCCATTTTAATTTATTTCCCAAACTTAGGTCTGATTGATTCTTTTGAATGAAAGACCATAACTTGGTGTTACAACTCAGAGTACTCCCAATTTCATGAATAGCTTAAATTCATGGTGAATGACTCGTGGACTTCTCAACCAGCAAGACTTCCTTGAACAAGGATTACTTGTTGAATTCTATTACTTCATAAACAATTTTCCGGAATTGGCTTCAAGGTGAAGGCGAGGCCCCGTCTCAATCAAGCTAAATGAGAAAGATCAATGCTTTTAAATGTGCACTTCCTCTCTGTATGCTTCTCTTGAATGGGTAGAGGTCCACTCATTTTAATAAATTTTTTATTAAGCCAAAATATATATATACATATATATATACACACACACACACATATATATATATGATTGCTAAATAACTATAGCTATCAAACAAAAGACAACAAATGAGTACTCTTCCAACTGTTTGGGTCTGCAAGTAAAATTATGAATAGATTATTGTTACTAATAGGAACTCCTCTCTTCATATTGCTCATATTAATGTTTCAATTATGTTCACTTTCTTGGTAGTGGTTCTTGTATCGGTGAGTATTGGAATTGGGCACATGTTCCAAAAGTTTCATTCTATGAATCAAGTTAGATATATCAACACTTTTCTGGACAGAAATTTGCATTTAAGGAGAAGGTAAGGCTCTGTCTCAATTCATCCAAATGAAGCTCCTAGTTTTCTACCTGACTCTTATTTGACATTTTTTCTTACTAGAAATTATGAAATGTTCCCGGTATGCCAAATAAAATTGCTGCACAAAGGACTGCAAAGGTTTTCCACAACAATTTTCTCTGGTAGCAGCTTTTCAGAACCCATGGAAAAATGGGCTTCTGAATTCTTATTGTCTCAACTGATTAACAAGTGGATTAGAGAGTTTTTTTTCCCACCAAGGAGTTTTCCATCGATCAGACCATCTGTGGTTAGTTTGCAGTTCCTGGAGATTTTATTGGTCCTCCTTGGTGTTTAGTTTCTCTCACATTTAAACATCAGAATGGATTGTTTATCTTAGAAATTTTTGATTGGTTGATAAATGTGTGAAGTATGCTTTCTAGATATTGTGAGAAAGAAGTTATTTTTGCTTAATGGATAAAATTTAAGTATAAGTACTTGCACTCACTAACTTTAGGAAACAAAAGCCTCATATAGCATTCAATTACAAAATTTGCATTATTGTTTTTTTCACGCTCAAGATTTTCAAAATATTTCTTAAGATAATCACCATATGAATGTTTGGATGAAGTTCCATATTATTTTGTTTAAGCATTGATTATGTGTTTGAGTTCTTTCTTCTTCCACGAGAGTGGAAAATTAACCACTTGTGCAATTAGCTAACCTTATTTGAATGCATTTCTTGTTAGGCACTGATCAACTCAGAATTTTCAATATGTTAATTGGAGTTAACACAATTAATCAATTTCATTTGTTATTCATCCAATATTAAGTTTTGTCCTAACAAATGCCAGGTTACTCTTTTTTTGCAGATTAGATGACAAGAGCAACAAATGTCATCTCATAGCACTGTGAAGTCCACCACCTTGGAGGACTTGTGCTTTTGTGCGGTAGAATGGAAAATAAGGGTAAGTGGATATAATAAAAGAAAAACATCAATTTTTGGTTTTGTATTTGGTTGACTGGTCTGCATAACTTGCATATTGTCTTATGATAGACTTCTATGTCCAGAAAAATGTTTAGGTATCATGTTGGAGCAGATATAAATTTGATTTTAAACCAAGAAGAGAATGGGAATTAGCAGATGAAGGAAGCAATTGAAGGAGTTCTTGTTTGTTCCATGTAGTCGAAGATCTAACAACCATCAAGAAGAGCTACTCTATCCCCAACTGGGAGGGGTATTCTTAAGTTAGGAATTCAACCACCAATGTCAAGTGTGAAAGTCAAATTTGAGCCATATCTGACTTGGACTCCTTTTGTTGACTTTGGCTTGGACTCTATTCTTTTTTGGTTTTGTACTGTACTTGGTTTAGGATTTGAATCATTTTCCTACTGCACCTTGACTTGGGGTACTATATATATGTGGGCTCTTTATGTAAATATCTTCAGCCTTGGCTCTTGTAAACTGAGAGAGTGAGAGTTCTTTGAATGTATTTGGAGTTAGGGTTCTATGAGAGTGTCTTTGTATCACATTTGTAATCTCCTTATTTTCTTAGTGAAACTTTCTTGACACCACCTGTGGATGTAGGCCTAAGGCTGAACCACGTAAATCTTTGTCTTCTTGTGTGATTCTTTCTTCTATTTTTCTGTTTATATTCACATAAACCCATTATTATTCTCTACACTTACAAAAAATGGACATCAAAACTTCTGCTATGTCAATAGATCTCTTCTATTGATCCCTCTCTCCTGCTAGTCATTTAGAAAGGTAATCTATTCCCCCTTTATCTTTTGGTTATTCCATTGGCAGATAACTTGCAAGCTTGATTTTGTTTCATTCCTTTTTGTCCCCATTTCTTTGGATGAATTTTGAAATTCTAAGTATCTTTAGTTTAGTGTTGCTGTGAGCTATACAATGAGTTTTTCATAGTTTATCTCCTTAAGTTTAAGGCATCCATAATTTCTTTATTTTATTTGTGCATTTTGATGAATCCATGTTTATATATGTACTTGGTTGAAAAGTACTTGTAAACCAAGCTTCATGTAGTGGAATTTTATGAATATACCAATTCAATCTCTGCAAATTGCAGATATATGCATTTGATAATTTGGAGATCAATTATCTTGTGTGCTTTCCTATTATCAGTTAGTTCCACTTACTGAACCAATTTATCTGCCTAAAAAATTTCAATATCTCCTGTAAATAGATATTTGCTGATTGTCAGGTGTAATTTTCTTAGCCCTTTCTATTTGGTTAGGAAGCACACTTTTTATACCTCAAAGTTTGCCCTATATAGAGGAGAAAAGCTATAAAGTTGAACCAGTTGATTATAAATGCTGATTAGATCAAGCTCTAGAGACAAATAGTGAGACCTTTTTTTGCAAAGAAGAGGCACTATATTGGTCTAAAAATCGATGATTTATGTTATGACTGCTGGACATATAAGATCTTTGTAAGAACGTATTTATTGGTTTTTTCATAGTATGTTCAAGTGCAACAGATGCAATTAGCATGTTATAGTTTATTCTTCTGTGTAGTGTGGATATCATTGAAGTGCTTTGTCCTCAATTAGATACTACTACATACTCTACATATCTACAGCGTAGCATACCAACAATCATGTAGGAGAAATCAAAAACAAAAGCATAGCCTTAAACCCATTGGTTTAAGTTCTCCAAAAATCCTTGTTGAACTGATATTATTGAAGGGAAAGGGAATGATTATTACATGTTGGCATCAATCTATATATTTAAGTGGATTGTAGATTCAATTGACAACAAAACTGTAGACATTTCATTAAACATTCTGCTTATGGTAAGTGCCTTCAATATCTATAGTCACATGATATTTTTTCAATATATGCCAATTTTTTTAAAAAATAAAATAAAATAAAATTCTATAGCATTGCTTAAAGCTATATAATAGCGATGATACTATGTTTTTAGCTTTTTTTATTTTTTATTTTATTTTTAATTTTTTGAGTAATTGACCTGCCATGAATTTGTGTGTGGTAAACTGGTTATGTGTTCAATTATGTGATAATTAATTATGAGAAAAATGGTGATTGAGGTATAAAATTTGTTACCTTCGAGAATTGACTTATTTAAAAAGAATTTTTTAAAAATAAACTTTATTCTTCTGATGAAAGCACTTTAAAGTTTAAACCTTAATTATTTGATTATTGTTTTGAGAAAATGTACCTCATTGTTCATTCTTATTCCATATTAATATATAATATGCGACTTCAAGCATATTTTATTCAAATAATAGTAATAATAATAAATAAATCAAGAAATATGTTGTAAACCCTATTTTTCATTGAGTTAAAACATTAGTTGCTAGCTCCCATGGATGTAGGCATGAATCAAGAAAAAATTGGAGATCAATTATCTAATTACAAATTATAGATTTATGTATTTCATAATTTGGCATGTGAAAAAATTGGAGATCAATTATCTAATTACAAATTACAGATTTATGCATTTCTTAATTTGGCTTGAAAAAAAATTGGAGATAATTATCATGCTTACTTATTACTAGTTAGCTCCACTAGCTGAATCGATTTACATGCCTCTTAATGTCTCAATGTCTCTTTATGATTAAAATTTGTGCCTAGATATCTGCTAATTGTTAGTTACATTTTTCTTTTACCCATTTCTATTTAATAGGGAAGCTAAATTTTGTACCTTGAAGATTGCACTGCATGGAGGTTAAAAGCTGTAAAATTGAGTAAATTGATTTTATTTGTAAATATTGTTTAGTTCAAAGTCTAAAGACACTATTTTCCTTTTTCGCCAAGAAAAGACACCATCTTGGTTTAAAATTTCTTAATGCCTTGCTAAGGACTGATTTGTGCATGATTTTACATACATGACTGGCAGGTATTGTTGTTATCAGAAAATGCTGCAACTAGCATGTTGGTCATACTTATACCAGTAGTGTGGATAATTAAAAGGCCTTGTTCTTGACTAGATACATCTACAACATGGTATTCCAACCATTGTGTAAGAACCACATTATGAAATGTACTTACAGGCTAACCTTTCCATTGTAATTAAGAAACCTTGTTAGTAGCTTTTGAATTTGTTCTCCATCAGTTTATACATAGTAATTAGAAAGAAGCAAAAAGCATAAGCCTTAAAAGTCCTTGCTGAGATGCTATCAAAAAAGGAATAATTATTCAATGTAGGAACTAGTCTCTGTTTTTCAAGTGGATTGTAGGCCCAGTTTAGAATAAATATGCAAATATTTCATTGAAGTGCAAGCTTCTGCTATTAAAGTGGATTGCTCACATTAACTTATTTTCTATAGCCTTCTGATTATCACATAAACTTATTTAAAGCAATGGCCCATAAGCCTATTATTGCATTCACTAGATTACTTGGACCAGCCCATTAGAACTTGGACTCCCTTCCTTGCAACGTGATCCAACGGTGCATGGTCTGAATATATACATTATTTTTTGGGTAAATAAAATTAGGTATATAAAAATCCAAAGTTTATATCATATTTTAGATTAGGTATCAGATTTGATGATTTTGTCAATTAAAGTCCCAAATTAATAAAATCGTTCCAATTTAAGGCATCTATCCATGTTTATTATTCATTTAAGTTATTATGACAGTAAAAAAGCTTATAAAAGCTGGAATTTGTTAATAAAATCTTGTGTTTTACAGAAGATTTATTCATCAATCAATTTAGTGGCCATTTTGAGAGAGAGAGAGAGAGAGAGAGAGAGAGAGAGAGAGAGAGAGAGAGAGAGAGAGAGAGAGAGAGAGAGAGAGAGAGAGAGAGAGAGAGAGAGAGAGAGAGAGAGAGAGATTGTTTTGGCTCTACAATTGTACATAGTAATGTAAATAAATAATAAGAATAATGTTATGTCGATAACACTTTTATAGCAAATTATAAATGACAGTTTGTTACAAGTTGTTATCTGAAAGCATGATTAATGTAAAAACACTAATACTTGTTTAGACCCCAAATTTAAATTACGGTTTGATTAATTTTACTCTACTTATCTAAGTGTAGAATAAGAGTAAATAAATCCTAAAACCGGAACAACTCTCTTAAGCATAAGCATGTACAATAAACAATATATGTAAAGCTTAAAGAGTAAGGGAAGATAGATACACAACACAAAATAACACCAAGGCGTATTATTGAAGAGGAAACCTAAATACTGGGCGAAAAAACTCTCTGCGGCCCTCCAAACCGAAATTGATCTACTAGTGAATAAAGTTGGAGTACACGAATATCAAAAATACCCTCCAAGTCTAATCTACTCAATGTACTTGAACCCTCCAAGTTTTAGCTACTAACGGGCTTCACCGAGTCATGTCTTCACTATTTATCCAAATCCCGCAATTAGCTCCAAATTGCGTCCGTCATCCTTGGCTTCCTCCAATACTTCCCACATGCACCAAAACTTCTCACAACTCTCAAATTGGGTGAGGAAAGTATTTGGGCTATGAACTTCTCAAGGATTTATAATTGGAGAGGTAGAAATAGAGGAAAACTAAGAGAAATGTTTAGATAATTGTGGGTATACAATCTTCTAACTCTTAAGTGTTTGACTAGGGTTTTCTCTCTCAAAAACTCCTTACAATTTCTTAGGTAATGAGGATTTATATATGTGTATGTAAAAGAAATGAGAAAGACTCAATTTTAAATCCTGGTAGAGAGTTTCGCGAGTCACTCACGAGTTGGCCAAGTCGCGAAGTGACTCGCGAAATCTAGCCTAGAAAAGTCTGTTCAAATTCCAAAATGTGCAGCTCACGTGGCATTTCGCTGGTCGGTCCACTCACGAGGCAGTTGCGAACTTTTCTGTCTTGAGCTTTTTTTCTTCAAACTTTCACATTCAACCCTTACATTAAATCTCACAAACATACAGGGAAAAGATTGAACAATTACAATAAAATTTGATACGGAATTAAAGTCAATAAGAACATAGTTGTAAATCACAACTTTACATTATTGGTGGACAAAAAGTAATTTCGGTAGTAGTTTTAAATTAGAATCAATAACAACTTACCACCTATAATTTGTTATGAAAGTATTGTGAAAATATTGTGGATGTAGCAATTTTTTAATTATAAAGATAAATAGAGACTTCCAATTTGAACTAGTTTCATAAGTTTGAGATATTAATTGACAAATTAAAAAACTTATAAAGATAAATGTATGGTTCATTTAATATAATTTCCTCTCTTTCTCTCAATATATATATTTTTATTGAATAATGACAATACTGGCATGAAACAGTTTAGAAGTGTAATGTGCAATCTTTATTTTTTTATTTTTAAAAAGTATATAAAATTGTCTTTCTTATTAGTCCTTAGAATTTCAAAACTCTTCAATTCAGTTCTCAGTTAAACGGTCATCCACTTCTGCTGTTAAGACCCCAAAACGTACAACATGGTTTTGGCCTGATTTTAAATTTTATTTGATTATTTATTTCTTAATTTAAAAAAATGTTAATTAAAAAAAACCCTAAGTAACCCGAATCTGAAGAACCAAAAAAAAAAAAACCCACCCCCAAAAACAATTCCCTAACCCAATAGAAAGAGAAAGAGATTGAGAGACCTCTTATAAATTTTCAAAGAGGAAGAAAGAAATAGACGAGATCAAAGATGATGTCCAAGAGACGAATAAGAAGCTCCAATTTAATGGTAGGTTATTTCGTCTGTATTGCTGTGCTGACATTTTCAAACGTACAGTGCAGGATGCATTTGAAGTGATATGGAGGGCAATTCACACAATAGATAGACTAAAATGTACTTTGGGAAACCATATAATAGGTGGTATATGACAGACTAATAAAGATGGCTTTTAGAGAGTGAGGCTAAGGAAGAATTCAAAGAAGAGAATGACTGAGACAAAAAGCCATCTGCTAATGAGTGGAGCAAAGTTGAAGGCATTTGTAAACAATTATTATTAGAGAGTTTATATAATGCAGCAAAAGCTTTTCTTTGAAACAAAAAGATTCAACGGCATGCATGCATGCATGCATCTATCTTCAGAATTTTCAGGAGGTAAGGGCAAATTTGACCAACGAGACTAATTCTTCAGACAGTTTTATTAGCTAATAAAACTAGAGACATGGCCATAAGAGGTCTCTCAATCTCTCAATTTATTTCTCTCTCTCTTTCTCTCTATCTATCGGGTTAGGGATTTGTTTTTGTGGGAAGGGATTTTTTTTTTTTTTTCCATCAAAATCGGTTAGGGACAACAATTTTTTTTTTTTAAATTTACGTTTTTTAAATTAAGAAATAAATAATAAAATAAAAAGTAAATATTAAAATCATGCCAAAATATTGTCTTTTTGATGTTTTAACAGAAAACTTAAACGGAGGCATTTTGAAATTTAGAGAACTGAAATAAACCAATACAAACTTAAAAAACTAAAATTAAAAGTGACGAAACTTAAAGAAAAATGATATGTTCACAACATTTTTACAATAAATCCTAAGTGGCAGATTGTTATTGGTTCTTATTGTTGGGTTAAAAAAGTAATTTCAGTGCTAAATTCAAATTTAAACCAATAACAACTAACAATTTGTAATTTATTGTGAAAATATTGTAAAAATGTTGTGGACGTAGCACTTCTCTAACTTAAAATGTGAGTTTTACATTTTGATTAAAAATTAAAATTAAAAAAAAAAAAAAAAACAAATTCAATCCAATAACAGATATTTTTTAAACTTTGATAGGTTTTAAATTTTTTGCAAGCTATTATTAGTTCCCAAAAATTATGTGACAACTAACATCTTACGTTCACCATTCACCGGTCAAAAGTCTTTCTACTAAGTCACTACATGCCGGTTGCAAATACAGCTCGTATTCACTTCCACTCCGCCGTAGATATTCAGAGCACGAGTTCGTGAAAAATCATTCAAAATGCGTAGCATCCTCACTCCTCCTTGGTAATTTTTTTTTCTCTCTGTTTTTTTTTTTTTTTTTTTTTTTTTTTTTGAAAGCAATCTGTGCCTGAGAAAATCTGGGTTTTATTTTTATTTGTCTCTTTTATTTTCTTATTTATATGTTTTACTTTTATAGTCATAGACCAGCATCAGTTCATGTATATCTGATCCGTGCTACTATGATTGTGAAAATCTATATATGTGTTTGTATTGTTAGTATCTGCTATCTTCATCTTTTCATTTCACTTTGTGTTCGGTTAGCTATGTCTTCATCTGTGGATATCTCAACACAAACCGATGAATTCTTGACCTTTGAGAACATCATTGCCTCCCTGCTTACTCGTCTTTCCGCACTCAAGGGCTCTGTCCCTCAATCCAGCAGCAGTAACAACACCACTGACAAAAATAGTGGCAGTAATGATCTCAACAACGACAACACCACCATCGCCGCCACCACCACTGACAACGGTCATTCACTTAACGAAGAATGTCTTGTTACTCACAGGCAATTTGATAAGTTACAGAGAGATCTCGATCAAATTAAAGAAGCTTTCGGCAAACTGAAGAATTTTGAGCACGATGCCGGTGAATCAATCAAGAATATTGAATTCTGCCTTGATGACATCTCCAATATAGTTGTAGAGGCTTCTAACGATGCCCTCCCAATTCAAGCCAAGCTTAGTGCAATAAAAAAAAAAAAATGCCTTGAAGTTGAAGTTGAACATTCCATCATTGCCACTCAAAATGTCTACTAAATCGAGGCCAACTAATGGGTCCAATAGTGTGGTTAATGAATTTCTGAGCTTACATATGAATCATAAGTTTGTATGTAGCTCAGTTTTCAATGAATTTAAGGAAGTTTTTGAGAACCTTGATATGAGGCCGAAGCTTTGCTACTTGTCCTTTGCTGTTCTTACAGAGGATGTGGTAGTAAAGAGGAGGATACTGATATATTGGTGGGTCGGAGAGGGTTTAGTGGATCCTCCAAGTACTGGAGAAAAGAGAGCTGAAGATGTTGCTGATGAGATCCTTAAAGAACTGGAGCTGAAGGGATTTATTAAGCCTGTTAAGGAAAGGTGCAAACTGAACAGGTTTAAGATGCAGTCTTTGGTGCACTATGGGTTATTTATTATGCTTGCCCAGGAGGCTGGGTTCTTTGATTGTCATTTTTATGGGATTCCAACTGTAAATTCTTCCCAGTGTAACAGGTTATGTTTAGTGAAGGATGGAACTTTGGAGCAGGTATTGAAAAATAGTCCTAATTCAGATCAGGAGAAACTGCAAACCATATTCAGTGTTAATGAGAGTTTCCCTGATCTCAGATTTGAGTGGTTTGCAAAGCTGAAAAATGTTAACATTTGTTGAGTGGTTTTCAAGGATGAAAAATGTCAATGTTCTTTAATTGGGAAGGTGGAAAAGCTCAGATTAGCATCACATTGTAAGGGAATGCTCACTTGAGAATCATATTGAAGTAGAAAGCGCTGAATTCTTAAAAGGGTTGAAGATTATGAAATGTTTAAGGCTTTTAAACCTGCAAGGAGTGTCTAGAATTGAAGAGCTTCCCAATTCCATAGGCAAGATAACAAATTTGAGGATTTAGATCTCAAAGCCTGTCACAATCTGGAGGCACTTCCAGATGGGACTGTTACTCAAGAAGCTGTCACACCTGGATATTTCAGAATGTTACTTGTTCTGTATGTTGGGGAATTTAACAAAAATTCCAACCTGTGAGAAACAAAACAAATAGAGAAAACACACGTCAAAGAAAACAATCACACGCACAAGACAATATTTACGTGGTTCGGCAATTTGCCTACGTCCACGGAGTTGCAGGGATTTCACTATTATTAGGGAAAATAAAATAGTGCACAAGAACACTCTCAAGAAACCCAAATCCCAATTCCACCCTAGCACTCTCTCACATAAAAAATAGGAATAGAAGTTGGCTGCCTCTCTCTTCTCTATTTTCTCTCATGCGGCTGCTCACTAGGTTAATTGGAATTTTCCTTAAATCAATTCTATTCTTTCTAGCCACACATAATTAAGTACATATATATATATATATATATATTACTTTATGTAAAGTCGGCTGTATGTGGGATTCCTAATACAACTTGTATTAGGTCAATGTATGGCCGGATTGGGCTTTATGGGCTTGTGGCAAATTCAAGCCACACCAACAAATCTCCACCTTGGCTTGAATTGATCAAGCTACACTAGCAAACTCCTCCATCAGCTCCACCTTAGCCCTTAAGGGCTCACAAGCTGCAAACATCAGCCACAATCCTCCATAACACAATCCCTCATCCCTGCAACTCATCCTCCTGTCCTCAAGCTAGAAGACCAATTGAAGCTGCGCACAGCTTCAACTTCTCAATAGTGACACCTTTAGTCAACATGTCTGCCGGGTTCTTAGATCCACAAATCTTCTCAAGCATTACTAGCTTATCTTCAATAAGGTAACGGATAAAATGGTATTTGTTTGTATGTGCTTCGACTTTGAATGAAAAGCCGAATTTTTGGCAAGAAAGATTGCACTCTGACTGTCACTGTGTAGAATGCCTATCTCCTACTTCTTACCCAATTCATCTAAGAAACCATGTAGCCAAATCATCTCCTTTCCAGCTTCAGTGGCAGCAACATACTCAGCTTCTGTAGTAGACAAAGTAACAATCTTCTGTAGATTTGAAGCCCATGATATAGCTGTACCACCTAGAGTAAAAACAAACCCAGTAGTACTCTTTCTACTATCAATATCACCAGCAAAATCAGCATCTACATAACCCTGCAGTTTCAAACTTGCACCTGTGAAGCAAAGACATGTATCTGATGAACCCTTCAGATATCTCAGAATCCACTTGACTGCCTCCCAATGCTGCTTTCCAGGCCTACTCATGAATCTGCTCACAACTCCCACTGCATGTGCAATGTCTGGCCTTGTACACACCATAGCATACATCAAGCTGCCAATAGCTGAGGCATAGGGCACCTTGCTCATATGGTCACTTTCTTCCTCTGTCTTCGGTGACTGTTCTTTGCTTAGTTTGAAATGACTACCCAAGGGTGTGCTCACTGGTTTAGCTTCATTCATGTTGAATCTGCTAAGGACTTTCTTCACATACTCTGACTGTGAAAGCTTCAATGTACCATTAGCCTTGTCTCTAATGATTCTCATGCCAAGGATTTGCTTTGCAGCTCCCAAATCCTTCATTGCAAACTGTTTGGACAATTGCTTCTTCAGATTTTTAATCTCCTCAATGCTAGACCCTGCAATAAGCATATCATCCACATACAACAATAATATAATGTAAGAATTGTCAAAAGACTTAACATAGCAACAATGATCAGCTTCACATCTCTTGAACCCAATTCTATGCATAAAATTGTCAAATTTCTTGTACCACTGTCTTGGAGCTTGTTTTAGGCCATACAAGCTCTCTCTCAGTTTACAGACTAGATTCTCTTGTCCCTGAACAATGAACCCTTCTGGCTGAATCATGTAAAGGTCTTCCTCCAAGTCACCATGAAGGAATGCTGTCTTCACATCTAACTGCTCAAGATGTAAGTTTTCTGCAGCCACCATTCCTAGTACCAGTCTAATTGTTGACATCTTCACAACTGGAGAAAATATCTCTGTGAAGTCAATGCCCTCCTTCTGCTGGAAGCCTTTAACAACTAATCTGGCCTTGTAACGTTTGCTACCATCATGCTCATTCTTTATTCTGTATACCCACTTGTTGTGCAAAGCCTTCTTTCCTACTGGCAATTCAGTCAGTTCCCATGTCTGATTCCCCAACAAGGAATCCATCTCATCCTTCATGGCTAACTCCCACTTACTTGAATTCTCATCTTTCAAGGCTTCATCATAACACTCTGGCTCACCACCATCAGTCAATAGGAGATAATTTAGAGTGGGTGAATAACGATGTGGAGGTCTAATGTTCCTAGAAGATCTCCGGACTTCAGCTATAGGTGTACTCTGATCTACCTGTGAATTTACATTCTCCTTATCTTCTTCACCCCTTTTCTGGACAGTACTTTCAGTCAATTCATCTAAGTTGACAAACTCAGATTTCTTTTGATCTATCTCTGCAACATCTGATACTACAGTTGACCTGTCCTTGTACATAACCTGTTCATTAAATATTACATTTCTACTTCTGATGATTTTCCTATTTTGTTCATCCCAAAACCTATAGCCAAATTTCTCATCACCATAGCCAATGAAAAAACATATTTTAGACTTTGCATCAAGTTTACTACGAGCATCAAAATCAATATGAACATAGGAAACACAACCAAAAACTTTTAAGTGTGAAAAATTTACCTCTTTACCGCTCCAAACCTCCTCAGGAAGTCTGAACTCCATGGGAACTGAAGGTCCTCGGTTTATCAGGTAAGCTGCAGTGCTAACAGCATCAGCCCAAAAAGTTTTTGGTAGTCCAGCATGCAACCTCATACTCCTAGCACGCTCATTGAGAGTTCTGTTCATGCGCTCAGCCACACCATTCTGCTGTGGTGTCCCAGGAATGGTCTTCTCCATCCTAATTCCCTGTGCAGCACAATACTCACTAAACCCTCCATCTATGTACTCTCCTCCATTATCTGACCTCAAACATTTTACTTTCAAACCTGTTTCTGTCTCAACCATGGCCTTCCACTTCTTAAAGGTTTCAAATACATCTGATTTATTTTTCAGAAAATAAACCTATACCTTTCTGCTTGAGTCATCAATGAAAGTGATGTAGTACCTTGAACCTCCAAGGGATGCAATTGGAGAAGGCCCCCACAAATCAGTGTGTACTAACTCCAATTTTTCAGCCTTCGGTGTCCTGCCAGTTTTCAAGAAGCTCACATTTTTCTGCTTTCCTAAGATGCAACTTTCACACATGTCAAAATCAATGAACTTCAATTCTGGTAGTTTTCCTTTTGACAGCAGCATCTTCATCCCTTTCTCACTCATATGACCAAGTCTGTGGTGCCATAGGCTTGTATCAGTACTTGCATCAGTAACTGCAATTGTGTCTCTTGGACTTGAGGTCATGTACAGAGTACTAGTCTTCTTTCCACGAGCCAATACCCTAGCTCCCTTTGTAACCTTCTAAGTACCACCAACAAATAGTATTGCATGTCCTTCATCATCAAGTTGTCCAACAGAAATCAGATTCCTCCTTAGGTCAGGAATATGTCGAATCTTCTCCAGTAACCAAACAGACCCATTGGGCAACAATATTCGAACATCTCCCATACCCACAACATCCAAGGCTGAACCATTAGCCAAATACACCTTACCAAAATCACCTGCAACATAATTCTGTATGATTTCTCGGTGTGGAGTGGTATGAAACGAAGCTCCTGAATCCAAAACCCAATCATCAAGTGGACTGTCTACTGCAAGAAGTAATGCATCCTGTACCTCTTCTGTTACAGCATTAGCAGAGTCATCTTCATTCTTCTTCTTAGGACTTTTGCATTGATTCCTAAAGTGACATGTTTTCCCACAATTCCAACATTGTACTTGTTGGCCTGATCTAGATTTACTTCTGTTCCGATTAGAATTTCTGGATTTTGATCTGCCTCGATTTGAATTTCTGTTATTACCTCTGCCTCTTGTCTCAAGGTTTAGTGCAGAACTAGATCCTGAGGATTCACCTGCATCTCTTCTGCGAATCTCCTCAGCCAGAATTAAATCTCGTATATCATTGTACTTGAGTTTTTCCTTTCCTGTAGAATTGCTTACTGCCATTCTCATTGCCTCCCAACTGTTTGGCAAAGAAGCCAAGACGATCAGAGCACGAATCTCATCATCAAAATCAATTTCTATAGACGACAATTGATTTGTGATAGTATTAAATTCATTCAAATGTTGTGCTACTGATGCATTCTCTGCCATCTTCAGATTGAACAGTTTCTTCATCAAGTGCACCTTATTATTTGCTGACGGCTTTTCATACATACCAGACAAAGCCTTCATCAGATTTGCTGTAGTCTTCTCTTTTACAACATTGTGTGCAACAGACCTAGACAGAGTTAACCTGATAACTCCTAGTACCTGTCTGTCAAGAAGAGTCCATTCCTCAACCTTCATAGCCTCAGGGTTTGTCCCTAAAAGAGGCAGATGCAATTTCCTCCCATAGAGATAATCTTCAATCTGCATCCTCCAATACGCGAAGTCTGTGCCATCAAACTTTTCTATTTCAGACGCCTTTCCTGCTTCCTCTGCCATTGCTCCCACTCAAACCTAACCCTTGGCTCTGATACCAGTTGTAGGGAATTTTAACCCAAAAATTCCAACCTGTGAGAAACAAAACAAATAGAGAAAACACACGTCAAAGAAAACAATCACACGCACAAGACAATATTTACGTGGTTCGGCAATTTGCCTACGTCCACGGAGTTGCAGGGATTTCACTATTATTAAGGAAAATAAAATAGTGCACAAGAACACTCTCAAGAAACCCAAATCCCAATTCCACCCTAGCACTCTCTCACATAAAAAATAGGAATAGAAGTTGGCTGCCTCTCTCTTCTCTATTTTCTCTCATGCGGCTGCTCACTAGGTTAATTGGAATTTTTCTTAAATCAATTCTATTCTTTCTAGCCACACATAATTAAGTACATATATATATATATATATATTACTTTATGTAAAGTCGGCTGTATGTGGGATTCCTAATACAACTTGTATTAGGTCAATGTATGGCCGGATTGGGCTTTATGGGCTTGTGGCAAATTCAAGCCACACTAACACTGTATGCCCAAGGAGATAGCCTCACTTTCAGAACTACAAGTCCTTAAGGGGTTTGTAGTTGGTAATTTGGAAAGCAATAGAGATAATAATTACCAGGGCCCGCCACAGAAATTTCTTGGGGGAATTTGTTTCCCTCAAAAGAGAGACTCATGTATTCTTGTAGATTTGAAAAAATTTAAGAAACTAAGAAAGTTGAGCGTCAATACAAGCAGCAAGGCTTTCCTACGAAGGAAGAGCTAGAGGCTCTAAAATAGTTGAAGGTGCTGCGGAAGCTAGCAACCATGGGGCGTCAACAGTAACTGCAAGAAAATGGTCTCAAACTGAGACATCAGGACATCCTAGAAACCTGGAGAAACTTGAACATCCTAGACACCAGGACATCCTATTACACCCAATTGGCTGATGCCTGGAAAACTGAAGAGCCTAAAGAAACTTTACATAAGAGGAAAACTCATTAATTTAGGGCAAATGCAAGAGGAAAATAGTAAGTGGACCATGGAAATTTTACGTTTGTGAGTAAAATTTTATTATGCACTGGAATGAACTGCAAACATCATTCCCAAAGTTGATTTTCTTGGAGAATTTCAAATGCCTAAACTCACTTCATACCCATGCGATGATTGTGGGGTGTGGCCGAAGCATTGAGCAATGTCCGCAATACATTATGAATTAACCCGGTTGTTTCTTGTTCAAAGATTGAGAACATCAAACTGTTGTATGTTTATGATTTTCTTGCATACAGTTTTAACCGGACCTTTGTGAATTATTTTAAGTAATTTAATTGTACTATTCAGAGCATAAAGCAAAGTTTTTCCCTCAAATTTTATGAGTTCTGATAAATTGCTGTTTCCATTTTGTCTTGTTTATTGATCAATAGAAGGTTGTATTGCAGTAACAGTCATCCACTGTTGTGCCAGTAATTAGGAAAAAAACATTGAAGATTTAAAGGAAATGATGTTGGATCAAGTTTCATAGCGGTGACTTTAGGTTCTAGAGACACAACATGTAACAGCGTAATAGACGGCAATTAAAAAGCTTCCAAAAATCCCTTGGTTGTCAGTCAGTTCCTCTTATTTTACAGATAAATCCCATGACCAAGGTTATGATCATGTCAGAAGGGCAGCCAACACAAAACCTCAAGTGCTTAACAATAAAATCTGATGTGTTAATATGACCCCATCTAGATGTTTATTAATCAAACAGTAGAAGTCGAAGAGTCTTTCTAGTTGCACACAGTCTGCAGCATGTCTGTCATCCGAAAGGCATCTGATTTCTAAGTCTAAATTCAGTTATGTGAATTTGATGCTACATCTTAGACCAATATGTGTTCCTGACATGAAATTGTTAGACTTTTATAATTAAGTTGGATTTTACTAATGTATGCCCTTAGGGCATATAGTAAACTAATTTATGAAAGTTTTTATGGAAAAATGAAAAAAATAACTCACTTTTTTTTTATATAGCTTTTTCAATTTTTTGTAAAAAGTTTCCTAAAATTGATAATTAATGTTTGCCCTTAGAGCATATATTAACCAGACTCTTGTAACTATAAGGTTAGCCCAAGTACATCATGGGTGTGTGTTAAGGGTGTGGTCCAACAGGACAAGAAATTTGAACACATTGACCTTTTGTAGAGTACAAGAAATTTGAACACATTGACTTGATGGTTGCTGACAATAATATTTCGACTGATGAACAATCTCTGATTCCATGTTTTCAATCTAAAAGTAGTCCAAACAGCTGCTTGTTAGATTCAGAAAGTTTAAGCTGATGCATCTTTGTTATGTTCAATTGTACAGCTAATAATGAACGTAAGTAGGGTATATACAATATACTTGGGCTAACCTCACAAGAAAGATCTTAGCATGCCATCATTGAGCTTTAACTCAAATGAAACCTCCTTGTTCTTATACAGCCTAAACAACACCTTATAATGTGGAAACCAATTTGCTTTACATATTGTTGCTACTCCAATTTTTCACGAGCACGAAAAGCACATTGAGTTTATTAGCTATATACCACAATTGCCACCTAACTTGCAGATGTTTTTACAAATTTGCTTTACATGCATTGATTTCCAGTTCCCTCACCTTCCATCTTCAGTGGAGTACTATAGAAATTAGCTTCAGTACAAGAGAAAGACTCCTCCATCCTTAACACGTTAATATTTCAGAATAGTTTCATCTTTTTCACATCTTTACCTCATCTTTTTTTGTTTTTTTAATTTTATTTCCTTTATCTTATTCTTTGATATATTTTTATTCATTTCTCCTGTATCATGTAAACATACCAACCCAATTCGTAAATATAAATAAAAACCATCAATAAATAATACTTAACTCTTTTCCACACATTCAAATTTTATCAAGAGCTATTATTGTGAGATCTAGTTAGTTTTAAGTGATAAATTTTTTGTCTTTGATTTAAAGATTTGGGTTCAAAATTCACTTACACCAAAAAGGAAATAGCTCTTGATGACAAAGGGTAATCATTATGGACATAGGCGGAGGGAGGGGGGCCATGGATTTATATCCCATGCAATACTTAGGGTATTGCATGGCGTGCAATAGTTTCAAACCCAACTGTTTATTTAATCCAACGCATAAAAAATTGACACCTAATAAAGACATCTCATCAATCCATGCGACACCACCTTCTGCCCTTGCTCTTTCCTCTTTTCTCTCTGCCTTTCAGCTACCAAAAAAAACAGAAGGAAACTCTCTTTCTTTAGATCTTTCACTATCCAAAGTTCAAAAACTCTCTCACACCATTGCTAAATCTCCATGGCTACAACTAGCAGCCACCGCGTCCCACACCTCCACTGCCGGCGGTAGTTTCGGTACGTTCCTGTCTCTCTCATTCAGCTGCTGGAGGTGCTATCGTCGGTGCCACCACCACTGGTGGCCACCGGGTCCTCCTCTCTCTCTAAATTGTCTTTTCTCTTTTATTTTTCTTTTTGTTTCTCTTTTTATTTGCCTTTTAGAGGTGACTGAATCCCTTAGAGTTTTGTTTCGTGACTGGGTCTCTTTTTGCTTCCACTCACACCTATCGCCGTTGGCGGTGCCTTTCATCGGTGTCACAACCACTGGTGGCCACGAGTCTAGCTCTCTTATTCTTTATTTTCTTTCTCTTTTATTTTTTTTCAATTTTTATTTGCATTTTAGACAAGACCGAAACCCCTTTGATACTCATTTTGTTTCATTTTTTTATTAGTTTGATGAATAACATTTTGTTTCAGTTTTGATTAGCTTGATGAATGGGTTTTCTTGTTTGGATTTCTGGTATTAGCAATAATTGTTATTATTGGCATTTTTAAAGCTGGTTTTTGGGTGGGCATTGAAGATGTTTGTTGAAATGCTTCATAGAGTTTTAGTTTATCTCTCTGTATTTGCCTTTTTTTTTTCTTTTTTCTTTTTTTCTTTTTGATTTTTATGCTAAAATTGTGATGCTATGTGTATGGAAATTATATTTTCAAGTTAGTGTGTTATCTTTGAAAACTTATCTCAAGCAAACAGTAGATAAATTATTCTCATAAAAGCTATGATTTTGTATTCAAAATAGCACAAAAATGAAAAACCATTTATTTGTTAACTTCATTAAGTGGTCTCCTGGCTGCCTAAAGCTGTTTGAGCAAATATCTAATCGGTGAGTCTTTACTTTAGTCCTTCATGCTTTTAGATGGGAGCAGACATTGAAAACTTTTAGTGCTCTTGGGTTTTTTTGCTGAATTTTCAGTGCTTTTGGTTGGTTGTAATAGCATTGGAATAGCCAAAAATTTACTAGAAATGATAGCAAAATATGATTTGTTTCACATTAATTTTCTCTCAGTAGTAATTATTTATATTTAGGTACTAATTGTTCTCTCATGTGGTATTCTCACATTCCTACAATAGGGTATTGTGGATTTTTTTTTTTTTTTTTTTCACACAATCAGTAGCAGATTTTCCACTTGAGGTTGAACACTTGAGCTTATGAATAGTGCAATGGTTTTAACTCTCTCCCTTTCATTTTTCTTGTTTTGTATTAAAATAAAATTTCGAAGAATCCTTAGCTGCTAGTGCTTAACTTCAAGATGCATTCTATTTGTTGTTGACGGATTTCCAATAATAATTTGATTTTTAAGATGCTTCAAATTAGGAGATATTCTACTTTTTCTTATGCTTATTGTTATTATTTGTTTGGTAGATACTTTTCAATGATGGTTGAAAAAAATTAATGATATGTTTTATAAACCTTCACTAATGTTAAATGTTATCATTGAGAAAGTGTTATATTTTATGTTTAACTGTTAGGAGTGTGTAGATGTATGTGTGTATAGGGTGCTAATGGGGAGTGCGTGTGGTGCTGATGAGGCATGCATGTGTTGCTGCATGGTGAGGTGTTGCAGGGTGTGCGTGGGCTGCTGATGTGGGGTGCATCTGCTGCTGATGGGGCATGCATGTGCAGCTCATGAGGTGTGCATGTGCCAGTGCAGCTTGAGTGTATAATGTGTCTGTGCTTTAGATAATGTTGTATTTGATTAGCTGGCATTGTATACTTGTAGTTTAGTATAGATATACTTTGTATTGGTGATATGTTTACATCAACCTTGTGTGGCATTAGAGCTAGTTGATATAGTTAGTTAGTTGGAGGGAATGGGTTGGCAAGGTGGTTACAATTGAGCAAGGTCACAATGCTTAAGATTTTTGAAGCATTTGATCTTGAAGCATGCAAAATTCTTTTTTTGGTTATTATGTGGGAATTAGGTAATATGATGATGGAAAAAAATTGTCTACGTATCGTGTTATTATGGCCTTGTAATTGAAGAATATAATTTAATACAATTTAGTTTATCTTTTGGATCAAGCTTTTTTTTTTTTTTTTCCTAGCTTACTTCCATCTTGGATCCATTGATTTTAAAATATGCCAAGCATCCTTGAAGACTCTTGTTGTGTAATTCCTGTTTTCAAGAGAACATATTGAATACAAATATCCTTAAACATATTATCATTTTTAGTCCTGCAAAGTTTTAGGAGTTAGATCTTACAAACTATCCTGACTGAAGCCAGCAATATCAATCCTATCCCATATTCTTTCATCTACGCAAATGCATGCAATTATGACTTAATAGGAGTGAAACACCAATTTTGGTCCCAAAAATTTGCTTGAAGATCCAATTGATCCCTAAAGTTCATTAAATGCCTAAATGTTTTAACTGGTTTTAATTTAGTCTTTCCGTTGATGTTCACTAGAAACCAGAATTCCATATAGCTGATTTTTCGCATGGCGCAAGTTATGCAAACACAGAAAGCTGTCTCAACCTACTATCAGAAATTTTCATGATCTCTGCCCAATGACAAAGTCAAGAATTTTTACAGATTGGCTAAATTTTCATATCAATAACTCTTACAAAATTTTTAAGCATAGGTTGCAATTCGGTTCCAATTCATTTCATATAATTTACTGTCTCTAAAGAACACAGTCAAACATACTGTTTTTCCAATAAAATTGAAATTTTACAATACTAAGTAATGAAAGACTTTCAAAAACAAATCCTAAACTTCAATTTTCATGGCTTTAACCCATTATGTACCACATCACAACAACCCAAGTACAGTGATGGTACAACACATTCCGACAGACAATTCACAGTAGATCTCGATCACAAAAGCATATCATGGATGGAGATGTTTGAGATTTGGAAAACCAGTTTCACCCTAAATCATCAGTATGTCAAAATTTGAAGTCAATATGTCACGCAGTTGCTTCGATTTACAACCTACTGCTCAATAGCTGGTCCTTCAGGTGAAGGGAGTGGTTCTTCTCCATTCACATTGGTCTCAATGACATTCTCAGCTAAAGGAGGGGCTTCTTCACCATGCTCATTGTTCTCAGGATGAAAATTGATTGGGAACTTTGTGACCCTGGGCTTGTCGGCCAAAATATTTCTTTGAACCCTATCAATCAAAACCTTTGGTGGAGGCTCCTCTCTTAGCTGTTCATCATCATATGAATATTTAGTCAACGAATTCGGCTATGTTACAAAGCCCCAAAGCCCCAATTTTCAAACTCAAGCAAAACCATCAAGCTTTACACTCAACAAGAAAACCCATTAATCAAGCTAATAAAAAAAAAAAAATCCAATTTCCATACCCATAGCATCACAGTTTTAGCATTAAAAAAAAAAAATGGGAAGAAAAAGAAGAAGAAGCAGAATACAGAGAGATAAACTAAAACTCTATGAAGCATTTCAACAAACATCTTCAATGCCCACCCAAAAACCAGCTTTAAAAATGCCAATAATAATAGTTATTGCTAATACCAGAAATCCAAACAAGAAAACCCATTCATCAAGCTAATCAAAACTGAAACAAAATGTTATTCATCAAACTAATAAAAAAATGAAACAAAATGAGTGTCAAAGGGGTTTCGGTCTTGTCTAAAAGGCAAATAAAAATTGAAAAAAAATAAAAGAGAAAGAAAATAAAGAATAAGGGAGCTGGACCCGCGGCCACCAGTGGTTGTGACGCCGATGAGAGGCACCGCCAACGGCGATAGGTGTGAGTGGAAGCAAAAAGAGACCTAGTCACTAAACAAAACTCTAAGGGATTCAGTCACCTTTAAAAGGCAAATAAAAAAAGAAACAAAAAGAAAAATAAAGGGATAATTACACTTAACCCATCTATGATTTGCCTCTAATTTGATTTGCCTACCTGTGGTTTCAATTTTGACACTTTACCCACCTATGATTTCCTCCGTTAGTAATCCGTAACCCACATCTGTTAAAAAAGATGGGTAAATAAGTCTTTTTACACCCAGTTTATGTCTCTCTCCTCCCAAAACAAGAAAAAAAAAAAAAAAAAGATTAAAATATGGTATTGGTTTCTCATCATTCACAAACATGAAGAACATACACAATCATAAAGAACATACACCCAGAAAATTAATACAAATCAAATGAAGCAAAACTATGAGAGAGAGAGTTCTTCGTCCTCTTCCTTATACTTATTTTTTGTGCCTGAACTAAAAAATTTATTAAAATCAAAGCATAACACAATTTACATGAACAGGGAGGATCAACAATTTCCAACACTTAATTTCTAAAGTTTTGATTTTCAACATCCAATATCTCACTCACACAAAGCCACTGTACATACATTAACATCACCCAAGGGGAGGATCGGCAAAGCTTGACCAAGGGAATAGAGATATAAGAGAGGAAGGTTTCAAAGCCAAACAACAAACCCACCAGAAAAAATCACAACATCGTGAACAGTAGAATAAAAATTACTTGATTTGTGGGTATAATAGAAGTAAAGTGAAATAGATCGAACGGTGGCGCATTCTCCTTGATCGAACGATGATGGCTTGGATTCAGAGGGGATGGAGGTTAGATCGAACGGCGGTGCATTCTCCTTGGTCAGATCAAACGGCGATGGAGGTCAGATCAAACGGTGATGGCTTGGATTCGGAGGGGATGGAGGTCAGATCGAACGGTGACGCATTCTCCTTGGTCAGTGAGAAACAAAGAGAGCAGTGAAACAGAGAGAGGAAGTTTTGTGATGACCCTTTGTGAGAGTGCTTTTTTTTCTTTAGCACACAGGCCTAAGGATCCTGGGCCAAATAGTTGTAGTTCGGTGGACTGGGCTTGGTTCACCGCAGCTAATAGGGCTGTTTAAGAACCAAATGGTGCACAGGGCAAGCTTCCTACAATACAAATAAACTAACAAACAAGAATATCCGTATTAAATGACAACAAAGGCAGTAAAGAAAATGCAAAAAAAAGTAAAAAAAAAGTATTAGAGCAGAACAATGGTTAGAGGTCCAAGGTTAATGAAAGAAACTTTATTAACTTTTTCTTGGATTATGTTTACAGTGTGCTCACTAAGACATGATACAAGGTTTAAATAAGATCAAAAGTTACAGACTTTGATGGCTATTCGAGCCTATAAGCCTTGCAAGGTTTGAATCTTTTAAATTCGAATATGTGCTATAGTGGCTATTTTTCTGGGATACCGGGGATGTTCCTCTGTTTTTCTTAAATTTTACAGAGTTCTAATGGCTCTGTTATGGTATTCTTTCTCTCAAAAATCTGATCCCTTCAACCTGGGCTTTCTCTTCCTTTTATAGTGCGTTTCTAGGGCTCCGGGGTACTAGTAATTTCTCTCTTTTGCCCCTCAGAGCTCGTGTTGTGACAATTGCCTAGGAGTTGGCCTTTTCTTTTTTCTTCATAACTTCTTTCTTTTGGTGTGACCAAGCTGAAAGTCCCTAGCTGACTTGCTATTTATAGGATCCTCTCAGGCTGCTGATCTTAGCTATTTGGTCCTCTTCACTTTTTCAGCTTTTTTGGCTGCCCTTCACTCTTGTCATTTTTCCCAAATAGTTGGAATCTTTTGCTGCTGGGTTGAAAGTTCTCTTCTAGCTGCTTCTACTTTTTGTTTTTCTCATCTTTGGTTCCTTGCAGTACAGCTCCTTTGTCCATGAATGTTTGCTCTATACTTTCTAATCCCTCACTGCATGACTAGGCGCTTGAGACCCAGTTTTTCTCTTTAATCGTTGGGATCTTATTTGGGCAGTGTTGTAAGTCCCAGAGATCCCCAAGCTCTGGCGTTTTCTGGGATCCCAGCCCAATTTCCCCTAGCTTCTTTTTGGCTTACTGACTTTGGCCGACTGGGCCTTCCTTTTTTTCTTTATGTATTTTTAAAGCCTTTTCCCTTCATGGGTCTTTGGATCTCAATTCTTTGGGCTTTTCTTTCATCCTTCTCTTTTTTCTTTTTCTTTTCTTTCTTCATTACAGGATAGCCTAATGTGTTATTTTTCTTTGGGCCTTGGGCTGTGGTCAATTTTGAACCTCAACATTTAGCCCCCCAAGCTTGTGGGTTGCCTGCAGCCCACGTGTGAGTAGTTGAATTTTTATAGGATCCTTCTGTCTTGATCCTTCTTCGGATATCCTGACCTTCCCCCTTTTTTGTAGCTTGTCCTTTTACATGGGATGTGATAGTTGAGTTATAGGCTAAAAACTTCTTTCACTTACTTTTACATTCCCCGTAACTTACATTAATAACTACTAATAACTCCTTCCTCTTTGAATTAAATCTTTGTCTCCTCCAATTGCTTTTGGTGTCTTTACTTCACATAATCTCTTTATTTCTTCGAACCTTCCATTCCTGGTCTCTTTTCTCTTTCCTTTCAATCAGTCTGCCACTCTCTATTCTTCTCTTTCTATTCTATTAATTCCTCGTACTTCCATTGTACCCATTGCTTCAATGGCTTCCTCTTTTTCTCGCAAAAGAAGAGAGCGTACTCCCAACCCCTTTGAAGGCGAGGACTCCTCTAGTTTTGCTTAAAGCGAGTCTCATGAGGTCACTGGGCGCCCTGCCTTGCCCTTACGAGACCTTTGGTACACCCCTAGTCTGTTCTTTCCTCAGGTGTCCCATAGCGAGGCCCCTCCATCCACTCACACCTGGGTATTTTCTAGGCAAGCAGGTTTCGTTGGTTCCGCTCAAGTCACAGACCCTAGAAAGATTTTTAATCTCCAAATTAGGCGAGGACTTTGAGAGGCGGTTTCCATCTTTTTTGATTTCGTCGCTGGGAAGATCCAAGGCTGGTCCATTTGGGTGGATAAGGAGCTTTTTGATGAGGAGTTCGTGGGTCGTTTGGAGCCCGCCAGCATCCTGAAAGCAATGGCGATCTCCAGGAACTTTGAGGGTTTCAAAGACGCCAAGGGTCTCAGGCATCTACGCCGTTGGTGCCCCGTTCTACACACCTTTCTTTTTTCTTTTGGCGAATTGACTGTCACCTTGGAAGATGTGGTCAACAATTTCCTCCTTCCAATGCTTGGGGATGAAAATCTCTTCGACATTAATCTTTCTGATGAGGACCTCAAGGTCGAAGAGAAGTTTTTTACTCATTTTAGTGGGCATACTGCTTCTTCCGATGGGAAACCAGCCAGGATGGGTCGGTGGGTTCTGAGTCTTTCGTGCGAGAAAGACAAGGAAGTCAGGCGGGCCGAGTTCCTTGCATTCTGCCTTAGCAAGTTTCTGTTTAATGAGTTCCCTGGGTATGGGATCAAGTCTACTCTTTTTCCATTGGCGATTAGTTTGGCTCGGGGTGCTCAATATCCTCTAACCCCTATGTTCTTGGGCCATATTTATTCTCAACTGGATCAGCTTCATGGAGATGAAGCCGAGGGTGACTCTTGTTATGTGATCACTTCTTCTCTTCATTGCGCCATCCTCTAGGTACTTATGTGGGATCGTTCTTCGGTTACTTTAGCAAGGTGTAGAAATTTGAAATTTGTAAAAGACAAGTTCCAGGGATCCTCTGATGTAGTTAAAGGTCTTTACAGCAGTTCAACTGACAGCCACCCTATTATCTTTCGTTGGCTCAACTTAAAAGGCAGCAGTCTTAACTTGGTTGAGTTGTTTGACCAAGCAAGTCATTTGCATTGGCGTTCTCCCCGGGAGTTTGGCCTCGGTTTTGTTTATGACTCTGTACTATCTCCCTTTCTTACTTCTACAGGAAATACCTTTGATTTGCGTCGTGGTGACGAGGGTAGTTTAGCCTATCTAACTTGTATTAGTCCTTCTTGGCTTCCTGTACCCCCTTCAAGCGGTCCCAAGTATACTCATTACTCAGCACACCGAGTACTTCGGCAATTTGGTTTCAATCAGGATATCCCCCTAGTGTTCAATGACGTAGTGCCATCCCTCCCCTCTTTAGACCCCTTTTTGAGACTCCAGGCTTTCTCTTATTGGTCGCGAAGGAGCCCTCAGTTTGTAGTGCCCAATTCCCAGAGAGGGGTTTTTGCTTCCAGTAGTTATGATGGCTATTGGAGAAGGGTGCAAAAATCCTTTGCTGACTATGTTGGCTCTGACGCAATTGGGAGAATTCCCAATCCTGCCATTTCTTCTGCTATGATATCCAACAAACGTTTGTCTTTACCCATTGCTGGCATTGTATCTGCTGCTGTGAGTAGCAAAATAGGTTTTGCGGAGTGGCATGCTTCTAGGGGAGGTTGGGTGACTTAAGCACAGGATTTCCCAGAAGTTTGGTCAGGATGTGACCTTATTGTTAGTGCTTCTGCTGGGGTACCAATTAAGAAAGGGGCGGTGGAGGTTATAAGTGCCAGTAACCCCATTGGTATGAGTAGAGAAAAAGTAATTAAGCAGGAAAAATTGAAAGAGGCTAAATTTTAAGGAAGTGTAGAGGGTATTGGCCCTGAAACGAAAAAGAGGAAGACTGGAAAATCCCAAAAACAGTTGGTGCTTTTTGAAGAAAAAGAAGTTGAACAACCTTTAGCCATAAGGACCCAGGTGAAGACTAAGGTAGAGTCTTCTTTTTCCCAGGTTCCTGTGAGTTCTTCGGTCCATGGTTCTTTGGGACCCTCTGGGCGTACCCGTAGTAAGCAAAAGAGGCTTGGAGACCCTATAGAAAGAGAGAGAAAGGCAAGGCCTCTTTCCTTCTCTTATTTTGCAATTTGCTGTTATCATTCTTTTTTGAACTGATAAATGACTTCTTTTTTTTTTTGCAGTCCAAGTGTAAGTCAGACCCCAAGAAAGGCAGAAGCCAATCATCTGGTGAAGATGTGGTATGGTTTTCCTCCATTCGTACTTTCTGTCGTTTGCTCTTCATCCACTTCTCTAGCGCTATTTATTTGTGATGTCCTTATGCTTGTTGTTTGCGCTGCTGTATCCCCCCCCCCCCCTTTTCTTTTTTTTTCAGGAGGAAGTTCCTCCGCCTACGGCTGGTAAGACTTTGGAGGAAGAAATGGCTGCAGCGGCGTCTCAAGGTGTGGAAGAGGAGGCCCCCAGTGGTGGCATTACTGAGGGGGTCGGTCAGCCAATGTAGGGTGTCCAGATCATCCAGGATCCTGAGACTCTCGAACTTCTTGCGTTCCAAAATCCCCAATTCGAGTAGACTCCTAGTCCCATAAAAACTGTGTTACCCCAGATGGGGTCAAGTACAAAAACCTTGGGGGGCGCACTTTTTTCCAAACAAACGAGTGAGCTTTATTCTTTTATAATAGTGTTTAATCCTTCTTCTTTTGCGTCCCCTTTTTCTCTTTCTTGAGAGTTTTTCTTTTCTTTTCTCTTTCAAGCCAAGTCAGTGTGAGATCTGTCTCTAGTGCTGCTTTTTCTTTAGAATCAGAGAGCTCTGAAGGTGGGCGTTGATTAATCTTATTGTGTTCCCTTCCCCCTTTTTTTTAATGCCTTTTTCCTACCCTCTTCTTTTATTATGGCGAAGCCCCCTGTATCTTTACCTTCCTTTAGTCATTTTGCTGAGGTTTCCTCACCCTTTCTTCAACTCGCCATGTGCTCTTTTTCAGGGTCTTCCAAGAAATCAGAGGAGTAAGAGGAGGAGACTCTGCTTCAAGAGGCTAATGCTGGTTTCCCCTTCCCCCCCCCCCCCTTTTTTTTTTGACTAAGTCTGTCTCTCCTCTTGATGCAGGTGTTAGAGCTCCTGAACTGGTGATTCTCGAGGGAGCTGTGGGATCCGTTCAGGCTGCTAGCTTTCAAACTGTCCAGGGGGTTGAAAGTTCCTTGGCACCCACAAGGGGCGATACATCAATGGGGGAAGACTCTAGGTGTGGCCGTTCTAGATCCTATCTCAGGGCTTTCCACCTTTCTGGCTCGTTTTGATCTTTTGGAGTTTAACAGCCTCCCTGCCAGTCACTTTCATCACTTTGGCTCCTCCTATGGCAGCTTCTTATGCTTTTCTGTGCCCACGGAAGGCCTGTCGCTGCTAGAGGGACTGTTTAAGAGACATAGGGATTTTACCAGTGACTTTAGAGGAGGTGTATTTTTGGGAAACATTCTAATGAAGCTGTTGTGTGCTGTGCTGATTTCCTTGAAAGGTTCTTCGTTAGACTCCTTGTCTGAAAAGAAACTCTTGGAGTGGAGGGGAGTGGTGCAGGACCTTTTAGAAGCCAAGTTTAGCTTGTCTTTCCTGTTGGAGCACTTGCATTCATTGGCCCACGCGCTATTCTAGAGGCAAGCTTCCAAGAGCATTGATGCTGAGATTGCTGCTGTTGAGGAAGTTCTAGCTCGTGCTCACAAGACTTTGCAAGATTTGAAGATTAAGAGGCAGAAGGTCCTTTCTTCCTCGGCTGTCCCTGCTATTTCCTTAGATGGTTCTTTGTTAGCTGGCCTTATTTCTTAGTCTTTCCTCTTTTCCTTTTAGCTCGTTTGGATGTGTATAAACAATTTAGGGTTGTATAAGTTTCTATTTTTTGTTTGAACATCATTTTCGGTTTTTTTTTTTTTTTGCATAGATCTGTATTTTTTTTTTTTTTTTTTAGACTGCTTTTGGGTGTTTGTGTTTTTCAGGTTTGCTTCTACTTTTCCTTATGTGGATCTTTTTTTTTTTTGCATTGTCTTCCTTTCTTTTGTACCAAGTCCTAGGCCATGGTCCCTACAAGTTTCGCTATAGGTACTGGGCCAGGTACCCTTGTGGCTGTTTTTTTTTTTTTTTTTTTCCTTTGCTAAGTACTGAATTGAGTACACTGGGTAGTTTTTTTTTTTTTTTTTTTCCTTTTTGTCTCAGTTCATGAACTCGACAAGTCTTTTTTTGTCAAATACTGGGCTAGGTATCTTGAGCATTTGTCGGGATCCTAGATCATGTATTTGGAACTTAACTGTTTGAAACTGATTGTGGGGCGGGTCTTGGGTCATGTATTGGACATTCTCTTTTTTTTTTGCCCAAGTATCCTCCCTTAAATTCCGCCCATGCTTGGACTTATTTAGGATTTAATAACTGAGGGGATGAAAAATAATAATAAAGGATTCCATTAAAAGATAATCATCATTCAAGGAACACAGTAAAGTCAACAAAGATAGTAAGGATAATAGAGTGTCCTTCTACCATGGGTTCCTAAACAAAATTTCTTAAGCAAATAATTCATAATAAACAAAGAGAACGTTGGAAAACACTTAGTAGGTTGGAGAGTTGACAAAAAAAGGATCTCGACACACTGAGACCTCCCTCCTCCTATGCGTAGTACTGTTTCAGCCACTTCCCATTTATGGGCTCTGTCAGGACTATCTCATCTTCCTTTGTAAGGTAGAATACCCACTATCATGGGCTTCTCTGATAATGTAGGGCCCCTCCCACTTAGGGGAAAATTTGGAGGGTCCTGGTAGGTTCCTCCTCACATGCTCTATTGTTCTTAGTACCAGTTGCCCTTCAGTGAAAGCTCTTAGGCGTATTGCTTGTGCATATGCTCTAGTCATTCTTTGCTGGTACCTCTGGGTTCTTCTCTTAGCTAATTCTCTTTCTTCCTCTGCCCCTTCAAGGTCTGCTAAGCTCCTTTCATTGTTTGTGTCCTCCTGGCTTTCTTCAAGTATTACTCTTGGTGTAGGAACCACTAATTCCACTAGGCTGATGGCTTTCGTTCCATAGACTAGGGAGAATGGTGAGAATCCTGTGGCTGTCTTCACAGAGCTTCTGCATGCCCAAAGTACATCTGCCAAGTGGTCACTCCACTTTCCTCTGTACTCATGCTTCATCTTTTTAAGGATTTTAGCATCACCCTATTAGTGGCCTCAGCTTGGCCATTTCCTTGTGGGTAGTATGGTGTAGACCTTTCATGCTTGATGCAATATGCCTCAGTTAATCCCTTCATGTCTTTGTTTATAAAAGGAGTTCCATTGTCACTAATCAACCTTCTGGGGATCCCAAACCTTGTAATGATATGCCCTCTAACGAAGTTTGCTACGGCTGCTTCAGTGGCTTTTTTCAGAGGTATAGCCTCTACCCATTTTGTAAAGTACTCGGTGGCTGCTAAAATCCATATGTAACCACTGGATGGGGGGTTTATGGGCCTCATGAGATCAAGTCCCCAGGTGTGGAAAGGCCATGGTGTTGTCATATCCTGCAACACATTTGGGTGAGTATGGATTGCATCTCCAAGGATTTGACAAGCATGACAGGTTTTGACTAGCTCCTCAGAGTTGCTTTTCATTATGGGCCAGTAGTACCCCAACAGTAGTAACTGTTTATAGAGCCTTCTTTTTCCAAGGTAGCTTCCACAATCACCGGAATGGACCTTCCTGACTACTTCTTTGACTTCTTTTGGTCCTAGGCATCTTAAAGGATCTCCACTGTACCATTTCTTGAATAGGATCCCATTCTGCAAGAAGTACTTGACCGCGAATTTTTTGAGCTGGTGCGCTGGTGTCCTGTTGGCTGGTAGGATCCTTTGAGTCAGGTTTTCCATGAGGGGAGTCCTCCAATCTTCTGTAACAAATACAACATAGCTCTCTTCCTTGTATATCGAGAACTGACACTCTTGACATTTTTCCTGTATAATTGCTGCCTCTTTGTTCATATTAGGCCAGTAGTATCCCATGCGTTGCATTCTTCTGTATAGGCTGATCTTTTCCGCAATCCCACAGACTTGGGTATGTAGCTTTTCCAACCTCAACTTTCCTTCCTTCTCGTTGATAAACCTGGATAAGATACCTCAAAGTAGCCTTTTGTATAGTTCCCCTTCTATTAGAGGTATTCCTTCAGTTCTTTGATACTTCCCCCAGGTCCTGCCTCTTTCATTTTTTCTTCGACTTTGCTCCTCCAATCCCACTGCCTAAACTTTCCAGGGGACACCTTCTGGTGGATTTTGATGATAGAATGTTCCTACTTTCCTATCCTTATCAGCGTGTCCCTTCCTTTAAATGGTACTTGGGATCCTAAGGTGGCGAGCACATCAACAAACCTATTTTCACTCCTCTGGGCGTACTCTACGCTAAAGGTCTGGAATTCCTGCTCCAGCTTTTGCGCCCAAGTTCTATAGGCTGCCAAGCTTTGTTCTCTTAATGCAAAGTCACCTTTCACCTGGGAAACTACAAGATTGGAGATTCCTAACACTCTCATGTGCTTCACTCCTATGCTAAGTGCTACAGTTAGCCCGGTCAAATACGACTCATATTCAGCTGCATTATTGAACAGGAGAACCCAAGTTTGAAAGACAAAGGTATGGTATCCCCATCCTCACAGCTCAATACAATTCCCACCCCATTTGAGGTTATTGTAGTTGACCCATCGAATCTTATTGTCCATTTCTTTCCTGGGGCATCCATTACTGCTACCTCACTTGGAATCTCTTCACTTAGTGAGCTTTTTTCTTCTCCTGGGAATTGTGCTAATAGATCTGCTATGGCTTGACTTTTAACAGCCTTGGGGGTTAAGGCCTATGTCATATTGAGAGAGCAAAACCAGCCACTGTGCTATTCTTCCTATTAGGAGGGGCTGGTGTAAGAGTGCTTTTATAAGATGAGACTTAGTCACTAATAGGATCTGGTGAGCTGAGAAATACCTCTTCAGTCTCTGGGATGCATAAATAACCACTAAATAGGCTTTTTCTATCCTGGGGTACTTGGTCTCAACATCCTTGAGTGTCCTGCTTACATAATAGACAGGTTGTTCATTCCCATCATCATCCTCTTATGCCAATAGAGCTCCTATTGCCTGAGAATTTGACACCAAGTATAGCAACATAGGTCGCCCATGTACTGGTGCTTGGAGGGTAGGCAGATGATTTATGATCTGCTGAATCTTTTGGAAAGCGTCCTGTTGCTCTGTTCCCCATGTGAACTCGGTTCCCTTTTTCAATAGTTTGGATAAGCCACACGTGACTGAAACTAACCCTGGTACAAATCTTCTAATGTAGGAGACCCTCCTTAAGAAGCTTTTGAGCTCTCTTACCGTTGTCGGTCTTTTCATTGTGGCAATGGCTGTAGCTTTTGCTAGATCTACACTTATGCCTCTGTGATGTACCAAGAACCCCAGGAACTTTCTAGCAGACACCCCGAAGGCACACTTCATGGGATTCATGCGTAGTTTGTACTTTCTGCACCTTTTGAAAACTTGTTCAAGCACCTGAAGGTGTCTTGTCCTGGTTTTGATTTGACCACAATGTCATCCACATAATCTTTCATCTCCTTGTGCATCATGTCGGGGAAAATGGCTGTCATGGTTCACTGGTAAGTGGCCCTTGCATTTTTGAGGCCAAAGGGCATCACAGTGTAATAAAAATTTTCAATTAGGGTTCTGAATGTTGTCTTCTCTGCATCTTTGGTAGCCATGCGAATCTGGTTGTACCCACTATACCCATCCATGAATGAAAACATAGAACTCCCCACAGCTGAATCTACAATGAGGTTAATATTAGGCAGGGGAAACTCATCTTTTGGACATGCCTTGTTCAGGTTGCGAAAGTCCACACAACAACGAATCTAGCTATTCTTTTTCTTCACAGGTACTACGTTGGAGAGCCATTTGGGATGTTGAATGGGCTTAATAAAACCAGTTGCTAGCAGTTTCTTGACCTCTTGAGTTATCTGAGTTTCTACATCAGTGTGAAAGACCCTGACTGGTTGGATTACTGGTTTGACTCCTGGGTCCACGTTAAGAGCATGGACCACCAGCCCAGGATCCAGACTAGGCATCTCATTGTAGTTCCACGTGAACACATCCATGTATTCCTTGAGCAAGGTCACCAATTGCTCCTTTTCTTGTATTGTCAACTGGCTACTAATGAAAACAGGTTCTTGGGATCCTAGCTCAGCCCCCAAGTCTATTTCCTTTAATTCTTCCTCAGGTTGAACTTGTGTCTCTTTAGCTGGTTCCTCTAGGACTTCCTCTTGAGCTACCATACATTCTGGTGGTTCGAGACCCTCCTGCATGATACATTCAGGCCCGCGCACCTTCATAAACGATAAATCAACCTTCCTCTAGGTTCCGTACTACTACACATTCCCAGGATCCTAAGGTGCTAGGCTCCCTTTTTTGTCTCTTTCTCTTTAGGAGGTCTCTTAGGTCGCAGGTTCCCCCTCCTTCTTCCTCTTCTAGGACAGGTGCTCCTGGGGTCCCTGGTATGGGACTCTCATTATTCGGTTCTAGCTAATCATAGAACATTGTTTCCACAAAATTTACTTCTCCTTGGCTGAAGGGGTTATGGTTGGCAGGGATCCTTACGGGTCTCCCATTCAACCTCCCTTTAACAAACTGATGGTACATGGATGGTATAAGGCGGTGCTTATGTAGCCATGGGCGTCCCAGCAGCACATGATAAGACACCTCCGAGTTGACTACATGAAATCTGGTCAACACTACTATTGGCCCCACTCTTAGGGTCAGCTGTACATATCCCTCAGTTGATTCTGCTAATCCCCCAAATCTGGTTATCTCCATGGGAGCCCCTAGGATCCTCTTGCCAGCTAGGCCCACAGCTTCCAAGGTACTCAAGGCTATGAGGTTGAATGATGCTCATGTATCTACCAATGCTTTTCTGATTTAGACACCGTTTATGATGGCCATTAGATAAAGGGGTCTACGGTGATCTGGATGTTCAACCTCCATGTCCTCATCAGTAAAGGTTATGGCGTTGGTTGTCTCCAAGAAAGCTCGACTAGCATGTGACTCTGCCGTAAAACATTTCATTCCTGAATCTGCTGCTATGCTCATGAAAGACTCTGTGGCCACCCTTCTTGCTTCTGGTCCAAATCCTAACTGGTTGAACAGTGACCTGAACTTGAGATTTTTCTAAAGGGTCCTGACTATACTCGGGTGGAAAGATCCTTCAGGTTCTTCTACTTCTGTTGGATTCCCATGGATCACTACAGCCACCACCCCTTTCCCTTTATGGTTGGGCAGGGGGTTTCTTTGCACTTCTGGCTCCTTCTGAATGAGTTCTAGAGTTCCTTCTCTTAACTTCTTGTGAAAGAGTCTGCGGAGGGTCCAACAATCCTTAGTGGAGTGCTTGACATAGCTATAAATCCTACAAAACAAGGGATTCTTTCTTTCTTCCTCCGTTGATGGCCTGGACACGGTGAATGGTCTAACCACTCCATCCCCAATCCATTTGTCCAGGACGTGGTTTAATTCTTCTGCGGTACATGGGATTGCCGGTGGCTCTTCGAACACTTTTCTGTCTGGCCTCTTCCTTTTCTCTCTTACTGATGCTGTCATGGCTTAGGATGCTGGCATCCTTTTCGTCCTCATAGTTTGTGTTGTCCTTCTAGTTCTCTGTAGCATGTCAACGAGCTGTGTGATGCATAGGTTTTCAAGGTTAAGTCTGTAATCGAAGAGCATGTTAGATATGCAAGTTTCTACAAGTTCTTTTTCTTCATGGTCCCTATAACAATCTAGAGACACATCTTCAAACCTTTTGATGAACTGGACGGGATCCTCTCCAAGCCTCTGCCTTATCATCTGAAGGCTTTGGAAAGTGACCTTGTCTTCACTAGGGTAATATTTTGCACAAAATCTTTTCATTATCTCGTCCCAGGTTTTAATGGACCCAGGTCTTAGTGTGGTATACCAAGTGTATGCTCTGTCCACTAAGGATTTAACAAAATCTCTTAGGCACAACTCTCGGTCTCCTACGTAGAGGCCCATGGTATGAACGAACCTACTCACATGTTCCACAACGCTTCCATTTCTCCCATCAAAAGGATAGAACTTTGGGGGTTCGTATCCTTTGAGATATGGCTTGCCAAAGAATTCTGGTGGGAATGGGGGATCCCGTGAAAATTGCTTGGGGATCCCCGAGAGTTTTTCCCTTTCTTGCTTCAGGAGGGCACTGACATCCGCCAGTGTTAGGTACTAGGGATTGGTTCCCCTTCCCACTGCCGACCCTCCCTCTGGCTGGGTCCGTTGTCCCTGACCTCCTGCATTTTGCCTTCTTTGAGGAGGTGAACTTCTTGCTGCAAATCCTTCAACATTGCAGTCATTCGAGCCACAGTGTCCGACTGTTGCCTTGCGTTCCTTTGCTCTGACACAACCTCCTGCTCTGTCAGAGGCACCTCGCCTTTTTGTCTGGAGGCCACTTCATTTTCTCCCACGGGCTTAAAGGCCGCGGGTAGCATATTAGTGCCTTTGCTGTTCCTTGGTCTTGGAGGCATGCTCTGCGAAGGGATCGTTTTTTCCCTTTTCTTTACCCAGTCCCTAGTGGAGTCGCCAAAATGTGAGAGTGCTTTTTTTTTTTAGCACACAAGCCTAAGGATCTTGGGCCAAATAGTTGTAGTTCAATGGACTGGGCTTGATTCACCACAGCTAATGAGGCTATTTAAGAACCAAGTGGTGTACATGACAAGCTTCCTACAATACAAATAAACTAACAAACAAGAATATCTATATTGAATGACAACAAAGGCAGTAAAGAAAATGCAAAAAGAAGTAAAAAAAAGTATTAGAACAGAACAATGGTTAGAGGTCCAAGGTTAATGAGAGAAACTTTATTAACTTTTTCTTGGATTATGTTTATAGTGTGCTCACTAAGATATGATACAAGGTTTAAATAAGATCAAAAGTTATAGACTTTGATGGCTATTTGAGCCTCTAAGCCTTGCAAGGTTTGAATCTTTTAAATCCGAGTATGTGCTACAGTGGCTATTTTTCTGGGATACCGGGGATGTTCCTCTGTTTTTCTTAAATTTTACAGAGTTCTAATGGCTTTGTTATGGTGTTCTTTCTCTCAAAAATCCGATCCCTTCAATCTGGGCTTTCTCTTCCTTTTATAGTGCGTTTCTAGGGCTCCGGGGTACTAGTAATTTCTCTCTTTTGCCCCTCAGAGCTCGGGCTGTGACAGTTGCCCAGGAGCTGGTCTTTTCCTTTTTCTTCATAACTTCTTTCTTTTGGTGCGACCAAGCTGAAAGTTCCTAGCTGACTTTCTATTTACAAGATCCCCTCAGGCTGCTGATCTTAACTATTTGGTCCTTTTTACTTTTTCAGCTTTTTTGGCTGCCTTCCACTCTTGTCATTTTTCCCAAATAGTTGGAATCTTTTGCTGCTGGGTTGAAAGTTCTCTTCCAGCTACTTCTACTTTTTGTTTTTCTCATCTTTGGTTCCTTGCGATACAGCTCCTTTGTCCATGAATGTTTGCTCTATACTTCTGATCCCTCACTGCATGACTGGGCGCTTGAGACCCAGTTTTTCTCTTCAACCGTTAGGATCTTATTTGGGCAGTGTTGTGCATCCCAGAGATCCTCGGGCTCTGGCATTTTCTGGGATCCCAGCCTAATTTCCCCTAGCTTCTTTTTGGCTTACTGACTTTGGCTGACTGGGCCTTCCTTTTTTTTCTTTATGTATTTTTAAAGCTTTTTCCCTTCATGGGTCTTTGGATCCCAATTCTTTAGGCTTTTCTTTCATCCTTCTCTTCTTTCTTTTTCTTTTCTTTCTTCATTACAGGATAGCCTAATGTGTTATTTTTCTTTGGGCCTTGGGCTGTGGTCAATTTTGAACCTCAACACCCTTCATTTCTCCGATCCCAACTCCGATTTGAACTTCTGGGATGACCCTTTTGACTATAATAGACCCTTTCTTTGAATTATCTGTAATTATCCCTTTGTTTGTCGTTCTTTTTTACTGAAACTTTATAGTATCTAAGCACAGTAATTTGTCAAACACAATAATATCTGTAATAAATCGTGATTGGGAGTAACCACAGTAATTTGTAACAAGCTTAGAATGCTGAAAATTTGTAAGCGTGAATGAGAGTGTGTTTTGGGAAATAGAGAAGTGTTTGATCAGTTTTGGATTTTGTTTTTGAGAAAAAATGTGTTAGAGTAACGTTTGAAAGGAGGTGGGTTACGGATTACTAACGGAGAGAATCACATGTGGGTAAAGTATCAAAATTGAAACCATGAGTAGGCAAATCAAATTAGAGGCAAACCATAAGTGAGTAAAGTGTAATTATCCCAAAAATAAAAGAGAAAAGACAATATAGAGAGAAAGGAGGACTCGGCGGCCACTAGTGGTGGTGGCACCGGCAATAGCACCTCTAGCGGCCGAAGGAGAGAGACAGGAACGTACCAGAACTACCGCCAGTAGTAGAGGTGTGGGACGCGATAGCTACTAGCTGTAGCCATGGAGATTCAGCAATGGTGTGAGAGAGTTTTTGAATTTTGGATAGTGAAAGATCTGAAGAAAGAGAGTTTCATTTTGTTTTTTTTTTTTTTTTTGGAAGCTGAAAGGCAAAGAGAAAAGAGAAATGAGCAAGGGCAGAAGGTGGTGTCGCACGGATTGATGAGCTATCTTTATTAGGTGTCAATTTTTTATGCATTGGATTAAATAAACGGTTGGGATTGAAACTAGGGTGTTGCACGGGATATGAATCCGGGAGGCCATGGCCCCTTCTAGATTTTCCAAAGATGCTCCCTCCCCTTTATTTAATGTTAAAATTTTTAAATATTAGGTAAATTTTAGGTGATGGCCCCCTTTCATATATATATATATATATATATATATTTTAAAGTATAAGTGCTCTTTAATTTATTGTTGTCTCTTTTATTTTCCTTTTAATATTGAATTTTTTGTCATATATAAATCATTAATTTTATGAGAATTTAAAGTATAAGTTAATAAAAATGTATAAGTAAATCTCTTTACCAAAATATTTTTGTTTTTTTCCATAGATAAAGTCATACACAGATATATATATATATATATATATATAGAGAGAGAGAGAGAGAGAGAGAGAGAGAGAGAGAGAGAGAGTTAAAGCTCCTAGAATACAATGATACATTTTTGGCTTGGCCCCCTTTGAGAAAGTTTTCTGGCTCCTCAACTGATTATGGAAAAGGGATGATAGAAAATAAGGGAGAGAAAAGTGGAGAAAAAATTAATTTTATGGGTGTTTGGTTGGAGAGAAAGGAAGGATGGAAAATTTGTGTAGTCTAGGTATTTTCTCCCATGTCCCACCTAAATTCTATCTCCCCAACTTGGGGAGAAAATAACGAGAGAAGAATAGTTGCAATCAATGACTAAACTACTCCTCCTCCTCTCATGTGGACTTGTTGCTATTTCACTATTTTTTTTTTTTTTTTTTGGGGGGGCTTTCCTGCATGGATTGGACCTGGTTGCTTTTTCACTTCTTCTTTCTTTTTCTTCTTTTTTTAGTCTTGATGCATATTTTGTTTTGTTCTTTTTTATTTTGGTTTAACTATACATGAATTAAAAAAAAAAAAAAAATTCTAAGAATAGTTATTAGTTTTTAATAAATTTGGGTGATTGGGTTTATTTATTTTTTGGTTGTTTGACATTTTTTTGTTTTAATTGGACATCATTAGTGACAACAAAGTGTATCACGTTGGCAAAAAATAATTAATTTTGCAATACACAATCAACAAATATGGAAAACCAAAAAATAAATAGAAGTGCTACATCCACAACATTTTCACAACAAATCCTAGTTGACGGGTTGTTAGAGGTTTTTAATTTGAATTTACCGTTCAAATTAATTTGTTGCCCGCTAGTAATAACAAGTAACAACATTTTCACAATAAATCCTTTCAACATTGAATGTAGCAATAATAAATATTATATTTCAACTTTTAGATATAAGTGAATAAGAATAAGCCTTCTAGTATGGGTACTAAATAAAGCATGCTCTTTCAAGCCAAAATGGGCCATCAATAAACGTCCCAATTCTCACTAAAATTTATAGATCATTTGGTACATAAACTGCATATATTTAGTCATTTACCAATCATCAGCTTTCTGGCACGGGTCTTAACCAAAGCATGCTCTCTCAAGCCAAAATGAGCCATCAATAGCCAAACAAAAGTAAGAAGCTCACCACCTTGGCTTAGTCGTTGGACATGGGCATTTGCTCTGCTACGACTAGCAGCGTATGACAACAATTCCACCCACACTTTAGTCATTACCATCCACTTCTTCTCCCCCAACTTTTCAATCTCTTTTGCCAATATGCATGCATCAAACAGTACAGACTTAGACCGATCTCCCTTTACATCAACAGGTTTCACATCTGTATTTACAGCAAGAATTTGAAGACATGCCAGTTTCAAATCTCCTGGTTCCATTTTGTTTTTGATATCTTCTGGTTTCCTTTTGCTAAAGAATCTTTTCGCTTCAGCACAGGTATCCTTGAATCTTAGTTTTGCAATACCTGGCACTTCAGACATCATACCTGGAAGCTGATATAAAAGATATAACATGTAATGTGAGAGGTACCTACTAAGGGCACGATGACCATCATTTTCGTCGTCATTTTTGTCCATCTCTTTATTGTAACAGAGTTCAGTAGCAATGTGCCACAATAGAAGGCTTTCATCATAAGCAACATCGTTGACATAAGGCATTAATCTACTGCAATCTATGTTGATGTCAACACATGCAAGAGCCCATTCACCTCTAGCTGAACTTATTTCCTTGGCCATTTCTGGATCATCCGCAAACTCAGATTTTTGTCTCAGCTCGGTGAAAATCAAGTCCCATAGCTTCTTAGGTAATGGCTTATGAGACACATATCTTGTCAGAATCATGTCATTTATCTTCTGATCTAAATAATCCTTAATGCACAAATATGTAAATATCTTATCTCCAATGTAACGGAAAAATGTACTGATCTTATCACCGATGTTTGTCATCATATGAGCTTCATTCATCCTTTTTGGACTTTTTTTCAGGCAATAGTCAATAAAGTTGAATTGTGATAAAGAGGCAGACCACCTTTTAAATATGAATGTTGTAGCCCAAACTGGTTTCTCACTTTCTCTCCCCCCTTTCCACCTTGACATCTTGAGACCAATGACCTTGTTGATGAGGAATTTGGATAGGATATTAGCCAGGCAGTAATCTTTCTTAGAACTTTCAAGAGAAGCAAAAGTCCAATCAGAGAACGTCCATGTGAGGAGATTTACCATATCCAGGCCTAAGGCACCAAAAAACAAAGTGTAGGTCACTCTAACATCAGAGCTTTTGAAATCTTTCTTCTCTTCTTTGAGGAAAAGAGAGAGGGCTGCCACAACCAACCCAAGGGATATATACCAAGATATTTTTCCTAACTTGGAATGTGTCACCACAACCTTGGTATGGAGAACATCATAAAAGAAGTTAAGTTCAATCTCCAATACTCTCAGTGTTTCTTCTGCATTTCTTTTAGAGAAGAATTCTCGACTCTCCTTATGCTCACGGGAGGTGAACATGAGATTGACAATGAGTGCCTTGTAGATATTTGAGAAGTGATAAGCATACTGAACCAACTCTTGGTTTTCCAAATCACCTTCCTTGAATGTATTATTTTCAAGATCCCTGGATTCTTTATGCGGGACAGATACAATATATGTAGGAAGATTGTTGTTTTTACTGCTTGAGTATGCATTCATTAATTTCTCATAGTCAGCCCCAGGGTCAGGTTCTCTGAGTACAGATATTCCAAGACTATCTGAACTAGCAAGATACATTGCACTCGTCCGTTCAGCATACCTGATGATTGCAGCAAGAAAGAGGAGAAGTGTTGGGATCCATAGTCTGTTTTTAGAAAGTGATCGAATAAAGACGTAACCAGTGGTGAAGACCTGGAGTATGAGCCAAATCAAGTGCCTCAACCAAAACTCATTATCCTCGATGGCAAAAGAACTTATCCTGTCCTGGCCACCAACGAATAATAAAAGAAAAGGTGTCCACAACACCAGAAGAAGACCATTATCATCCATTGGGCCAGAAGTATATCTCTTTTCATAGTCCAAGATTAGTCCTACTGCAAAGCTAGCAGCCCAGTCTGCAAGGAGATAAACAGACCAGATAGGCCAGATTACCCATTTGCTTGCCGTTTTCTTTCTCAGGGATGCAGTAAAAAGCAAAAAAGTCTGAAGTACGAGGCCCAAGAGAACAAAGCCTGTGATATTCCATTTATTCCATGCATTCTTAATGAATTTAAGGATGAGAGATAGCATGTTCTCCTCTGGGTTTGTTTTCCTAGTAAAATTTAAAAAAAAAAAAAATTCTTTGTAATTGTCAAAGTTCGTAGAAAGCAACATATCAAAGAAAAAATTTGTTAGTAAGTATGAGGAAGATATAAACTTTGCAATGGACATATTCTTCGTTAAGGTGAATGGACAACGGAAAAACAAGAGGACCATTCACCATTGGATAAAGGGCCAGATCCTCTCCAATCTATCTACATTTTATGTATAAGTTGGATCCCTAGACTAGGAGGTTGTATATTCTGTTTCCGTTACATGCATCTTTTCCCTCATGTGAGGGTTGATCCCACACTAGGCCGCATGCCATTTTGATGTGTCCTTTTATTTTATGACATGTTGATGATGCAACTATAGCACAGTTTTTTTTAAGTAAATAAATAAAGTTATATCAAAATGAAGAAAAATCCCTACCAAGGGGGCCAATATTTATATAAGTATAATGCATGCCATTGAGACGTTTCCTTTTAAAAGTGTGACATTTTGATGGCGCAACAATAGCATTTTTTTTAATGTAAATAAATAAATGAAGAAATATCAGTTTTAAAGTACACAGGATGTGTACTTGAGGGACAACAATAATATCAACAAAAATTACAACAATAAAGAAAGCATATTAGAGAATGAATGACAGGTTGAAACTGCCATCCAATCTACATGGAACTTAAAAAGATCATCTTAATATCTGCAGAAGTTCGTTCAAATCCTTCAAACATCTTCTCGTTGCACTCTCTCCAAATAGTCCACGTTATGCACAAATGGAACACATTCCAAATATCACCAATTCGGTTTCTAGTAAACCGCCCATCCAACAAGCCAACAAATCTACGCTATTAGGCATAACCCATTACACCGCAAACACACGCAACACAAGACCACAATTCTCTAGCAAAATCGCAATATTGCAGTAAATGATCAACTGTCTCTCCAATCTTCTTGCACATAAAACACCATTCTACAATAATGGACAAAATTTAAATACAATACTTTAAGTGCCGTACTTGAGGCTCTCATCTTAAAATTCAGCCATGTGACTACTTAACTAAAAAATACACTTTCATCCCATAAAAAAAAGCCACCTAACAGAACCTTAAGAGAGGAACCTAAGGAACAATACCTAAGTCTTGCCCCACAACAATTATATTTCACCTACATAAGTTATTTAATGTGAGAATGATGCAGGAGCATCTTGAGTCATCTTTCATATGTTCAACATTGATTCAAGGGGCTGTAGGCTTAGCAGTCACTATTTAACCTTTTGTAACTGATTTGTTAGTTAGTTAAATTTTTGTTTAGGCTGTAGCTATTAGGATTAAGACACCTGGCACTCATCCAAGTGGCTGCTAGCTTCAAACAAGTTGTAAAATACATGTAGTCTCTCATTCTGTAATCAATTTTGGTAGTTGATTGAATTGTTAGCCTATGTGCTATTTTGGAACTGTGTGTTCCTTTAGAGGTGCTTATCCACCTTTTTATTTTTTGCTGAATGAGGTGCTTATCCACCAATTGACTGTTCTAAGCAACTCAGCTCATTCATTGTTTCTAAACCATACACAAACAGCCCATCATATTTCCCTACATCAGTTTGGTATCAGAGCTTGAAAACTTTATGAATCGAGTTTTTGCAATTTTTTTCTTTGTTTTTTGTCCAAAAACCTATCAAGATTCAATCTTGATTGGTTTTCCTTGCCTAGAACACATTTCTTACCAAAACCACAGCCTTCTAGCAATTAGTTTGTAGTAGCAAGAAGTCATGGTGTTTGAGAAGACAAGGAAGGGTATGGGCAAGAAGCAAGCTGTTCTTGTAGTAGAGGAAGACAATATTGCAGCCAATGGACCAAGGGGAAGAAGGGTTCAAAATGACTTAGAAGCTAAAGTGGAATTGTTGAGGAGGCAGCTACAAGCCTTGACTGAACAATTGAGAAGAGATAGGAAGATACAACAGCGACACAACCAGCATGATATTGCCGGAAATTAAGCTTCAAATGAGGAGGATGATAAGCAGTGCTTTGTTCATATTCCTAGGCAGAGACGAGAGAGGCATGGCCACAGTTCTATGATGATCTAACCAAGGGAGCCAAAACAGATTTGAGATTCAAGCTTCGAAATTGAATTCCCTAAATTCGATGGCAACTTGAAAGTAGAAGAGTTTGTTGATTGGATTGGCCAAGTAGAGAAGATCTTTGGTTACTTTGAAGTTCCAGAAACCAAGAAAGTGAAGCTGGTTTCTATGAATTTCAGAGGCAGAGCTTCATATTGGTGGGAGCATTACCGAATTCAAAGATCAGGAGGTGGAGAAGAAAAAATTAGAGGTTGGGAAAATGAAACAAAAATTGAGGGCACAATTTTTGCTTTTTGATTTCATGTCATTCCATCATGACATTAAATATGTGGATGAACCCGTGTATGATCAGTATATGGAAGATGGAGAAGATGCTATTGTGGAAGGGCAAGAAGACTTATCACTAGCAACAAAGATCTTGCAAACTTCTAAGCAAGAAGTGGAGGAAGCAGAAGTGCTTAAAGGTAAAATCCTTCCCATTTCAGCATTGAAGTAAGAGTTTGTGGCTTGATAATTGAGAGAGATAGCTATGGAAATATGGAGTCACTAGAGGTTTTGAAATGATTAAATTGAAGGATCAACATAAACTGTCTTACTTCAATAAAGGAGATGCAGCTAGTGTTTCGAAAGTGTTCTTATCCATTAATTACCTTCAAGGAAGTTATGCTCTTTGTGATGAGGTAGCAATGAATGGTTTCCATATTTTACTTAGATATGGAAAATCATGTGGATTATGTAAAGATGACAGGCAAGCCATCATGGATGGAATGTGCAGCCCCTATGGTTTGTACAAGATAATGGAGCAATATTCATTGCAACCAAAGAAGGGAAAGGCAAGCCCCAACCAACGTGAAGATGAAGTAGGCTGGACTAGTAGTGAAGAATAAAGCCTTGTAGTGTCAAATGCGCAAGACTGATCACTAATGAGGCAAACACTTAATGTTAATTTTGGTGTACATGTTTTACAATTGGAGGTTCAACCAAACTTGAGGACAAGTTTGCTTTCAAGAAAGAGAGTCCTGTGCAGGTGCATCTACATTGATGCTTTTATTTGTGTGTAATTTGGCTGTGAAGTAGCAGCAGCCTTATTGAGACGCAACAACAGCAAACTCATGGTACAAACCAACCACAAAAGCCCTTAATTCAAGCCAAGTTAATGATGCACAACAGCTAGTTACAGCTCCTCACTCCCTAAGCACTTGAGGCCAAGTACTTTAAAAGAAGAGAGGTCTGATGCAGGAGCATCTTGAGTCATCTTTTCATATTTTCAACATTGATTCAAGGGAATGTAGGCAGTTAAAAGCCAGCAGCCACACTTATCCTTTTGTAATTGATTAGTTAGTTAAATGGTTGTTTAGGCTGTAGTTATTAGGATTAGGACACTTGGCACACATCCAAGTGGCTGCTAGTTTCAAACAAGTTGTATAAATACATTTAGTCTCTCATTTTGTAATCAGTTTTGGTAATTTGTTTTTGATAAGTAAGAATGATATATATTCAAAAGGTTATTCTATACCAAAGAAGAAAAGAGCAAACCAATATTTACAAAAAAAGGAAAAAAGAGAAAAGGAGCTGAAGAATAACAAGCAGCAAAATTAATTACAAAAGAGAAGAGAACTAAAAAAAAAGGTAGAGAAACACTAGTCCTCAATCCCCAAGCTCGAGACCAGTCCAATAGAGTTCTTCTAAAAGAAGCAAGCATTTGATCTCTGGAACTATTCAAGTCCTCAAAAGTCCGTAGATTCCACTCCTTCTAAAGACACCATAGTAAGCATAATATAACTAAATTCTAGATATTAGACGAAAGATTCCCCAACCAATTCCACCAGCCAAACATCAGATCTGGAATCATCCTAGGTACGACCCACAAAAAATCCAAAAGAAGTAAAAACAAAACTCCACAATCAATAAGCCATCTCACAATGAAGTAGTAAGTGATCCACATTCTCCCCCACAATGATGACACATAATGCACCAATCCACAAAATCAAAACCCCTCAGTATTAGGTTATCACCCGTGATGATCTTATTCCAAGCTACAGACCAAACGAAAAAGGACACACGCCAAGGGACCTTAACTCTCCAAATACCTTTCCAAAGAAAGACAACAGGGGGAGAATCTCGCAATTTGTTATAAAAGAACTATATGTCAAAATCCCCATTAGGCTTCAACTTCCATCTCATCCAGTCTCCAACATCCATTAAAGGAATATTGGCTCCCAAGATATAAAGTGCTGGGTTAAAATAAATTGACCCCGGTTAATTAATTCAATTACCTAAGTTGATTAATTAGGTCAAATTACATCCAAATCGTGAAGACACCAACAAATCACTAGATAAACTAAATGCAATGGAAATTAAATTGATACGATGATTTGTTGACGAATGGAGAAAACCTCTCGCAAGACAAAAATCTCATCGGGTGAATTTAAGGTCACCACCTCCAAAAATTCACTAATCAACAATCAAGCGGTTACAAGTATAAGAAATCTTACCACTACCCTAGTCTATCCTGTTAGGAGACATGTGAATCATTTGACAAAACACACTTTACTTATAATTAGGTAGATCTAAGATGTGTTTAATGCTTCAAGGAACAAGGTTTCAAATTCAAGTGTTAAAGCCATGCAAGTCTGTCCAAGAATCAAGTGAAGAAGTGCTGGATTTTAAAGCTCGACAGATAGTATCTATCGAGGTTTAAAAGGCTGTTCTAGCCCAATACTCGACAGCTACTCGATAGATAGGGTATCTGTCGAGATTTATGAAAATCAGTTTTTTAGATCTGATTTCATTCCAATCCAAAGGTATATGTTTGGGCTTTCTTTTCTCACAACTCTAAACATATATAAGGATAATTTTAAAGGCCGTCAAAGGTTGCGCAAGTGTGAGACAAAGTTTTGCTCATGCAAATTGTGACCAGAGACAGAATTTGCCCTAGTTCATCTTTCTTTTGAAGAAACTACTGTGTTTGTGCACCGTTGGGTTTTGTAACCAAAGAGTTTCGTGATCTTCATCGTGTTGATAAATTGAAGAACTTTGCAGCCAACATCTTTCTCAAGTTAGTGAGTAAGCCGTGTACTGGGATCCGCGCATCTATTGGTTAGTCATGTACTAGGAGCCATACATTAAAATGAGAGATTGTCACTATAGAACAAGTCCAATTGGGTATTGGTATAAGAGTTCAACTGTAAGTTGGTATAAAGTATTGGGATTCTTTTATTTGTAACAACTTGTTTTGATAATAGTGGATTCTCGAGAGTGGTTACCTTAAATTCACTCAGTGGGGTTTTGTCTCGGTAGTTTTCCTCATTCGTAAACAAATCACCTGTGTCAAGTTTATTTTCCGCTGCATTGAACTTAGTTGGTGATTTGTTTGTGCTACCACGCTTATTACATGCAAATTGAATTAATTAATTAACTCGGCTAATTAATTGATTAATTCATCACAAGGGGTCAATACATTCTTAGCCTATCATATCTCAAACTACCAACCTACAGTTGAACCTTCGCTCCAATACCCAATTGGACTAAACTTGTAGCAAACTTCTTTCCTTTGTTGCACAAATCTCCAATCTGTGACTAACTTCTTTGCACGAATCCCAGTACGTGACTAATTCCAGAAACTTGAATGATTGTTGTTGGCTGCATAGTTCTTCACTTCATAAACTTGAAGATCAGGAAGCACTTGGTTACAAAACTCTAAGGCGAACAAATACAATAGCTTCTCATAGAGTATGAGTTCTAAGTCTCTATTTTCATGTATGTTAACTTCTAAAATAAGCTTTATATATGACTAGGATTGTAAGAAGAGAAACTCTAATCATTCAAGTCATCATGGGCCGAATTTCTTGAGATTTTTGAAATCATAATTCTCGATCAATCAAGCTTCTGTCGAGCTTTTCAATTAACCTTCGATAGTAACATTTGTCGAGCTTGTGTCGAGACTTAATGAAACAACCTTTTTTTACTTGTTTTTTGGATCAACCTTCATATATTTAATGATACCACTTGATATGTTTGAACAACATACTTCTTGATACATTAAATCCAACTTCGATCTACCATTTACAAGTAAAGTGCATTTTGTCAAAGGATTAGCCAATTACATAGAAAATATGACCCTAACACGAAGAAAGTTTACCCCTTCATCCATCTCCTAATCATTAAAGTCCCGAATAAAATGAACATCCCAACTTCTCTTCCCCACCCCCAGCCTTGTCAAAGTAGATTCTACAGCGGCCTCCCTATTAGTAGCAATACCATACAGGCTTGAGAAAGTCTTGTTGAAAGGTCAATCCCCACACCACCCATCCTACTAAAATCCCACTCTATTCCCTATCCCAACAACAAACTGAGTATTTTTGCTAAAATCCTACCAACCCATCCGAATAGATTTCCATAGACCACACCCATTAACTCCCCTACCCAACTTAGAAGTCCATCCCACCCCCCCCCCCCAACTCTTCCCCAAACTTTGAAGCTACCACCCTTCTCCAAAGTCAAGTCTACTCATTCCCAAACCGCCAAATTCATTTCTCTAATAAAGCCTATTTAAAGGTAGTTAGTTTCCTTATACCTAAACCACCGTTGGCCATAGGCACACAAATTTTATCTCATCCTACCAAATGAGTCTTGCTATCACCCCACAGAAAGTCCCTTTGCAACTTTTCAATTCTGTTAGTCATAGGAGTAGGAATGGTGAATTGCGATAGAAAATAAGTAGAAAGACTAGATAATGTACTCTTGAGCAGCGTTAATCTGCCCCCCTTAAACAAATACAGCTTTTTCCAACCGGCCAATTTTTGTTCAATTTTTTCCAAAATAGGATTCCAAATTGAAGGTGATTTATGAGAGGGCCCCAACGGCATGCCAAGATAAGACATAGGCAAAGTTCCAACCCTACAGCCCAATATCTCAACCAAGGCATGCACTTCATTTACCTCCCCTTTTGGAACCATTTCATTCTTCTACACATTAACCTTCAAACCTGTCACAGACTGAAAACAAAGTAACAACAACCAAACATGAAAGATTTGCTCCACATCTACATCACAAAATAGAATAGTATCATTTGCAAACAAGAAATGTAACACACATTCCCCACCACCCCCTACTATTAGCTTTAAAACCACGGAATAAGCCAACACCGTCCACTCTTTTCAACATCCTATTGAAAACCTCTATCATAATCAAAAACAACATAGGAGATAGTGGATCTCCTTGTCTCAATCCCCTTGAACTACCAAAAAAATTAGCTGGACACCCATTGATCAACACAAAGAACTGAACTGTGGATATACAAGTACAGATCCACTTACACCACTTCTTCCCATAGCCCATTCTCTTCAACAAATCTAGGAAAGCCTCCTAATTCACATGATCATAAGCTTTCTCAATATCAAGTTTACAGATGACCCCTATAACCCTACTCTTCACTCGACTATCAATACATTCATTCACAATAAGAATTGAATCAAGGATTAGTCTCCCGCCCACAAAACTATTCTGAGACTTAGAGATCAACTAATCTAAAACCAATCTCAAACGATTTGCCAAAACCATAGCCAAGATTTTATACACACTCCTTACCAAGCTAATAGGCTAGAAATCTCTTATATTGGTGGCATCATTCTTTTTTGGAATTAAAACGATGAAAGTAACATTAAGAGATTTTTCAAACTTACAATGTTGAAAAAACTCTTCAAAGACAGCTAAAACGTCTTTCTCCACTACTCTCCAACAATGATGATAAAAGTCATAGTAAAACCATCCGAACCTGAAGCTTTGTCCCCTTCCAAGTTTCTTACAATCTGAAAAATCTCCTCTATCTCTCTCTTTCTCAAACTTCCTTTCAAGCCAAACCCTCTCTATATCCCTAATACTATCAAACTCCAAACCCTCCACGAAAGGCCTCCACCTCTCTAGCTATTGATACAAAGTTTTATAAAACTATACAACTTAAGCAGCTACCTTAGATTCCTCCTCATAAACCACCCCATCCACCTCCAAGATACTCAAATGGTTATACCTTCTATGGGAGTTAGCCATCTCGTGGAAGAACTTGGTGTTATTATTTCCTTCCTTAATACATAACATTCTTGATTTCTATCTCCAAGAAATTTCTTCCAAAGAAAGAAGATGCACCACCTAGGACCTCTAATCTACCCTATAACATTTCTCCTCATCACTGAGTCCAAACTTCCCTTCCTTAGCATCTAAAATTTTCAACTTCTTATGATGATCTACATTACCAAACTCTCTACGATTCCACTGAATAATGTACTCTTTCAAGGCCTTCAACTTTTTGGCAAGTACAAAACTAGGCATACCTACAAAAGAATGTCGATTCCACTAGAATTGAACTTTATCCACAAACCCATCTATCTTCAACCACATGCTCAACAAATTGGCTACCTCCATCTTAGATTCTAGCCATTGTAAAAGAGCAATGCATAGCTTCTCATGTTGACTCATGGAAAGCCCAACCAATTTACTGAAACCAGGTATTTTGTATTTCACCCATCCAGAAATATCCAAATTAGCCTTAAGACTCAAAACCTCAATGACCACTTCCAGTCCTACCAAAGTAGCCAACCCATTCAGAGCAATAATCATCAAAGCACAATCTGAAAATTCTTCTCTCACCAAAACCCACTAAAAGATCGACAACATCTTTGGTAGAAAAAAACTCCCCAGATAGGCTAAGAGAATCCGCACTTCACCTCCCCACATGTCTCCCAACCTATAAGACTAGCTCTCAACAACCCCAAAAAAAGATAGGAGAAAGAATGGCTAACCATTCATGGCAAAGGGATGAAGTTCAACAACCATAGAACTGTCGAAAACCAACCCTCCAATCATCGACTAGAAGCTCAAATTTGTGCAAAAACACAAAAGTTTGTTCAGAACCCCAATTAAAAATTACGGCTAAATAGCTTTTACTCTAACTTATACTAAGTGCGAAATAAGAGTAATTAAGCGCAAAGAATCGTTATCACTACCCTAAGCCATATTCATCCATTATCAACAATAAAAGGAAAGTTTAAAGAGTAGAGACGAGAGATGCAAACATAAGATAATACCGAGACGTATTATCAAAGAAGAAAGCGAATAACTCGGCGAAAAACCTCTTTGCGACCTTCCAAGTCGAAATCGATTCACTAGAAAATAAAGTTGAAGTACACAAATAACAAAAGATCCTCCAAGCCTAGTCTACCCCTTGTACTTGAGCCCTCCAAGCTCCCGCTACCAACTGACTTCTTAGAGTCTTGTCTTCTCTAGCTTTACGGATCCCGCAATTCAGCCCGATTGCATCCGCCAATGAATGGCTCCTTCCAATGCTTTCTAGTAGCACCAAAATCTCACTTTATATTTAGAATGAGTGTGGTAAGTGTTTAGGCTAGCAACCTCTTAAAGATACAGAGATTGAGAGATAGGAGTTAAGGAAAAGCATAAGGAAAGATGTAGATGATTGTGGGTATAACAATCTCTAATGCTTAAGTGTATTTTCTAGGGTTTTCTCTCTGCACTTCTTACAATTTATGGGTAATGAGGGAATATATAGTTTGAGCAAAGACATGGTAAAGCAAAACATAACTTTTTGCCAAAAAGAAATTTTCACAAGTTGGCCTTACCCGCAAATACTCGCAAAAAATACAGCCTAATACGACTCTTCATCTTCCAGTCATGTGCTTTGTATGTGACTCTTTTCACGGGTAAGCTTCTCGTGAGACAGTCACGAGCCAGTCACAAAATCCTCTTTATCAACTTTTGAAGCTTGATTCTTCACCGATCTCTCACACTTATTCCTTACAATTAATCCCACATACATACAGGGAAAATAATTGAAGAAATTACAATCAAATTTGGCACGAAATTAAAGCCAACACAACATAGTTGAAAATCACAACTTTACATATATATATATATATATATATAAAGACTCTTTCATAAGATTCTTTCTAGTAATAGAACAACTAATAAAACCTAATAAATACTTAACTTGGACCCAAAGAAAATAAACCTAAGATAACTAGAATATCCTAGAAGATCCTAAACTCAACTAAATTATCAAAATACTCTTAATTCACAATAATTGCATAAATCACAAATTTTCCCCTGAATAGAAATTTGACCATAACTAATAAAATTAAAACCCAAATTAAAAACTAATTTAACCCTAAAAGACTCATATCATTAAACTGACATGACCTTTACTTCAATTGGACTTCACACAAGGACCCAATAAAATAATTCTTGAATAGGAAAATTTGCAAAGTAATCGCAAATTAATCTCGTGGCTTCATCATTCTCCTCCAATTAGAAGAAACTCTACCTTGAGTTTTAAATTATTTAAGTATAAGAACCTTTGAACTTGAAATTTTCACCAATTCTTCAATTTTTGGAAGCATTAGGACAATTAAAGAATCTTCCTTTTCCACCATGTCACTAAATTCATATAAAGTAATGAAATCAATGATTGGAAGGCTTTGCAACTTAAAATCCTGTTTAGAACAACCCATAGCAATAACATCAATATCTTCCTTGGTATTGAAATTTCCATGATCAGACTCATGCTCATCTTTCACCTTTGTGATCACTGTCATCTTTGTAGCACATTCCATTGGCAGTTCGTTAATTAAGGTGGACTCGGGGAATCATAAGGCTGACTTTCTTCCTTAAAAGGCCACACCTTGAGGTACCAAACCAATATGCAATTAAGGCTGCTGTAACAGCAAGTTTTCAGTGCTGTGTCCATCAAATTTTGAAGGGGTAACAGGTGCAACGTTTTCCAACAAGGGTGGGGATAAACTAGGCTCTAACTTTTTTTTTGAGAAACCAAACATCAAGTCTGGGCTTTTATTGAATAAGAAAGCAACATCAATGAACATCGAACAAAACTAGGGGATAAATGTCTTCAGGGAGGTCATCCAACCAAACCAAAACCCCCAACAAATCCTTAGCCTTTTTGGCTAACATATCAACTACCACATTACAGACTCTTTTAACATGACTAAACTCACACAACTGAAAGTCATTAGCAAGGACTAAGATGTCATCAATGACATTCCCATATGAAGAGAGACAGCCAGGTCCTTGTGAGAGGGTGTTGATTACCACCAGTGAATCACCTTCGATAACCACTTTCTGTAGACCCAGCTCTTTAGCAAACTGAACCGCTTTTCGGCATGCAATTGCCTCCATTTCGTTCACTGTTTGGGAAAGGGATATGGGCATGGACAGAGCTCCAAGCACAGCTCCATTCTAGTCTCTAGCAATAACACCGATGCCTGCCATATTCAGTGAGTTGAACACTGCTATGGAACAAAGATGTCCGAGAGGGTGCACTGGTCAGCCAAAATGTTGAGAGTTTCTCTGATTCCATAATAACCAAGATGTGATAGAGAAAATTTCAGCATTGAACTCATCTTGTACCTGCAAAAATCTTGAAAGCAAGTTAGTGAAATCAGATGAGGATGAGGTGACCGCTTGATGGAACCATGTAAGTTCGTTCCAAACGCAGGCAATCTCCCCACTAGACCATATGGCGTGCAGAGTGTCTTCCTCATGATTTTTGCACATTGCACACACAGTTGAGTCGGTAATTTGGCGGCGCCGAAGATTGGACATAGTGGGTAGCGCGTTGTGGCAAGCTCTCCATATGAAGAGCTGAATTTTCATAGGAACTCAAAGCTGCCAAATACCTCTCCAAAACTTCCTGGTTGGGGCTAGGTTGGACCTACCTGCACGCTCGTTCGAAACACACGCAGCCAGCATTTTGTAAGCGCTGCTTGTGGAGAACTGGCTTGATGGGGTAAGAGACCAAGTGATGCGGTCAGGGGGGGATCTTTCACTTAAAGGAATGCTTAGGATGGCAGCCGCTTTGTGTGGCAGAACGTTTGCCTGGACAATTTCAGTCTTCCATTCTCCATTTTCATGGTTTATTAGACTACTGACCGCAACATCTGGGGGAAGGTCTGGTAGAGCAGAAATGGGGGTTCTGCTAGGTTGATTAGGCAGCCACTAAGCTTGTTTAATCCTCACTGAATTCCCATTGCCAATACGCCACACCATACCCTTTCAAATTACATTACGAGCACTGATTATACATTTCCAAGCATAGGAGCCACAGGTAGAGTCCCTTGCCTCAAGGATTGAGCTATCTGGAAAAATCTTGCTTTAAACACCCTATGACAGAGGGAGTCTGGATTATTAATCATTCGCTGCACTTGTTTGGCAAGTAAAGCATCGTTGAGTTTTTCAATTTCCTTGAACCCCAGTCCACCCACCTCCTTGGCCTCACAAAGTTTGTCCCATTTAACCCAATGCACCTTTCTATTGTCTCCACTATATCCCCACCAGAATTTTCATATAAGAATCTCCAATTCCTTAATCAACCCTTTAGGAAGTTTAAAGCAGCTCATGGTATAAGTTGAAATGGCTTGGATTACTAACATGATTAGCACTTCTCTGCCCGCTAGCGAAAGTAACTTCTCTTTCCAACCTTGAAGCTTCCTCCACAGTCTCTCTTTAATGTAAATAAAGGATTGTTTTTTAGCTCGACCCACTAAGGCTGGCAACCCCAGATATTTCTCATACTGGCAGATGGCCGAAACCCCTAACAGTTGCTGGATACTAGTCTGAATCTAGGGAGAGGTATTTGAGCTAAAAACTAAATTTGTCTTTTCCCTGTTTATTTTTAGCCCTGAACCACGCTCATAGATAGCCAAAATATCAAGAATCTTCTAGCACTCCTGTTTAGTGGCCCGACAAAACAGAACACTGTCATCTGCAAAAAAATAAGTGGGAAATTCTGGGCCCATTACGACATATAGCTACCCCTTTTATATCTCCACTTGCCTCAACTTTCTGAATCAAACATTGCTGACCCATGGCACATAATAAAAATAAATAGGGAGATAATGGGTCACCCTAACGAAGCCCTCTACCTAGATTAATATTTCCTACAGGTTGTCCATTAAGCAAAACAAAATAGGATACAAATTGCACACAAGACAATAATTTTAATCAACCTCTCCTCATGACCCAACTGATAAATCACTCTCTCCAAGAAAGCCCATTCCACCCGGTCATAGGCTTTACTCATGTCCAACTTGAGAGCCATAAGACCCACCTTCCCTTGTGTTTTTCTTTTAAGGTAATGAAGAGTTTCAAAGGCCACTAACACATTATCAGTGATGAGCCTACCCGACAGGAAGGCACTTTGAGAATCAGGGATAGTGAGAGCTAAGAACTTCTTCAAACAATTAACCACAACCTTAGCAATTAATTTGTAAATCACATTGCAAAGGCTAATAAGCCTAAAATCTAAAACTTTCTTCGGATTTTTTATCTTAGGAATTAGGCATATGAAGGTGGTATTTATGGCTTCAGGAATAATACCAGTATTTAAACCATTAAGCACAATGGCAGTTACATCTTCGCCCACAATATTCCAGTAAGTTTTATAAAAGATAGGAGACATACCATCCAGGCTAGGTGCGGTGAGAGGAGCCATTTGCTTGAGGGCGGTGTGGACTTCCTCAGCTTGAAAGTAACAGTCTAACCTCAAGGGAGAAGCATCAAACGTGGCAGGTTGCATTCCTTCCAAAATCTCATCAAACCCCGAAGGATTTGAGCTAGTAAACATGCTTTCAAAGTAGTCTTGTACCACCCTACCCATTTGGCCTTCAACTTCAACCCAATTACCAGTCTCATCTTCCAATCCCAAAATGAGATTGCGCCGGTTTCTCTGATTTGCTCTGCAACAGAAATATCTAGTGTTTCTATCTCCCTCCTTCAACCACATATTGCGAGATCTTTGCTTCCACATCAGCTCCTCTCTAGTTTTGAGTTTTTGAATTTCATCCCTTAGTACATAGATTCGGCCTAGTTTGGTTCTGTAGCAATCCGATTCTTCTGCATTTTGCAATTCCCTAAGTTTCTTGGCAAGGGTATTACAGACATGTCCAAAAGTGGAGCGGTTCCAAAGCTTAAGATTTTCTTGACAAGTGGAGATTTTGCTAGAAAAATCCCAAACTGAAGGAGAAGTTGGACTTGTGCCCCAAGAATCTTTTATGATCCCCTCACAAGAATTATACTTTATCCACATAGACTCGAACTTGAATGGACGCCCTTTTTTATAGAAACATTTGAACTTAGAATATGTGCATAACAATATGGGCTTATGGTCTGAATGGAAGGATTCCAAATGATGAATCCGGGATGAAAGAAATTTTAAAATCCAAGTAAAAGGCTTCCAATATGGTCTTTTGTTGCACCAAGTAAAAGGATACCCGTTGAAACCCAAGTCCCTCAACTTGCAGTAATCCAAAGCCTCCCTAAACCCTTGCTTTTGTCTTTCCAAACGATCTAGCCAACCCTGTTTCTTATCAGCTAGTAAAATTTCATTAAAATCACCTATACACAACCAAGGCAAATTAAACCGATTATGGAGAGTTCTAAGCAAGGACCAGGAGTTTTCCCGGCTAGCAGTATCAAGGTCACCATAGAAACCCGTGAACCGCCAGGTGTCATCAACTCCATGGTCAATAATAGCATCAATATGACGATCAAAAAAAGACTGCACATCCACATTAGAATCAATTTTCCAAAATAAAGCAAGACCACCACCTATATTATGATGTGGGACAACAAATAAATTAGAATATTGAATTTTTCTGCCAATACGATCCAAGACATAGTTTTCAACCTTTGTTTCCATTAAAAAAACCAACATGGGATCTTTGTTGCTGACAAGTGCAACGAGCTCATCTTCTGTCTATGGGTTCCTAAGCCCACGACAGTTCCAGCTAAGGCAACTCATGGTGACCAGTGGTGCTGGAAACTAGCTACCACCTCACAATTTTCCTTATCACCTGAATTACAAAATACCACACGTTGCTTTTTTGTACCACAAATCCATCAGGTCTAAAGAAGGGCGACGATCACCTAGAGGCTCAAAGGGAGCCGTGACAGTTGGCTCATTAACACATTCCACTCTTTTCCACTTTTTTGTAGTAAGAGTAAAGGTAGGATCAGTGTTACTTATGCTGGTGATATTAGGAAGAGTAGAGTGGGACCCGAGTGCACCCTTATAATGGGAAGAAACCTCACCATCAGCTATCTTTAGACTCACCACCTCATGCTCCAAATCACGTGCATGTTCCTTCTTCTTAATCTGATCCGTAGACCACTGCTCACTGCTGTCATGAACCTGACCAAAACAGCCCATAGCATGCTTAAGAGGCATCCTCACATTCAAACTATCAACTTCCACCAAATTCTCATCCAACTCCATAGCCGTGGCTAACCCCGAGCCATTCTCATCCTGACGTTGAGCAGAGGCTGAGTTTTCAGCATGGTTACATGGCTTTTTCATCATACCAAACTGCTTCCTCCACCATGGTGCTTGGCTCTGAGATGCACCCAAAATGACAGCAACAGATTTTCAGGTGTGTCAAACCATGTCCGCCCTTAACCACTCCCCGTATTGCTGATCTTCTTTCCTCATTTTTCCTTTACCTTGAAGCCACACAGCACACTCCCTCTCCCCATGAGTCACGTCCACACCAGTAACAAAAATTCAGCAACCGTTCATACTTTATTCCCACCCAGCCAATCTATTTACCCTCCGCCCAAAGTTTACTGCATCAAGCTAGGGGTTTTGCAATATCCACGGTAACCCGGACTCGAAGAAATTCTCCTCCACAGCCATCATCTTCCAGGTCAGCCACTTGCACCACAGTCCCAAACGCCTTTCCAATTGCTTCCCCAGTTTCCTGTGTTAATGAATTTTCGAGCACATTGTGTAGTTGAATCCAGAAAGTTGCGCTAGAAAATTCTAGGAAAAGGGCAGATTTAGCATCCTAAGCCCGCTAAAGTATCACCAGATTCTTATCATAGAACCAGGGTTCGTACTCCTAAACACGTTCAAGGTCAAGATTATCTTCAAATTCAAACAGCAATGTGTGTTCTCCAACATCTCGGATTTTAAGTTCCCCACTCGGTTTCCATAGTGATTTGAAAGTTCGACCCACCACATCAACGTTCAGAACTCTCTTTGTGAGGAAGCAGCCAGCAAGTCGGTGATTCATCGCTGCCTTCTGCCGTGGAACATCAGCACCTCTCTCCTCTTCTTCGGTTAGGGAGAAACGGGACCACAACTCATCCAAGCCCGCCATAAGGGATTGCCAAATACAACGCAGTGCCCTAACCAAATGAACAAACAAACTGCAACAGGAACAAACAAACCGTCCTATCAGATCCCCTAAAGGCTGAAGGGAAAAGAAAACCTAAACAAGTTAGGTACGAAATTCTACAAGTGGCTAGGGTTTTGGGAGAGAAAAACCCTAACGGCTAGAGAAACTTATTATGAGAAAAATTTGAACTGATACTATGTTTAGTTTACTAGGCTCTAACTTAGGATCTCTAAGTTGTTGATAAATTGTTTTCCTATCAGGATATTTAACCAAAATAGCAACTACCAGCTTCTTCATATCTTCTCACATAGAACATAATTTGTCAAGCTTTGCATCTATAGAATTAAACTTCTCACATAACGGATGCAAAGTCTTCTTTGTGCATTCACAATCTGAGAAAAAGGCCTTGAATTGAGACTCTAATTTCGCATGTGTCACCATAATTCTTGATGATGAATTCTGTCACGTAGTTGGCTGAAGAAAATTTTCACAAGAACTTGTGATAGGATTTTCACTCTAATACCAAATTGATGTAGGACAAATTAGGGACTTGTCTAAGTTTAGTTGTAGTGGGTTTAGGGTTAGGAAAGAAGAATGAATTAGAGAGAAATAAGGGCTGTTCAAGGACTGTGTTTGAACAGTACTTGTGAATAGAACTTTAGAAAAAGAAGATGAAGAAAAGATAAAGAAGAGAGAAGTAGAAATAACCAACAAAGGCCAACGTGCCTATTGCTCAAAACACTCAATTTTATTAATCAACTCACTCTACTTTCTTTGAATACATTGAGCATTATATATTTAAGACTCTTACATAGGATTCCTACTAGTAATAGGACAACTAATAAACCCTAATAAATACTTAACTTGGACCAAAAGAAAATAAACCTAATATACTTGGAATATCCTAGAAAAATACCCTTAATTTGCAGTAATTACAAAAATTACATATTTGCCCTGAATATAAATTTGACCATAACTATGAAAATTAAAACCCAAATTAAAAACTGTTTTAACCTTAAAAGACTGATACTTAGACCATCAAAATGACACAACTTTCACTTCAATTGGACTTCACATAAGGACCCAATAAAATAATTCTTGAATAGGCAAATTTGCAAAGTAATCACAAATTAATCTTCCATGGCTTCATCACTCCATGTATAATTAATCCACTAAAACTTTATCAACTACCCAAAAAAAAAAAAAAAAACCACTTACACCATTGAACTTCATCTTGAATCAATCTAGTGAGCTCATCCATATCTAGTGCAAGAAATATAAACTAACTATTGATCCTTGATGGAGATTTATAGTGATAGGAAATCCACTTGATACATCCTCTTATTTTTCACACTAGTTACAACTTTGGCATACATATCCTTAATCAACATAATATGCTTTAGAGAATTTTCTTTCTATTCTAAAACACACCACATAACCTCTCTAACCACCCTACCCTACATTTTGTTTGGGTCAATAAAAAACCATATGCAGATTTTTCTAGGCTTCTTTATATAATTTCATTAAACATCTAAGCAAGAAAATAGTTTCCAAAGCAGATCGCCCTAGTATAAAGCCAATTTGATTCTCTAGTAACCTTGTTTCTTGTCTTAACCAATATTCAATCATATTGGGTATACATGTGTGAGTGAATTCCAGCATTGAATAATGAAAGCTTGATAAATTAATGCAAGAGTTAGTTTAGACCCCCAATTCTTAATTACAGCTTGATTAGTTTTAAGCTTAACACACTTAATGCAGAATATACATGATTAGCAAATTAATTAATCAAAGCACTCAACAATTTCATGGATGGGTGCAAGGATACAATACTAAAATGTAAAGGGCAGTAGGAAAAAGAATAACAAACCTAAGACAACATGGCAAAGTGTTATAGAAGAGGAAAACTGAAGAACTTAACATAAAAACCTCTTTGTGACCCTCCAAGTCGAAAAAATCCACTAGTGAATAAGTTGGAATACAAGGATATCAAAAAAACCCTCCAAACCTTGTCTACTCAAAGTACTTGAGCCCTCCAAGCTCTAGCTACCAACGGCCTTCACCGAGCCATGTCTTCACTAGCTTCTTGGATCCCACAATATCGCCTGATTGCACTGCCAAGCCTCATTGGCTTATTTTGGCAAAGACCCAATGCTTCCCAAGCTCCAAAAACACTCTCTACATTCTGAATAGTGTGGGTTGTGTTTGAGTATAAATCTCCTCTCAATGTATGACAATGGGAGAGGGGAAAAAGAAGAGACTACAAAGGAATTCTCACTTAAGAATAAGTAGCTCTCTCTAAAAGGTCGATGTTATGAAAACCAATCTCTAGGGGTTTTCTTCTCAACAGCCTCCTTACAATTTTTGTGGATATTGAGAGTATATATAATATAGGTAAAGGATATAAGAGTCACACTTAAAATCGTGCTATAGTTTATCTCGTAGGTCATCTCGCAAGTTGGCCAAGCCGCGAGTGACTCACGAAATGCACTAATTGTTGAACTTCCTCATGTGCTCTTCACATGGCCTTCTGCGGGTGCTATAGTCCCGAGCCAGTTGTGGGATCAACAGTCATGAGCAATTTTCACCAACTTAATACTAATCCCATTACAATTAAATCCCAAAAAATACAAGGAAATAAATTAATGAAATTACAACACTTTTTGTCATGAAATATAACCAACATAAATGATATGTAAAAACCATAACTTTACAAATAAGAATGAGAAGAGTGAGTAGTTAATATAACATAGTTTGGCCCAAACTCATAGGTTTAAGCTTTTTGGGTCAAGTGGTGTCTTTATATATTATATTAATTACTCAAAGAAAGAGGCGTTTCTCTCTCCAACTAGTTATATTAGAGTCATGCTTCGAGGGCAAGTGTTTGTTAGTGGGTCTCACCTGTATAATGTGGAAGACTCCCATGCCTCCACCCATTGTAGAGTAAGTAGTTCACTGGTGGTGAGCAAGGCAATTGTACATTGGTGACTCCCATAATTGTGCAAGGAAGACTCCTATGTCTGTCCCAAGCATAATTGAGTGAAGGGCACACTATTGGTGCTGGTGATGCATGGCGGTTGGAGTGAAAAAGAAAAGAAAAAGAAGAAGGATGCCGTATAGAGTGAACAGCCAAGTGTGTGATGCAACAAATGCGGTGAAGAAAGAAAAACTATGTGTGAGAGCAATTTACAAAAACAAATCCTATATAGTATTGCAATTTACAATACCTGCCATTTTGACTTGAAACGTTCCATACTTAAAGAACAAATAACACTATTTTTGTCTTGGTCCCATAGGTTCATTTGTCTTTTTAAACAAAACAATGTTTGTGGATCCCACTTAAAAACCATATTCCATTTTTTCCCGCTGCATGTTCTTAATTTCTTAAGTGACTGCAATTTTTTTTTCCCCGTGGTGCCTTTGTCACACAATTATTTCCTTTGAATTAGGGTATCCACATAATCATAATAATAAAAATAATATTTAAGACCTTTTATATCAAACTAAAACCCTAGCCTCCTTATTGTTTTCTCCTCTTTCTTAACTTTTTCACAGTTTCAAACACTTTATTTTTGCCATAGACCAAAATTTTAACTTCTTAGTTCTTACCACTTAAAATAATAGAGAAAGAAATGTTGAATTCTACATAATTTTTTAAGAGTATTTAAGGCCATGAAAGTACAACTTCGCAGGTATATTTCTATATTCTTAAAACTTTTACATTGATTTATTTTAAGGAATCAAATCACAGGTTTGAATTCTGTCTTTATATTAATCTCTTAATTCAATTGTTATTAACTATGAAGTGATTTAATTTATTTTAATTATATAAAATGTGCAATTGTAAGCAATTAAGATTATGACGAAGCCTAATCACAATAATGATTTTCAAATCAAATTCTAAACAAACTTGTATCGAGGTATATTTTGTAAATCTTCCAATTGAGTAAATTAAAATAGGTACGCAAATATAAATTAAAGTTTATATTATATATGATCTTGAATGACAATTACATTAGTATATTATTTATTTTTTTATTTATATTGATTAGTAATATTTAGATTAATTTTACTTTCAATCTAGTCTTTCAATTCCCCCCCCCCCCCCCCTCCCAAACTAAAATCCTAACTCCGCCACAGTACACAAGGGAAGATAAAATAGGGGTTCTTTCACTAGGGATAAGTTTTTTGGGTGCTACAACCAAGAAGAGTTGTATAGTGAATATTTCAGGTGAGTTTACATAAATTCCTAGAAAGAGATATAAATGTATTTGGTGTGGATCTCAAGTTAGGCATAAACTTGAGAGGATATTGTAATTGATAGTTTTGACTTGATAATTGTGAAATCACTGCAATTTCGTGGACATAAGCATATTACTGAACCACATAAAATTTGTGTTGTGTGATTGTTTCCTTCACGCATATTTTCTCCATTTTTCACATATCAAAGGTTCTAGGATTTAGGTTAAATTCCTAACAAATCACTCTCCCCAAAGTTTTATAGTTTTTTTTTTTTTTTTTGGATAAATAACATAATTTATTGAAAAAATGATAATAATAACGTATACAGTACGTATACTAGAGACTATCAATCATGGTGTAGAGTACAATGATCAATGAAATCTAAAAGAGAAGAAAAAGAATAAAAACCCAAAGAAGGCAGCCAAGCAGAAAGAGAAGTAAGAAAAAACATCTTCAGTTCTGGAATAGTTCTTTCTTGGTCCTCAAAGCTTCTAGCATTTTGTTCACACCATAGGCACAGCATAATGCAATGAGGGACTGCTTTCCAAATACTTCTCTATCAATGACGCTTGAAACAACCCGAAAGCTCACTAGTATAAATACTAGAGTGAGTTTAGACCCCTAATTTTAAAATTAGGGCTATATTACTTTTAATCTACTCTAAACAATGTGAAATAAAAGTAATAAATGCACAATAAAAGTAATAAATGTGTAATCAACTGGGACTACTAAACTAACGCATGGATATACATAATTAACAATTAAGTAAAAAGCACAAGTAGTAAGGGAAGAGAAAAGCAAATACAAGATAACACCACGATGTGTTATCAAAGAGGAAAATCGGAGAATCTGGCAAAAAAACCTCTCCATGGCCCTACAAGCCAAATCGATCTACTAGCAAATTAGTTGGAGCACATGAATACATAAAGACGCTCCAAGCCTAGACTACCCACTTCACTTGAGCCCTCCAAGTCCCAGCTACCAACGGCTTCACCAAGGCATGTCTTCGCTAACTTTTTGGATCCTGCAATTATCACCAATTACTTCCACCAAAGATTGGCAAGAACTCAATGCTTCCCAAATGCACCAAATCAGCTCGTAACACTTTGAATGGGTGTGGATTGTGTTTGGGCTAAGAACCTCTCAAAGGATATGGAATTAGAGAGGCAAGAGAGTGAAGAAAACTAAAAGAAATGTGTAGATGATTGTTGATTTGCAATCTCTAACTCTCAAATGGATTTCTAATGTTTTCTCTCTAAAACTCTTTTTACAATTTCGTGGGTAATGTGGGCTTTCATAGTGTAGGTAAAGATATGAGGGAAACACACAAAATTCTAGCTATCAATGCATATCGTGAGTTGGCCAAGTCGCAAGCTACTTGCGAAATACCTTGACACTTGAGTCATTTGAACTTCCATCTCAATTGGCCTTTCGCGGGTTATAGCAGTTGCGAGCTAGTCGCGAGCTACTCACGAAATCCCCTGTTCTTCACCAAATTGAACACTATACCCATAACATTTAATCCCACAAAAATACAGGTAAATGATTGAATGAATTACAATCAAATTTGATACGAAATTAAAATTAACAAATAAAAATTGAAAATCACAACTTTACACATCCTCGCCAAGAAGAGAACATATCCAAAACTCTTTAACAGCATAACCCATTGAACCACAAAGTTTAATTCCACGTAATTTGTACGTTTTTTAATATCTACCTTATTCCTGTATACAGTTATTATAGTTTTTCTCCTTCACTCATTGGCCATTTTGTTAGTATTAACGTTGCATAGGAAGGGTTAGTCAACCATGGTACACCCACGCCACCCAAGCATTTCCAAACTTCAAAGGAAATTTCATTAGGTCCCGTGGATTTTCTTATTTTCATCATTCTCAATTAGTGCTTTACCCCATCATCCTAATTCTTTGAACAAAGTTTCTATCCTTAAGTGGGTTACTCAATTCAATCCAATCTCTTGTAAGGCTTCCTCTAAAAAGTTTAGCAAAATAAATTTCCAATGCAAAGGCTTCTTCGAGCCTAGGCCCAAAATGCAAGCGTGCCTAATTGAAGTAAAGCACAAATTTAAAAAAAAATAATTTAATGAATTTAAAAATAAGTATTAATGAGAAATGCAACAATCAAATTATCATATAAATTGAAATAAAGTATTTTATAAAATTCATATAACGTTAAGATAAGCCCTACTTTTGCAATTTTAACACAAAAATTGCAAGTCAAATTCATTTTTATTTTTTTGGATCAACTAGATATGAGTATTTCCATGTAATATCATTTCTTAAATCTCCAACATCCACAATGCCCTATGACAAATTAGTAATATTAATTAATTATTTAATCACTTAGTGACCATAAGTCTATATGAATTAGTCTGCTATGTTCAACATCAACCACTAAAGTAACTAAACAATTACCACAAATATATTATATTATACTTTTTTTTTTCATGAATGAGGAATGGGAGGACATACCAATATCGTAATTGGCATCAAGTTGATATCCAAAAGGGAAAAATAGAAAGAAGAAGCTAGGTGGATTACTATTTCAAGGAGAAAAAATAAAAAATAAAAATAGAGAAGAATTGGGAGGTTGTGGGTTTCAGGATAAGTTACACTCAATTTTTTTTTTTTTTTTTTTTGATAAGTAAGTTACACTAAAAATATGTCAAATCAATGGTTTATATCAATAATGTCAAGATCCTATAGTTTTAACTCAGTTTTAGTTTAGTTTTCCACAAAAAAAAAAAAAAAGCGCTTTAAGTTTTTTGAAAAAGCGCAAAAAAGAGCGCCTTGGGGCTTTTGTTTTGAGCTTAAGCGCACTTTTACCAACATTGTTCTCATCTCTCTTTAATCTCCCCTATCTTTAATATCACTCTTTGATCTTCATTTTGATGAAGTCATGGAAAATTAATATGCTATTATTACTTTGCAAATTTGCCCATTCAAGAATTATTTTAATGGGTCCTCATGTGAAGTCCAATTGAAGTGAAAGTCATGTCATTTTAATGGTCTAAGTATGAATCTTTTAGGGTTAAAACAGCTTTTTATTTGAATTTTCATTTTATTAGTTATGGTCAACTTTTTATTCAGGGGAAACCTATAATTTCTGAAATCTTGCAAATCAAGGGTATTTTGACCCCCCCCCCCCCCCCACTCTTCCTAACCTCTCTTCTAATATTCCCTATGAATTTTGATTTAAATTTCTCCTTTTCTTGGTGCATATTAAGGTTGCGTTTGGTATTGGCTGAAAAATGCAGCTTTTTTTTTACTATTTAGCTTATTTTTGCTACTAGTCAACTTATTTTTGCTACTATTCATTGGTCCTATGCGAGCCCCAACCCAAATGACTCTAGATCCTTTGAAGTTGGGCTCCTAATTTATTTGTTTTGAGTGGGAAATGAATTTCCTACTATGGTTAGATCTCTTCTAGGCCAGCCCAAATGTAAGAGCTTCTGACCCCATTTGGACCTTATCCCCTTTAGAGTGTTTCCTATGGAATCTTGAGTTATGTGCCGAGCTCCCGCCTTTCCAACTATTTCTTTCTCTTCCCCTCTCTCTCTCTCTCTCCTAGATTTGCCAACCCCCATTTCATCATCCCTTCCACCTTTTATAGCCTTCCCTTAGTGGATTTGCCATCATGAGGGGTGGTTTTTTCCAAAATGGAGGGCCCCATTCTGACCTAGATTCCTAATCAGACGGGACCCACCACACAATTCTGAATTGACCCCATTGGAGCTTGTGTTAACCTCCAAATCTATGCTCGGTGGGCGAATATCTCCAAAGCACTATATGGCATTCTCGGTGATGCCTCGGATTGATTTGTACTATACCGTTCTCAGAAACCCCATCACTTGTTTGATACAATCTATGACTATGAAGCACAAGAGCGTTTCCAGATTCAGGTACAAGTGCAGGTGCGGGACTCGACAATTTTTGAAAAAGTAGGGTGCGGGTACGGGTGCGGCGATTAAAAAATTATTAAAAATATTTTTATTTATATTTTCTATATATTACTGAGTATAAATTATAAAATTATGTTTTGAAAATACAATTTTATGATTTTACAATTATAATTAAAATTATATTTTTAAAATACAACTTCACAAAATATATGCAAGACTGTGTGTAACTAATTATATACAACAATAATTAATCTATATTAAAATCTCAATTGTTTTATAGGGCACAACTTCACACTTGTGTTTCATTTGTACACTAAACTAAATAAAGCCATAGTGCTTCTACAGTTCTTACACACACACACCTCATCAATGAATGCTGAGTAGGATCCACTCTCCTCAGAAAGTCCTTCCCATAACTTATAACAAAACACACACCCACCCCACATCTGACATCACTCCTCTCCTCTCCTCTTTCCAAAACAAAAAAGAAAAATCTTCCACTCTTTTTTGTTTCTCTCTCTACAATCAACCCATGGAAAACTACTCCTTCAGGACCTTCATTTCATACCCTGACTCCGGCGAATCCTCATCGGCATGATTCAAGGCCGATTTCGGCCTGTTTCAGCTCGTTTCAGCCATTTCGGCCTCCGGTCGATACGACCCGATTCAGCCGATACGGCCCGATTTTGGCAAAATCGGCGCGAATTGAGCCAAGTCAGCGTGAATCTGAGGAAAAAAAAAAAGGCTCAAACGCGGCGCAGGCAGCCGCATCGAATGCCACACCCTGCATTGGGCCGCGTCAGACTCCGGTGCGGCACTCTCCCAACCACATCCGTGCTTCATAGATCTGTGAGGGTCTGACTTATGCAGACCTTGGCCTTGGGCCGCTACCTGCCTTATGTGGGCCTTGGCCTCGGGCTTGTACTCGATTTATGAACCATACAGGTCTCATTGCACTTTTTAATACTATTCATGAGTTTCACTGTACTATTTCAGCTAGCTTTTAGTTTTATCTACAATACTTTTAGGAGGAAAAAAAAAATCCATTTCAGCTAAATAAGTTCATTCCCAAATGGACTCTAAATGTTAAATTCGTACATTATTAAGTGTATTTTGCAGAACCATTCCCTCTATAGCATAATTCCATGTGAAAAAGAGGGAAGCCAACGAAATGAACAATAACAACAAAAGAATGAAAGCATTGAGCAAACAAGCACAAACCTATTAAAATCTCAGAATTTCAAGAGAATTCTAAACTGAAGAATGAAATGAGCAATCAGAAGAATTATAAAAAGTTCCCCAAGCAGAACAGGACATTAACACATATAACTAGAATTGAGATATATGAACAAAGAGAGAGATGATAATTGTTTTAAGCTACTTATGAAAAAGATAGGAGCTTACTTGTACTTATATGCAGAAATTCCCAGAATTATACACAACCAAATAATTTCAACACGGAAATTTCAACTGGACCATAGCTGGAATAAAATAGAATTTGTATTAGCTGTAGACAAAAATCTAGAACTGCGCACATGGTAAAGCAGATGCATATCTAAATCTGACGAAGTTGGAACTGAATTACCTGATTCACTGTGTCTTATAGAAATACTCCAATGCTATTCCATAGGTGACACACACAAACACAAAAATCACATTAAGCAAATTTCTGTAATCAAATTAAATCAGAAAGCAAAAATAACATGAAAAGTCTTCACATTGTTCACAGATTCAGCAGAATTGAAAAATACAAAGATAACAGATAGCTCTAAATAATGCAAAAATCCAGCACTTTGTGCTACAGTACAGATCAAAAATTATAGAGCTAACAAAAATACTCGGCATTCAACCAGAAATTAACAGTGGGGCAAGGAGGCAATGGCTTCCCCAGAATTTGGAAAAACACCTTAGTTTATATATACTTCCTAGTTTTGAGACATGTGCAAGGCAAATGAAAATCATTATGAGAGACTATTTACAGCAAACAACATTGTCTTCGATCATATCTTACTTTAATCAAAAACCAACTTCTCTCTATCAGTTTAAATTAGAAACAAAAATTTATTAGCAACAAAATTATTTGAAAGAGTATTTTGTCAAGTTATTACTAAAAGCAAGATCAGGAGTCTATAATTTAGATTTTCAAATGAGAGTGTGTCACTATATCAGTATATCCATTATATCTCTACCAGGCTCCAGAATAAATTATTCAGTCATAGCACCCAAAAAATATATATATATATATATATATATAATTTATCTTTTATTGAGAATATAAAAAATAAATAAATAAATAAGCAAACTTATTCGTTCGCACTAAAAATGTAATATGAAAAAGGAACCTAAGAAATGAAACTGATAATGATGTTTTTATCTTTATGTCACAAAAGTGATATAAAAACTATTTTCCTAATAGTCATTCAAATTTTGTAATGTAACCACCTAAAACAAAAAATAAATCCTTAAGACAAAAATCCTTCTGTGGGTTTCCTAGAACAACACAAATCCATATAACAAAATTACTATAAATTATACAAGGCAGGGGGAGTATAATCAACAAAAATATACAACCATAAAATTATGTTGTGAAGATAAACCATCAAACAATTATAATATTCCTAGGCCAAAATCAAGCGTAAATATTTTTGTACCTAATCAATAATCTTTTTTGTCTCGTTCAATCCCTTCTCTGTCTCTGTGGAACGCTTTTCCCTTTTTACTATTCCAAAAGACCAAGAGACACCCGTTACCTCTTTTTAACTCTTATAACCATTGAGGGGCAAATGTGTTATTAAATCCTCCATACACCACAAATACAACCGACCTCAACCTTTTTTCTTTTTTCTTTTTGAGAAAGTTAATTAAGAATACCTTTAATTTAATTAACTTAATTAAGAAGATTAATTATTAACCTTTTTTTTTTTTACTTTTAAAAATACTCCTAATTTAATTAATTTACTATTATTTCTAAAACATAAAAAATAAGGTTAAAGTTGTGAATCAACAAAAATTAAAAACAAAAAAACTACCAGCTAAAAATTCCCCAATAAATAATAGATAAATACAAAATTCCTATTTTTAATTACAAAAAGTTCCTTCCCCATGTACACAAACACAACACAACCAAAAAACTACCCGCACCGTTCTAAAAAAATAAAAACTACCCCATCTCACATCAAAAATAAGAAAACCCAAGCAAACACTTTCAGCTTCATCTCATACACGAAAAGCATAATGAGATTAGAATATATACATATATATATATATATATATATGTGTGTGTGTGCGCGCGCGCGCGCGCGCTGTGTCTAGCTTGCTATAACGCTATTGGACAGAAGCCTTTTTCATTCTCTTCTAGGAAGAGAACCCAAATTAACAAACAATAAAAGAAGAGGAAAACCCATGAGGAAACAAATGCAAACATTGATTTAAACGAAAAAATTTCATTGTCATAGATAAAATTCATATCCTGCCACAATTATGTAGAGAGAGAACTTCTGTAAACACATCTAAAAAAAAGTCGGTTGGAAAGACTTACAAGACCTCTCATATGGTTGAAGAGCCAGAAGAAATCTCTCTCCCTTCCCCTTACTTCCTCGTCTGCTTTTCCCTCAGCAGAGACTTTTGCTACAAAAGGTCCAAAACTATCACAGCCACTAAAATCGGTGTTTTTCTGTCTCTCTCTCCTCTCTCTTTCTCTATATGTGCTTTTTGCTCCCGTCAATCCGTGGGAGTAGTTGGTAGCAAGGTTGTCAAAATCACGATCCGGATCGTAAAATCGCACGATTTTACGATCCTACCTCACCAAAAAGATTAAAATCGTAGCAGGATCACAAAAATATTAGGATCGTTTGTAGGATCGTGTAGGATCGTATAGGATCGTAGGATCGTATGGGATCCTACCGATCCTACCATTTGGCTCTTTTGGCCTTTTTTTTTTTTTTTTTTTTTTTTTTTAAGTGGGATTCATTCGGGTCATTTGGGTAAGTCCAGTAATATAATCCCTGGTCCACCTAGGTCCAAAACCCACAAGCCCAAAGTCCCAAATTTTACCCCTCTCTCAAAATAAAATCTCAAAAAAACCTATACTACTTAAGTTAAGTTTTCAAAAACAAAACCTAAATATTTTAGAAACAATAAGCTCCAGAACGCAGTAGCTCTTCCCGCACTCCCGCGCCTCCACAGTCCTCTGCAAAAAACCCAGAATCTCTCAGCCCTTTCAATGGTGAGCCATCGTTGCTTTCAAGCTTTCTTAAGTATTTAGAAACATTTAGAAACATTCAGTGCCAGCTCCTCAGTCCCGCCCCTCCCGCGCCTCCTCAATTCTTTGTCAAAAACCCAGCACATCTCAGCCCTCTCAATGATGTTGCCGTGAGCCATTGTTGCCTTTAAGCTTTCTGGTAATTTGTTTTGGTAGTTAGTACTTAGTAGTTTATCATTTATTTGTACTTTGATAGCTTGATTCCAGATTGTTGTGTTGTGTTTATGATTTTGACAAAGCTTTTAAGGTTTTTATTTTTCTATTTTGTTAACTAAATTAAGTAAAATTTGAAAAATTATGAAACAGAATCTTTAGTATTTGATTCTTTGAGAAATATTAGTAAACACAGTTATTAGTTTAGAATTGCACACAACCTGTTTGGTGAATTTTCTGTGCGATTTTTTTTAGCATGCTCTGTATCTTGGTGTCTTTTTTTGCAGCTCTAGTACAAATATACAATGTCTACTTTGGCTAGAAAGAAAATTAAGCGAAAAAATGCACCAGGAAATAGGTCTGACCTGGGATGGGAACATGGTGTTGAAGTAGGTTCAAGGCAGGTTCAGTGTAATTATTGCAAAGAAATTCATAGTGGGGGGGTATATATAGGCTGAAGCATCATTTAGCTGGGACTAGGAAAAATGTTTCAGCTTGTCCTAGTGTGCCAGAAAATGTGAGGGAAAAATTTGTGGCTCTTTTGTATGCCCAAGCTGAAGCATCTATAAAAAAGAAAAGGTGGTATACTATGGAAGAAGAGGATGATGGCAGTGATGATGAATTAATTGAAGTACAACAACTACATTCATCAAAAGGGAGGGGCAGACACATAGGTTCCATGGATAAGTTTGTTGCAAAAAAAAAGCAAGTAACAATGAATAGTGTGTTTAAAAAAGGAGAACGTGATCTAGTGATCCAACAAATTGCTAGATTCTTCTACACTAGTGCCATCCCTTTTAATTGTGTCAAAAATCCGGAGTTTCTACGAATGATTGATATGATTTCAAGATTTGGAATTGGCCTTAGGCCTCCCTCCTATCATGAGATTAGGGAGACATGCTTGAAGAAAGAGGTAGATTTTACATAACAAATGCTTGAAGAATATAAGGTTGAATGGAAAAAAACAGGTTGTTCAATTATGTCTGATGTCTGGTCTGATAAGAAAAGGAGGTCCATTTGTAATTTTTTGGTGAATAGTCCCAAAGGAACCATTTTCCTATACTCTATAGACACATCTGACATATCTAAAACAGCTGAAAAAGTTTGTCAAATGTTAGACGAAGTTGTGGATAGGGTTGGAGAGGAGAATGTTGTGCAATTGGTGACTGACAATGCTGCTAACTACAAACTAGCTGGAGAGATGTTGATGCATAAGAGAAAGTGCTTGTTTTGGACTCCATGTGCTGCCCATTGCTTGGATTTGATGCTTGAGGATTTTGAAAAAAAGATTAAGGACCATAAGTACACAATTGCAAAGGGGAAGAAAATTACAACGTACATATATTCTAGAGCTATGCTTTTAAATTGGTTGAGAGATTTCACTAAAGGGAGGGAATTGATTAGACCGGCTGCCACTAGATTTGCAACATCATATTTGACATTGTCATGCCTTAATGAGTTCAAAGGAGAATTGATGACAATGTTTTCTTCTAAACAATGGAGGTGTAGTAAATTTGCAAAAACAAAAGAAGGGAAAATAATTCATGACATAGTTATGGATAACAATGGCTTTTGGTGACTTGTTGTCAAATGCTTGAAGGCTGCAATACCCCTTTTAAAGGTACTTCGCCTGGTTGACTCTGATACACCTCCAATGGGATTCATTTATCAAGAAATGGAAAAGGCAAAAGAAGAAATACAGAAAAATTTCAATAATGTTCAAAAGAGGTAACCATTTTATTTATATCTTCCTTAAATTTACATTTGTTTTTAATTCATTAGCTTATTAAATATATAGTCTTTTTTTTAAATATAATATCCATTGTTTTAAATTGTAGTTACAAAGAGATATGGGATATTATTGATGATCCATGGGAAATGCAACTTCATAGGCCTTTGCATGCTGCGGGATACTATTTGAACCCTTTTATTCATTATGATCCTTCTTTTGAGCCGGGTTCAGATATTAAATTAGGACTCTATACATGTCTTCAATGAATGGTTCCAGAAGTTAGTGATAGGAAAAAGATAGATGTGCAACTTGAAAAATTCAAACAAGCAAAGGGACTCTTTGGTATTGAAGCTGCCATACTAGCCAGAAATACTAAACAGCCAGGTAACAATTTTGTTTTTCATTTTTTGTTTTACATTCAAATTTATCTTTATTAGTTGTAGATTATATTCTTAAGACTAAGATATTATAATTTATATATGTGTCAGCTGAGTGGTGGGACTCATATGGAGATGACTGTCCTGAATTGAAAAAATTTGCTATAAGAAAATTGAGCTTAACATGTAGCTCATCTGGTTGTGAAAGAAATTGGAGTGCGTTTGAAATGGTAAGATCAAATGACTTTAGTATATTATGACAAGATGGTTTTCTATTTTTTTTCTTAGTAAAAGTTTGTTTCTTCCCCCCTCCCCTATGTTTGAGAATTCTCAATTAAAATTATTACAACTATAGGTACATTCAAAAAGAAGAAATCGCTTACACCAAAAAAAAATGAATGACTTGGTCTTCGTTATGTACAACTTGCAGATGAAAGAGAGAAGAGCTAAATCATTGAGTACAAAAGAAGAAATTGGTTTGGAGAATTTGTCTTCTGATGATGAGTGGTTAGCAGCAGATTCTGTAGATTTAGAAGATGATAGTGTAGATTTTGATGAAGACAATGAAGGTATTAATTTATAACTTTAAAGCCTTCCTTTATAGCAAATATTTATACAAGTTACCTATGTATAGTTTGAAATTTTTGAATGATATAGGAAACTAATCACTTAGATTTTTTGGAATCAAAATGATAACTATATTATTATTACAATTTTTTTTTTTTTTTAATATAGGTATTGCTACTACTACTACAATCTGTAAATCAGATTGTTCAATGAGTGTGGGACACGCAGGACACTCTATTAACCGTGAAGTCTAGTTAAATACACCATTGTGCAAATGTCAGTATGAAAAGTTCCTTGCAATCACCATCCAATGCAGACCCATCTCACTTGCAAATCATAAAGCTTGATAAACAGCCCAAGCCACAACCTGCAGAGATTGTTGCCACTTCGGATTATTTTTCTTTTCTTTTTTTCATAAAAAAATTTTTAAAATATTTTCTAAAGCAATGTTCTTAGATGATTCGTCAAATTTTTCCTTATAAAAATTAGACGGGATTGAAGTAATTTTGTAGCTCCCAAAGATAATTTATTTTTATATTTGCTGGAGTTGCAAAACAAATTAGTTACATTGGATGGATTCTGTCCTAGATATTGGTGTCTTTGTAAAAATATCAATATTTATAGTGCATGAGTCAAGCTTTGAATGTGTGACCACTAATCACTAATTTATATTTGTATACTTTACTTATCAAAAAAATTTGTATATTTTGGTTATCAATGTTAGGTGATGATGAGGTTTCAAGAGTTGCTGCCAAAGGAAAAAGTGTGCTAGTTCATGATGTTAGTGATGAATATCATGAGAATGATGATGGTTCTAACGATGATGATAGTGATCGGCCCCCGCCTGGATTTGAGAGAGTAAGAGATTTCGATGATTACATCATGGATGTTGATACTAGGAAGGGGGATAGTGACTAGATTAGACGAACTTTAGAATGAGAATTCTCTTTTTGTAATTAGCTAGTTTACTTTAGATAGAGAATTCTCTTTTTGGATTACATATTGTAAATTTGTAGTTAGCTAGTTTTTATATACTAACTAGCCTAACTTATTTTGGATTTGGAACTTAGAATTTGGAAAACATTTTCCATATGTGTAGATAATATTTTGGTACTTAGTTGCTAGTTAAACATGTACTAAACTTTTTAGATACATTATATCAAAAGTTAAATATATTTTGTTTCGTTAGAATAACAAAAGAACAATGTAGTGCGTGCAAATTACATTTTATGATGCAATTTTTTTTTTTAATGGATGGATTCATATTTTAAGTGATTATATAACATACAAAGTCACTTTCAATAGGTTTTTTGCTTAAAATCTGAAAATAGGTAGGATCTTACGATCCACGATTCGATCCTACGATCCACGATCCTACCTACCTCCCACGATCCTACGTAGGATCCCGATTTTGACAACCTTGGTTGGTAGAGCAATGATAGAGACACAACAAATCCCACTACTTTTATCCCAACTCTTTGGACCGTAAACACTGAACAGTGAGTAGTAAGCAGCCTCTTTCTATGTGTCCAAAAGATAATTCAATATTGAGAACAAAAAGAATTAAAAGCTTAACAAGTTTTCAGCCTATCCACGTCTGTAGGGGCAAAGTAGCAATTACAACTCCTTTAGACTTAAAATAATGTCCAAAACAACTACGTCAGATGAGATAAAAAGACAAAAATAAAAAAAAAAAATTAAATAATTCACTTTTGTTCCTACATTTTGAGCCTAATTTCATTTTAGTTCTTAATTTGATTTTAGGCCTATCTCAATCTTTGAAAACAGAAAATTAAGTCCATTTTGGTCATTGTCATCATCCCACTAACAAAAAGTTCTACTTGGCAAACAGAGTACGTAGGTGGCATGTTAAATGCTGTTGTGACTAATAAAATAAGAGAAATGATATATCTACAATATTTTTAAAACAAATTCTAAGTGACAGGATGTTACTGATTGTTATTATTATGTTAAAAATGTAATCTCAGTGCTAAATTCAAATTTAAATTAATAACAACTAATCACCTATGATTTGTTGTAAAAATATTGTAGACATAGCACTACTCATAAAATAATATTTAAAAAAATTTTGGCGTTAGAAAATGACATGTAATTAATAAAAAAAATTAATTTAAACTAAAAAAATTCAATTTTAAAGATTGAGAAAAAAATGTATAGCAACTATTTCAATTTTTCTTGAACTTTCTTAAGAAACAAACACTAAATTAACACTCTTTCTCACTCTATGTTGGCATGTTGTGTTTGTGTTTGTATCTATTTCATCTTCTTCTTTCTTTTAAGATAAACCAAAAAAGAAAAAAAAATAATAAATTAATCTTATCTCTCTTAGTTCTTGTGTTTGGTATCTTTCTTTTTCTTCTTTCTTTTCAGATGACTTAGGGAAAAATTGGAAAATAACAACAAATTTCAAACAATTTCGTTAGTTAGCAATGTTTTCAAACTATTTAGGAAACTAACATCTCAAGTCTAAGAAACTCAATTTTTCTCTTAGAACTTGACCCTAACAGACTCGATTTCTTTGAGAACTCGAGCCTAAGAGACATGATTTCTACGAGTTCTTCTTCTTCCTTCGTTTTTCTTTCTTTAAGGACCAAATCAATGATTCAGAAAAATACATAAAACCCACTATTCTTCCTTTTTTATTCTTTCTTAAGACCCAAATCAAAGATTCAGAAAATACCCAAAGGCTTGAGAGAAGATGGTTTGCCTCTAGATCGAGTCGGCTTAAGAGAAGGTTTGGTTCGGGTTCAAAGAGATGAACTTTAGATCAGACCACCGCTAATAGTGGTGGTGATGGTCGAAGGAAAAGCCAAGGAGGCTCAACCATGGATGTTTTAGAGAGCAGAGGCCGCTGCTTGGGTTCAGTCTGAATCTTTTGATTGCTCGCCTAGGTTCAGCCCAAACTATGGGTTGCTTCGCCTGGAGCTTCACCGCCGCTGCCTCCTCCAACCTTCACCATCGCTCCTAGATTAGGGAGATCTGGGTTCGTGGAACTTCTTCATGGTTTTTCGATTTGGGTTCTCTGATTTGTTGTTCGTGATTTGGGTTTTCTAATTTGTTCTTCATGGTTTTCTGGTTTGAAATCTCTTTATGGAACTCGAGTCCTTAAAACTCGAGTTCTACATTGAAATTGAGTTTTAGAAACTAAATTTACTACATCAAATTGAGTCCCTTAAGTTCGAGATGTTAGTTTTCTAAATAGTTTGGAAACGTTACTAACTAACAAAATTATTTGAAATTTGTTGTTATTTTCCCATTTTCCCCAATGACTTACTCTCTTTCTCTTTCTCTTGGTCCATGTTTGTGCTTGTATCTTTTTTTGTTCAATCTCAATCCCTCTCTCTCTCTTGCTCTCTTAGGGTGTGTTTGTTTGGAAGTGAAATAAGGTGGATGGAAAACTTCGGAGAGAAAATAGGAAAGAAAACTTTTTTAAGTGTGTTTGGTTAGGTGGGAGGAAGGAAAGTAAATGGTGAGGCCCATGTGTTTTCTGCTAGGGTCCACCAAAAAATTTTCTTCCCAAAATGGAGAGAAAACTGAATGGGGATGAATTTTTTCTTAATTGACAAAAATGCCCACGTACACGTTCTTCAAGTTGCCTTTATTTTTATTTATTTTTTATCTTTTCCCCTGGGCAATACATTGCCTTTTCTTGTTCGTTCGTTTTTTTTTTTTTTTTTCACTGGGCAGTACTGTTGCCATTTTTTTGTTTTCTTTGTTTTGTTTTGTTTTTTTTTTTTTTTTCCTAGGCTGTTGCCCTTTTTTTTCTATTCTTTTTATTTCTTTTGGTTTTTAGTACCGTTGCCCTTTTCTTTTTTCTTTTTTTTGGGCCATTGCCTCTTTTTTTTTTTTCCTATTCTTTTTGTTTCTTTTGATTTTTGTTTCTTTTTTTCTTTTTCTTTTTCATGGTAGTAACATTGCCTCTTCTTTTTTTGGGATATTATTTTTATTTTTTAATAAATTTAGATGATTACTCTCTTTTTTTTTGTGGTTATTTGTCACTTTTTTGTTTTAATTAAGCATTATTCTTTAACAAGGGTATATGAGTAAATTTATTCAAACTCATTTTTTCCATTATTCCATTTTTCCATTCTCAACCAAACAAAAAGGAGAGAAAATAAAATTTTTTCTATCCCCTCACTATTTTCTATCCTCTCACCATTTTCTATCCTCCCATTTTTCCATTCCTCCAACTAAACGGACCCTTAGGCCTTGTTTGGTTTGTGTTTTTTTCATCACTTAATTTCCATCACTCAATTTCCGTCACTCATCACTCATCACTCTAAATACTACACCCGTTTGGCACCATCACTCAATTTCCATTACTCAATATTTTTCACACTATTTGTGGGTCCCATACCTATCACTCATTGCAGGTTTTTTTTTTTTTAACCCAAATTCACCGAACCTAGTGAAAAAAAGAAAAAAAAAAGAAAAAAAAGATAGAAACCCAGAACAGTTCGAAGTGAGAGAGAGAGAGAGAGAGAGAGAGAGAGAGAGAGAGAAGAAACCCAAAACAGACCGAAGTGAAAAAATAAAAATAAAAAAAAGTCAAAAGTGGTCAAAAGTTGCAGCTGGTACTGTTTGTGGGTCCCCTTTTGTGTGTTTAATTACAATATTGTTATTGAGTTATGAGTTATGGAAACTGAAAACAGCTAAAATGTGTTTTCAGTTTCTATAGCTCATAACTCAAAAATCAGAGAATTAAGTGATGGAAACAGAGTTATTGTTTGCTAAACAACCTTTTTGTCATGGGTCCCACTATTTTTGAGTTATGAGTTATGAAAACTAAGAATTGAGTTACGAAAATAGGTAAACCAAACACCCCCTTAATCTCTGACTTTCTCTCTCTCTCTCTCTCTCTCTCTCTAAGCTCGACTCTCTCTCCCTCTCTCTTGTTTGATCAGCAACAAAGGTAGTGGGTTTGAGTGTTTGATTGGTGAAGGTGGCTAGGTTTAATGGGTTTTTGTGGGGGTGGGTTGTCTGTAATGGAGGTGGAGATCGTGGTGGGGGTAGAGATCGGTGTGGTCATAGGTCTTCAACCATGGGTCTGTGGGTATGATGGGTTTTCAGTCATGGGTCTTAGGGAAGATGACCCATAGTCGAAAAATTAAGTCTCTCTCTAAAGTTTAAAAGATTAAGAAAAAGTTTGAGTGAATGTTTGGCAGGATTGAAGTCGTGGTGAACAAATTGAAAATGATACAAAGGCTAGCTTCGGAGCAAGGATTGTCTGCTAGGATTTTTAAAGTTATTGTGGATTCACCACCACCGGTTTGTAGTGTTTGAAAGTCTGCTTCTTTTCCTTACTTCACAATCACTAATACTTCACTTCTTCTTTATGCTTATTCAATATGTATTTGGTGGCTTTCTTTCTAAGCTTGTGGGTCTTGGGTTTATGGAAATTTTGCCCTTGATGTTCTGGGTTTGTTTGCAGTTTTTTTTTTATTATTTATTTATTTATTTTTTATGTGTATTGTATGATTTTCTAGGCTTCTTCTGTCTTTGTGGTTTGATTTACTAGAGGTTTTAATGTTCAATGTGTTAGATTTTTTTGTGTTGAGATTGATTATGAGTGGGTTGGCCTGTTGGGTTTGTTTTGATTTAGGGAAGAACATAAAGCATGAAGTTTATGTTCAAGTTAAGAAGAAGAACAATGTTCTTCCAAAAAATAATGAAAAACAACAAAAAAAAAAAAAAAAAAACAAAATAGATTTAAGGTTTTTTAAAAAAAAATTATTTCATTATTTGTTTTTTAATTTTGAGAGGGGGCTTTTTTATTCATTAAAATGCTGACATGGATCTTGCCCTGGTATTTTTAATATGATTTTATTAGATACATCAGCATCTAATATGCCACTTATGCACTCTATAGATTTTATTAGCTACATCAGCATCTAATATACCACCTATGCACTCTGTTTGCCAGGTAGGACTTTTCTGTTAGTGGGTTAACGGCAGAGACCAAAATAGATATGATTTTTTGTTTTCAGTGACCGAGATAGGTGTAAAATCAAATTAGGGAACAGAATGAGATTAGGTCCAAAATGTAAGGACCAAAAGTGTATTTTTTGCCAAATAAAATACCACCCAGTCAAGACTTTGGCCAAAGAGCCCCTCTTCACCATGTGGTCCACATTGTTTTTAGTCTTTATCTGTGTTACCAAACAAAACTCTCATTTTATTTATTTATTAGACTCATCACACTCGTGCAATAATGCTCTTTTTTATTTATTTATTTTTTTGGTTTAGTATTATAATGTTTAAAAGTGATATATAAATAACCATTGGTAAGGTAACATGGAATGATGTTTAAAAATGAGATAGAGATAATGTCATAAGTTTTATGTTGAATAGAGAAAATAAAAGAAAAAGCATAAAACTTAGGAACAATACATTAATCTTTTAACCAGTTTGTGTTTTTTAATTTAAAATTATTTAACTAAAAAATTAGTGGTATTTTAGAGTATTTAAGAATTTGTATGAGGGTACTTTAGTACGTAAAATGTTGAAATCCAAACAGGGAATCTTGTTAATAGTATAAAAGATTAGCTCATTTACATGATTGCTTAAATGCATATTTTTATTTTTAGAATATACCTTAAGCCTAGAATATTCGGAGTTAGACCTTGGAAGTGGTACATTTTAAGAATTTATTGGTATTATTCTCTTCTTAGATATGGGTATGTGAGGAATTTACAAATGGTTCCAACTACTATAGATATAACAAAATGACCAGATTCTCAAAAAAAAAAAAAAAGGAAAACCAAATGACTAGGTTTAGACTGCTGCGGGACTGTGTGAAAGTGTTTTGTATAGGCTGCTTACATGGAATAAGAGGTCATCTATGAATCAGAGGTACTGGACTTCAAGGCTTTAGGCAAGCAAGGATATTTCAGAAAGGGAGAAGGTTCTGTTACTAATGGAGTGTCCATGTTACGTGGGATTTAGACGTTCGAGTTATTGTTGAGCAAGAAAGAGTGGAATTTTGTTATTGTTTGGCTGCCGCAATCTTGAGTTTAATGGGCAAGTGGTGAATGTAGATTATTGAAAAGGTGGGCATATCAATAATAGATGTTTGGAGAAATGTGGATTCCGAAGATGGAAGGTGGTTTCAGGGAAGATATAGACAAAACACTGTACTGTGTAAAAAAAATGATTCTAAAAATTGAGATGGATTTGAGGATGATTGTAATGAGCTAATTCAGATTAGTTTTTTTCATTTTTGATTTCATTGGTTTGAGAAAAAGCTTGTTCTATTCATTTGTATAATAAACAAGCCAAGCTCAATCCCAACTATAGACATGATCAAGGGCAGAGACAGGGGGGTCAAGAGGGGGCAGTCCAACCCCCCCCCCCCCCCCCCCCCCCAACCAAAAAATACTTTTAGTTATTAAATACTCCTATGTATCTTTTTTTTTTTTTTTAAATGTCACTTTGTTTCTTTGACCTTGAAACAGAGCATAACTTTTAAATGAACTATTAGATAATCTTAAGTCCTCCATTAGCATGCCTTGCACTGAAATTTTTTTAGTTTGTCTCTATCATATTATGATTTGAATATTTTATGGGAAAACATTAACCAAAATAATAGAAATTCATATATATTGTACTCGGTATCTATCTAACTACTAATAGTTTCATTCATAACTTGAGTTTTGGATTAAAATTAAAAAAAAAAAAAAAAAAGATCACTCATGTTAGAAATATCTCAATAGATAAATACAATATTATGAATAAGCTTTTTTTTTGTTTGTAGAGTTTTTTTTTTTTTTTTTTGGGTATAATTGCATTAAATATCACTTAGTATTTAAATGAATAGCTTTTAATTTTCCAAATTGGTCTCAAATATTATATATTTACATAAATCTGTGTAAGTACGTATATCATATATAAATTTTGCCCCCTCTCAACTCAAATACTAGCTCCGCCATTGGGCATGATTATTGAAGGGACTGACGAACTCACCATTTGATGGGACTGATGAACTCACCATCTGATGGGACTGACGAACTCACCTTTCTTGGACGACCTCATCGATACCGATGAGGCTGTCCTCTGAGACGAACTAACCACATGTCCATATCACTGACGAAGGTAACAAAACCATTCAATACAGCCAATAATGTCCCGAGCGGTTACAAGACCAGCTGTACAGACCATTGGATGCCTCATTAAGGCACACATTACTAAGCATGAGATGTTACCAAAAGAGACATTAAAGCCACATTAACAACCACAACGGCTAGGGGTTGTGGGAGCATATATAAAGCCCTCACAACACCAACACAAGGTAGACAGAAACACCTCAAAGCATTTCTAGTTATTTTGATACTTTGTTATTTCCTCAAAATTCTCTTATACTGACTTTGGCATCGGAGACGTTGTGGCAGGCATCACACCGGTGTCCACCTTAAGGGAGCTACCTTACCAGTTTCATAGTGACACTGACGAAGATACGGCTCCATCTGGACAAACCTACAAGACTGACGATTTGCACTTCATCAATTATTAAACAAATCAATTAAGCTCAAACATAATTCGTGAACAAACTTGTAAACATGAGAGCTCAAATTAATTATATATTTCTATAAATTTATATGTGTACTTATCTAATAATATATTTATATAAACTTGAAATTAGATTGTATAAGTTTGTAAATTGATTCATATAATATAAAACTATTATTTATAGTTTATTCATAATATGAACAATTTATTTGTAGTCAAAATTCATAAATTTATGAAGGAGTAAAACATTTAGGTCATAGTTTTACTATATATAGGAAAATAATAAGTTAATCAGGTAGATTGTGATCAAGCTCAAGCTTGCTCAAAAAGTAAATGCACCAAGATTGAACATTTAATCTTTTTTAGTGATGAACTTGAACTTGGCACGTATTTGAAATAAAATTAAATGTATAAATTTGATCTTTTAATACATGGTTTGATTCATCTCATTTACAGCCCTAGGTTTAGATGAGATGGCAATGATTGTGGCCTCGGGTCTTTTCCTAAATAAATTTACTAAAAAAGTGATTAGATGTAATTATTAAATAGACTCCTCTCTGTCAAGCGATGTCCCCCCAATGTGGAATGCACGGATAGGAATTACCTAATATTTTATTGTGCAGCTTAAATCAATGCACAATAATGCAAGAAGCCAAACGTTGTGACAGCTTGAACTTTTTACATAAAAAAAATGTTATATGTAGAATTATCAATTATGTCATGTCTTACTCACTCAATTTTCAGCTTTAGTTGAGTAGAAAAATGTTTGTTTAATACATACCGCATTGTTATGTCATACCAAGAGCTTCAATAATGCAGGGAAACACTTTCCACATAGTTTGCTTTCCGTGTAGTGGGACCCTAATTAAGGACCTACACTTTAGTTAGTGTTTCCTCTGCTTTTGATGCAAGTTCGGGGAAAATTACAGGAATTCCATCTTTTGACTCACTAGCCTTATCTATTCTAACTTTCTCCTTCGCTTTCGTTATTTGGATGTGAATTATAAATAAATAAAAAAAAGGCAATTAGGTTCTTGACATTACATTTGCTTTTATTAATTATTAGAGAAGGTTCTATAAAATACAAAAAGTTCTATTATTAGATTATTGATGAATTACTGTATACAAAGAAACAAAAAGAAAGACCATTGTTTTTTAATAAATAATAATAATTTAATAGTTGAGGAAGAGAGATTTGAATCATCTCTTTGTTTAAAATATCGGGAAGTGTCAATTGAGTTATAAGACTTAAATTTGAAATATTATTAACATTATGAGTAATTGAGACATATTAGGCTAACACTTGTAGATAAGTAGAGGCCTACTTTGTTTACAACATTATGTCTTGTAAGTATATGTTATTGGCATGCATAGTAGCACACATGGTTATAAACAAGCTAAATCGACAAGTATAAAAAGTTCAGGATTTTTCTTTTGATTTTATTTTGAATACGAGCTAAGGTTGAACTCTTCATCAAATAAGATTATACATGAAACCTTGGTTCATTTTCTTGTCGAACAAGCTTGAATTTATTTATGAGTTGCTTGATTAACTCAAATTTTCCCCCACAAATAGTTAACATTGTGACTAAAATTTTTTATCCTTAACAAATCCATGCTAGTAATTAATAATGACTAGTCACAGACCCACGCGATGCATGGGCATAGATAATTATTTTGTAGTTATGATATAATATATAATTAGTTCTCTAAATTTTGTGGAAAACAATTTGTTCTCCCAAAAAATTAAACAATTTATAAAATTAATTTTCATTTATCTATCCCAAACAATATATGATCATTTTATTATTTGGATTTGTTTGATTGATATTATTCATTTTTTAGGCAATCCATATTTTGCTAAATTATGTTGTTGTGCGTTATATTTTCTTAATGTTTTTCCTTGTTCAACTAAACTATTTAAGTTTTAAATATATTATTCAAAATTTTCATTCTCTTGAAGGAGATTATTAGATTTATAATTTTTCTTACAGTAGGAGTAGTTTCAAACTATTGATTGGGTTTTGTTTATTAATATAGATACATAAGATTGGAACTACATATTTCTCAAAAATTCCTAAGAGACTATACCATATTATAAATTTAATATTTAAAATAATATGTAAAAAAAAAAAGTAGACTTTATTTTTAAAATTGAACACTTCATCTATTGAAATGAAAAAAAAAAAATGTATTACAACCTAAAGAGAACATGATCCAACAGAAAAAAAAAAAAAAAAAAAAAAAATTGACTAGATACACTTTCACTTATTAAGATTTAATTGCCTTTAACTGGACTTTCATATTAGATTTATTATTGCTACACTCTTATTCAACCTCCTCATCCACTGAATCATAGGCCACATCATTAGATTCTCTTTCTTTTTTTTTTCTTTTTTTTTTTCATGCTGGGTTTCTGGGCTTGGTTTCTCTCTTCTTCTTTTTTTCTCTCTCTCTATCTCTGTCTCTCCTTTCTTTCCTTTTCACGCTTGGTTTTTGGGCTTGGTTTCTTTTCTTCTTCTTTTTTTCCTCTTTTCTTTCCTTTTCACGATGGGTTTCTAGACTTGGTTTCCCTTTTTTTTTTCCTCAATTTATTTTATCTTTTTTTTCCTCCTCTTTTCTTTCTTTCTTAGCTTCTTGTCTTTCTATGCTTGAAATTTGATGTTTATAATTTGTGGGTTTTATGGGGTAATTTGTTATGGTGTTGAAGGTGTTGGTGGTGTGAATGGATTTGCTATAGTGGATGGTTTGATTTTTTTTTATTTATGCGATGGTTGATGGAAAACAATGATGGTGGGTTGGGTTTTTGAGGGTTGTGATTGGTTGATTTGTGGGTTGTTGGTGGTGGTAGGAGGCGAGGTGGTTGGGTTTTTTAGCTGGGTGCTGGGTTTGAGGTTTTTGCAGTGCAACAATGGTGATATCCAATTGGGCTAGTTTTTTTTTTTTAAATTATTTCTTCCTACTTTTGGTTTGTTGTGTTGTTCTCTACTTTAGGCGATCTGATGACTTGTGAAGAGAGAAAATTGAAGGGAAAGAGGAGAGTGAGAGGCATAAAGCTAGGGAAAAAGAAAGGAAAAGAGAAAGTTGAAGAGTAGGAGAGAGAGAGAGACAGAAAACTGAGGAATAAGGGAGAGAGAAAAGTCACGCATGTAGCCGTTCTATGCACTCTGAGTGAGTCATTACGGGTGGGTCCCACATGAAGTGCAAAAATTTGAGTTTTTGAAGTGAAATCTCTAGCAAAATCTTGAGCCAAACAAAACTGAGATTGGGTCATACGTTGAAAAAGGTACTATAACTCTATAAGACATACTTTTGCTAAAGAGGGCTAGTATGAGCTAACGTACTTAGAGCATTCACAGCAGTGAAGGCAAAATTTTAGCTATTTAGCTACACCAAAAGTCACTTTATCTATTTTAGCTACACACATGCTGCAGCAGTGAATCTATTTTAACTTTCAATACAATAAAATAATATACACATCACAATAAAATAATATATTCCTTACAATAAAATAATATATCACACTACCCCAAAAAAAACCATAAACACCTCTACATCAGCCAAACCAACAACCACCACCACCAGCCATAATCACCGGCCACCGCTCTCTTTTGTCAACCACAACACAACGTAGAAAAAAAAAAAAAAAAACAAAAAACAAAAAACAAAACCAAGGAACAAGCTACTGCCAAAGCCAAAATACCCAAAACCCACTGCCAAAGCCAAAATCATCCACCACCACCACAACCAAAATCAACCACCATCACCACAGCCACCAAACCATATGAAAAAAAAAAAAAAAAAACTCAAATCACAGATCGGCGAGAGAGAGAGGTGAGAAAAGACTTGGGTCAGAGACGTTGAGGCCGGCGGAGGCTTGGGCTGGTGTAGCTGAGGCCGGCGGAGGCTTGGGTCGGAGTCGTTGAGAGAGAGAAGAAAGAAGAGGGAGTTGGCCGGCGAGCTGAACGGATCGGCGATGAGGGAGCTTGGGGCGGGTCGACGAGCTGGTCGGCGGAACAGATCGGCGATGAAGGTTGGCCGGCGAGCTGAGGGATGAGGGAGACGAAAGTAATCATATGTTGGCCTTGTATCTCATTTAATGCACAAAAGTAACAGAAGGAAGTCTAATTTTAAAAAGTAAGAAAATAATTTTTAAACTGAAGGAGTAGTTTTTAAAACTGATTAATTTATTTTGGATGTCGTGGTTGCAATTTGTTATGTTTGTGGTGGCTGGGGCCGGGATTGCAGTTGTGGATGGTGTTGGTGGTAGCTGTGCAGTTGTGGGTTGTTGTGACAATGGTTGAGGCAATGGTTGCTGTGGCTGATCGTGGACAGTGCTGGTTGTGATTGGACGTGGCTTTTTTTCTTTTCTTTTTTTAGTGAAAATTGAATGCCGTTATTGTATATTATGTAGGGATATATTATTTTATTATATTATTTTATATTGTTTTAATTTGTTGTATGTTAACATAGAAAGAGTGTATTATAGAGTGAGTTATTAAAATAAATAAAATAGTTTTTTTTTATTGATTAAAAGTTATACTTTTTTTTTTCTCTTTTATAAAAAGTATGTGTGAACTGGATCTTATTATCCATTCACTAGTCAAAGTCTTTCTCTTCATTCTGTCTCTCACACAGACTCTCTCTCTCTCCTCATCTATGTCTGATCCCTGCAACTAGTGCCTTCTTTGGTCCATCTACATAAATCACTACACGCCGGTTGCAAACACAGCTCGTATTCACTTCCACTCCGCCGTAGATATTCAGAGCTTGAGTTCGTGAAACCCCATTCAAGATTTGTAGCATCCTCACTCCTCCTCGGTAATTTTTTTTTCCTCTTTTATTTGAAGAACAATTTGTGTCCGAGAAATCTGGGTTTTATTTTTATATATTTGTCTCTTACATTGTCTCTTTTGTTTTCTTATTTATGTGTTCTACTTTTATAGGCCAACCTCATAGTTTATTAGTTTATTTACATGGAATTATGCTCCTAACTCCTAAGTGCATGGGTTTTGCTTTCAGTCGAGGTTCATGTATATCTGATCTGTGATACAATGATTGTGAAAATCTATGTGACCGTTTGGTTTGTACGTTTACCTTTTTTTCTCCACGTTTTCCTCTTCTTTTTTTTTTTTTTTTTTTTTTCAGCTCCGCAATAGTTGACTTTGTCAATTATGAACAGTATAAATGTGTACTGTTTACGGTCCCACAAATTATACTTTTTAACAAATTTTTTATTAAAAATGGGTCATACAACACTATTTACACATTTAAAAATTATTTCGCTACAATATTTTCAGTTTCAATTTTCAGTTTCAACAAAAATAAGCTCAATCTAAACTCACCCTATATATGTTTGTATTATTATTATTGGGAAGTATATTGAGGCATAGTTCTCTCTCTGCTATCTTCATCTTTTCATTTCACTTTGTGTTCAGTTAGCTATGTCTTCATCTGTGGATATCTCAACACAAAATGATGAATTCTTGACCTTTGAGAACATCATTGCCACCATTTCCACCTTGCTTACTCGCCTCTCTCAACTCAAGGAATCCGTTCTTCAATCCAGCAGTAGTAACAACACCACTGACAACAATAGTGGCAGTAGTAATCTCAACAACAACAGAGAATCACTTAGCGAAGAATGTGATGTCACACTCAGGCAATTTGATAGCTTACACACATTTCTCAATCAAATTAATAAAGCTTTAATCAAACTGAAGGATTTTGAGTGCCATGCCGGTGAACCAATCCAGAATCTTGAAAGCTGCCTTGATGACATCTTCAAGATAGTTTACGAACATTCTAATGAGGCGTTCCCAAACAAGCAAGTTCAAGCCAAGCTTAGTGCACTCAAAAAGGATGCCTTGAAGTTGAAGTCGAACTTCCCGTCAATTCCACCCAAAATGTCTTCTAAAGATTCTGATCGTCAAAAATGGAGGCCAACGAATGGGTCCAATAGCGTGGTTAATGATTTTCCGAGCTTACATATGAATCGTAAGTTTGAATGGAGCTCAGTTTTCATTGAATTTAAGGAACTTTTTGAGAACCTTGATATGAGGCTGAAGCTTTGCTTGTTGTCCTTTGCTGTTCTTCCGGAGGATGTTGTAGTAAAGTGGAGGCTACTGATAAATTGGTGGGTCGGAGAGGGTTTAGTGGATCCTCCAAGTACTGGAGAAAAGAGAGCTGAAGATGTTGCTGATGAGATTCTTAAAGAACTTGAGCTGAAGGGCTTTATCGAACATGTTAAGGGAAGGCACAAACAGGTTGCGAACAGGTATAAGATGCAGCCCCTGGTGCACTGTGTAGTTTTTATGCTTGCCCAGGAGGCTGGGTTCTTTGATTGTCAATTTAGTGGGATTCCAACTGTAAATTCTTCCCAGTGTAACAGGGCATTTTTAGTGAAGGATGAGGATGGAACTATGGAGAAAGTATTGAAAAGTAGTCCTAGTTTAGATCAGGAGAAACTGCAAACAATATTCAATATTAATGAGCATTTTCCTGATCGCAGATTTGAGTCATTCGCAAAGATGAAAAATGTTAACATTGTGGAGTGGTTTTCAAGGATGAAAAATGTCGATGTTCTTTATTTGGGAAGTTGGGAAACCTCAGATCCGCATAACATTAAAATGCAAAGCTCGGATCAGGATGGCAATATTGTGTGGAAAGTCTCACTTGAGAATGACATAGAAGTAGAAAACATTGAATTCTTAGAAGGGTTGAAGAATATGAAATGTTTAAGGCTTTTAAGCCTACAAGGAATTTCTCGAATTAATAAGCTTCCTAATTCCATAGGCAAGCTAATAAATTTGAGGATTTTAGATCTCAAAGCCTGTCACAATCTGGAGGCACTTCCAGAGAGGATAGCGTCACTCAAGAAGCTGTCATACCTGGATATTTCAGAATGTTACTTGCTAGACGGAATGCCCAAGGGGATAGCCTCTCTCACAGAACTCCAAGTCCTCAAGGGGTTTGTAGTTGGTAATTTAGAAAGCCCTCAAAAGAGAGACTTTTGTACTCTTAAAGATTTGATAAAATTGAAGAAGCTGAGAAAGTTGAGCGTCTATACAAGCATCAAGGCTTTCCCTGGAGAGGACGAGCTAGAGGCTCTAGAAAATTTGGAGGAGCTATGAAAGCTAGCAATACCGTGGTTTGTCAATAGTAATCAGCAAGAAAAGGGTGTCCCAAGTTCAGCAGACTCCATGAACTTAGATAACGGAAGGCAAGACAGTGGAGCAGCAAAACCAACAAGAGCACCAAATCGACTCAACAGCCGAAAACCAGATTGGGGGCTTCCTGGAGAGCTGGAGAAACTCGTACTTCAGAGCTTTCCTGACAGCGTTACACCCAATTGGCTGATGCCCGGAAAACTGAAAAGCCTAGAGAAACTTTACATCAGAGGAGGAAAACTCATTAAGTTATGGCAAATGCAGGTGGGAAATGATAACATTGATAAGTGGAAAGTGAAAATTTTAGGTTTGAAGTACTTGGAAAATTTTGATACGAACGTGGAAGAATTGAAGAATTCATTCCCAAAGTTGAAATTCTTGGAGAATATCAAATGCACTAAACTTGATTCTCTTTCACAGATTGAAGATGTTGAAGTGTTGTATGTTCCTCATGAGGAGGATAAACACAAAAGGACCGTGTCTTAAGATTATTACAGACAACAACGTTTTTAAACTAAGCTACAGTGTTTTATTATAACATCACAACAACATCGTTTGAAAAAGTGAAGAGAAGCAACGGCACCATTTAGCTTTGACATGTCTGAAGCTCAACTAATCCTTGTTTCTGTATATAATTAGTCACCTGTTAAATGCATGTAATTGAATTTGTTATGCTAATCCACTAGCCGTTGAGTTTGTTACAGTTTGTTAGAGGTGGTTTTACCGCCAAAAGTTTGTTATGATTGAGCTCAGAACTGCTCTATAAATTGATCCTCTGTACTTGTAATTTAAGTGTGCTACGATTATAGAATTTCACCTATGGTGCAACCGCCAACATCGGGGCTTCCTATAGACCTGAAAAAACTCGAACTTCAGTGCTGAGATTAATTCTCTTTCAGTTGTCCGTACACAACATCATTTCTGTATTTTCATGGATTTTACTGAATTGTTAATTATTTTCTTGCATAACCTTCTTTATCTCCACCTAGAATTAGCTATACAGTTTGCACCAGACCTTTGTGACAATCGTTTTTAGTTGATTGCACTATTCAGAGCATATACCATAGCTTTTTTTCCCCACATTTTATGAGCTCTGACAAATCACTGTTTCCAATTTGTCTTGTTTACTAATCAACAGAAGGTGTTGTTCAAGTAATGGCCCCATGATCTAGATGTTTAACCAAATAGTAGAAGTCGAATAGTCTTTCTAGTTGCACACAATCTGCGGCACGTCTGTCATCCAAATATTATAACTAGACATGTTATATATATATATATATATATATTGTTAATGTATATTATGTTTTGTTATGGGCTTTAGGCCCAACTGCTTTACTTGTATAGTACACTTGTACTTGTACTACACTTTACTTACACTTTACTTGTACCGCATACTTATGCCTCCTATATAAGGCACTGATGTATATTCTTTCATTATGAAATACAATAAACTGATGTATATTCTTTCATTATGAAATACAATAAAAAATCTTTTAGTATTTCTAACATAGTATCAGAGCCACTGCTCTAATCCTTTGGTGTGCCGCTCTTAAGCAGTCTTGTCTTCTTGGGTGTCATCTGCAGCCGTTGTTGTGAGCAGCACCACTGCCTCCACCGTGACTTCAATACATCAAAGACCACTGCCTTGCCGCCACCACCGCTTCCGCTTCTCCGATCAGACCACAGATTACACCATCGGAAAGTAATCTCTTCGATCTGCCTTTTTGTGAAATATTGTCTTCATCAGACCTTCCATGCGCCTCCACGCGCCACCAGAATTCTCGGCGTCACTGGCACGCGCCTTCACGCACCGCCAATACAGCCCACACGCCGTCACGCGCCTCCAGGCTTCGCCATGCGCTTGCACATGCCGACACGCGCCAGGGTTCTCTGCTGACGTCAGCCCTAGGTGACGTCATCTGCCACGTCATCTGCTGACCAGGACGTTGACCATACCGTTGACCAGCGTTGACTTTGACTGAGGGTTGACTTTGACCGTTGATTTTTTGCCAGAGTTGACTTTTGCAGTCTAGGTGCTCCTTACCCAGTTTTTCGTGTAGATTTCATTTTTGCAGTCTATTTTTGCATATTTTTCTTCTAAGTGAAGAATAAGGACATGTCTTCTTCTTGTTGCAATAATTGTCGTCGACAATCCAGCAAACGTTTTTGCAATTTTTGCAAATGTTTTAGCCACAGTATTGAGACTTGCTATCGTCGCAACAAGTCAGCCGTTTCAATTTCTGCTGCTACTGTTGTTAACACTAAGAGTGTCCAACCAATGGCTCCTATCTCTGCACAGTCTAAGTCTTCAGAACGCACTTTCACCATGTCCACAGATGACCTTAAAAATATCATCGCCAATGTTATTCGTATGGTTGGTAATGCATCTTACTCCTCTTCTCTCTCAGCTTTATCTGGTATGTCTCCCTCCTCTTGGCTTATGGATTCCGCTTGTTGCAATCACATGACACCTCATTCGTCTTTATTTTTTGAACTCAAACCTGCATCACACCCTCTTAATATTCGCACAGCAAATGGTTCCACAATGTCTGGTCATAATATCGATTCTGCTTCGACTTCCAACCTTTCGGTTCCTGGGGTCTTTAATGTTCCTGACCTTTCTTACAATTTATTTTCTGTAGGACAATTAGCTGAGTTGGGTTATCGCATTATATTTGATTATTCTGGGTGTATTGTGCAGGATCCGAGGATGGGACAGGAACTTGGGACTGGTCCCAGAGTTGGACGTATGTTTCCCGTGGACAACCTTCGTCTTCCACTTGTTGCTCTTGTTTCTATTGCTGCAGCTGCTGCAGTTTCTTCAATTCCTTCCCTTGCACTTTGGCATGCTCGTCTTGGTCATGCATCTTCCTCTCGGGTACAACAATTGGCTTCTAGAGGTTTGTTAGGTTCAGTGTCTACAGAAAATTTTGATTGTGTCTCATGTTAGTTAGGAAAACAGCCAGCTTTGCCTTTCAATTCTAGTGAATCAATATCCATTGATATCTTTGACCTTATTCATTCTGATGTTTGGGGGCCTTCCCCGGTCTCTAGTATTGGTGGATCTCGATATTTTGTTGTCTTTGTTGATGATTATTCCCGCTATAGCTGGATTTTTCATATGAAACATCATTCTGAATTATTGCAAGTATATTCTAATTTTGCAAAAATGGTTGAAACTCAATTTTCCAAACGTATCAAAATTTTTCGATCTGATAATGCTCTTGAGTACACTTAATATGCTTTCCAAGCTGTTTTGCATTCCTATGGTACTGTTCATCATCTAACTTGTCCAGGTACCTCTCAACAAAATGGTAGAGCCGAACGAAAACTTCGTCATATTCTTGACACTGTTCGTGCTCTCCTTCTCTATGCCAAAGTTCCTGCTCCTTTTTGGGGCGAAGCTGCTCTTCATGCTGTTCATGCTATTAATCGCATTCCAAGTCCTGTTATCCACAATCAAACTCCATATGAGTGCCTTTTTGGGTCACCTCCAGATTATTGCCACCTTCGCTCCTTTGGTTCTGCTTGTTTCGTTCTTCTTCAGCCACATGAGCATAACAAACTTGAGCCTCGGTCAAGGCTTTGTTGTTTTCTTGGCTATGGTGAAACTCAAAAGGGGTATCGGTGTTATGATCCTGTTTCTTATCGTCTTCGTGTCTCTCGCAATGTTGTATTTTGGGAACATCGCTCCTTTGTCGAGCTCTCTCACTTCTGTGCCTCCCTATCTTCCTCCTCTGTCTTAGATCTTTTTCCAGATGAGGCACATATTCCCTTTGTAATTGCTCCTGATCCTCCTGTAGTTGCTCCTGATCCTACTGTAGTTGCTCCTAATTCCCCTGTAGACTTCTCTGTCCAACCACCAGATATACTTGATCCCTTTCCTAGTTCACCATTTAATGAACAGGTGGAAGATGAACAGGTTGAAGACGAGCTACCCAACCCTGAGCTTGGGTCCCCTGCTCCTACTCCGCCTGACGATCATGCACAAGACATTCCACCTCGTCACTCAACTCGGGTAAGATCCGTTCCTACACATTTACTTGACTATCATTGTTACACTGCCCTTGCTACACTGCACGAGCCTCACACCTATCGTGAGGCTTCCACTGACCCTTTATGGCAAATTGCAATGAAAGAGGAGCTTGATGCATTATCTAAAAACCATACTTGGGACTTGGTGACTCTCCCCCCTGGGAAATCTGTGGTTGGTTGTAAGTGGATCTATAAGATTAAGACTCGCTCTGATGGGTCCATTGAGCGCTACAAAGCTCGTCTTGTTGCAAAAGGTTTCACACAAGAGTATGAGATTGATTATGAAGAGACTTTTGCTCCGGTTGCTCGTATCTCATCTGTTCGTGCCCTCTTAGCTGTTGCTGCTGCCAGAAAATGGGACCTTTCAGATGGATGTCAAAAATGCATTCCTTAATGGAAATTTAAATGAAGAAGTTTACATGCAACCTCCTCCTGGTCTCTCTGTTGAATCAAACAAGGTTTGTCACCTTCGACGTGCACTTTATGGCCTTAAACAAGCTCCACGAGCTTGGTTTGCCAAATTCAGCTCTACCATCTCTTGCTTGGGTTACATGGCCAGTCATTATGATTCTGCCTTATTTCTTCGTCGCACTGACATAGGCACTATTTTACTTATTCTGTATGTGGATGATATGATCATAACTGGTGATGACCTTAATGGCATTCAAGAACTCAAGGTTTTTCTCAATCAGCAGTTTGAGATGAAAGATCTTGGACATCTCAGCTACTTCTTGGGTCTTGAAATCACTCATTCTACAGATGGACTTTATATTACTCAAACCAAGTATGCTTCTGAACTATTGTCTCGAGCTGGACTCACTGATAGCAAGACTGTTGACACTTCAGTTGAGCTTAATGCGCATCTGACTCCCACAGAAGGGAAACCATTGTCTAATCCTTCTCTTTATAGAAGATTGGTTGGCAGCCTAGTTTATCTCACAGTCACTTGTCCAGACATCTCCTATGCTGTTCATCAGGTGAGCCAGTATCTGTCTGCTCCACGATTTACTCACTATGCTGCTGTTCTGCGCATTCTTCGATATTTGAAGGGCACTCTCTTCCATGGCCTTTTCTACTCAGCTCGGTCTCCTTTTGTACTCCGTGCATTCTCTGATGCTGATTGGGCAGGGGATCCCACTGAACGCAGGTCCACTACAGGTTATTGCTTTCTCCTTGGTTCTTCTTTAATTTCTTGGCGAAGTAAGAAACAAACCTTTGTGGCCCGCTCCAGTATTGAAGTAGAATATCGTGCCCTTGCTGATACCACATCTGAGCTCCTTTGGCTATGATGGCTTCTTACGGATTTAGTTGTGTCCACATCCTCTGCCACTCCCCTTTATTGTGATAACCAGAGTGCCATTCATATTGCTCACAATGATGTCTTCCATGAACGGACTAAACACATCGAGATTGATTGTCATTTTATCCGGTATCATCTTGTCCATGGTGCTCTCAAGCTTTTTTCCGTCTCCTCCAAAGATCAACTTGCAGATATCTTCACCAAGTCACTTCCTAAGGGTCGCACTCATGATTTGGTTGACAACCTCAAGCTGGTCTCACATCCACCTTGAGTTTGAGGGGGGCTGTTAATGTATATTATGTTTTGTTATGGGCTTTAGGCCCAACTGCTTTACTTGTATAATACACTTGTACTTGTACTACACTTTACTTGTACCGCACACTTATGTCTCCTATATAAGGCACTGATGTATATTATTTCATTATGAAATACAATAAAAAATCCTCTAGTATTTCTAACATATATATATATATATATATATAAAAGTATTCTTCATTTAAAATAAATTAAAGATATTATTATTATTATTATTAAAGATCGTTTTTTTATATAAGATTACATCATGGAGCATGCATTGCTAGATCTTGGGGCAAGTGTTAATTTGATTCCTTTCAGTGTATATCAAAAACTTGGACTTTGTGAGTTAGAACCTATTTCAGTAACTTTATAGTTGGCTGACCGCTCTGTAAGAGAGTTGAGAGGGATTGTTGAGGATGTGCTGGTGAAAATTGAACAATTTTATTATCCAATTGATTTTATTGTTCTAGATTACCAACCTGTTTTACATCCTAGTGTTCATACCCCTATTATTTTGGGTAGACCTTTTCTTGCCACAACTAATGCTTTAATTAATTGCAGGAATGGAAGAATGCAACTTACTTTTGGTTCCATGACTTTGGAGCTAAACATATTTCATGTGGCTGAACAACTACATGAGGATGATGAATGTGCTTATGTGAACTTCATTGGGGTGTAGTTCAAGAAGAGTTTAATAAGAATTTTTTTTTAGATCCTCCTGAAACTCTTCTTAATAATTTTGTTGGTTCTTATGATGTAGAATGTGATATTCATGTATCTGAAAATTTTTCTTTGTTGGATTCCTTATAGGTTTTGGAAGAACAACGAATGATGGCAGTCAATGAAGGATGGAAACCTTGCTTTGGGGAGCTACCAGAAAATGAAAAAAATTCTGTGCATTCAAGTGAAGATGCACCATAATTGGAGCTTAAGTCATTGTCGGTGGTCTTAAATATGCATATTTGGGCCTAGGTAAGTTAAAACCTAGGTGGGATGGCCCTTTCATTGTAAGGGAAATGTTTAAATATGAAGCTGTAGTAGTTGAGGACCTTAGGGATGATAGGATTTTGAAAGTAAATGAACAAAAGTTAAAACCATACTTAGGGGGAGTTATACCAGAGGAGGAGACTATATCACTTGAGATCGTTGCCTATTGGGATGCAAAGTAAACTCTCATAGACACTTATGAAGTTGTACCATATTTGTTTTAATTTTCTTTTCTTTTTGCCTTTTGTTTTTGTTTTTTTTTTTTTTTTTGGGTTATTTTATTTTATTTTTGTGAGCTAACATTTGCAGGTGTGAAAGAAATTTCAAAAAAAAAAAAAAAAAAATCAATTTAAATGCTTAAGGTAACTTCTTCCTTTTATACTTGAATTTATTTTGGCTTTGATACATTGAGCACAATGCAATATTTTAGTTGGGGGGAGAGGTCTACACATTTTGCTACACCTTGCATGGTTTTTTTTTCCTTTCTTTTTTTATTGCAACTTTTCAATTCTTTAAAAAAAAAAAAAAACCTTAAATTTGAATGCAGAAGAGTTATAAGTTTTATTTTTATATCATGTTATGGAATGAATAATGTTGAGTTGGTTATATAATTTGCTATATTAAAAATCTTTCATGAGGAGCACAATTGGAAACTTTGAGCACAATAGCTGGGGGATAGGATGTTGGATATGCATGGATCATGAACAAGATAGATATAAGCTGAAACTCAACCCATATAGAGAGTTCTTGAGCCTTACTTTTCTTTGTGAGAGTATATCTTTGTTTGACCTCTTAAATTTCTCTCATATGCTTCAATTTTTGTAAAAGATCTCTATATTTTTTTGGTTGACTACTGGAAACATTATGGGGAGATATACCATGATCCTACTTATTTTTGTCCTTAGGCATGCTGGTTTATGTGGAATTTTAGGAGATGAGAGCCTAAGGCCATTAATCTTTTGTCACCAGCTAAACAAATATTCAACCTACCTTAACATTAACCATTGTCACCATCATTTAAGCCATGAGAAATATTTCCACAATACCAAAAAACATTTTTATTTATAGGTGTTCTCTTGGGGGTTCAAGTTTTGAGCTATTGAAGCATTTAGATACCATTATTTTCTCTTTTTTCTTCCCAAAAAAAAAAAAAAAAAAAGAATTGAAAAGAAAAAGAAAAAAAGAAAAAGAAAAGAAATGAAAAGAAAAAAATAGAAAGAGAAGACATACATAATCAATCAATAAATCACTGGTGTCCTACACATCTTTCATGTATTTCAGAAGGGTTATATGGTTGAGTAAAAGTTATTTTGATTCAAGTTAGTTGTTACTGCTATGAGTTGGGTTTGGCTTGAATTTTCTGCATTTGATTCATATACCTTATATTTCAAAGAGAGTAGTTTGCCTTTACCTAGCCATAAGATTATACTACCACGGAGCTTAAAGTCCTACTTGATCCTAAAGGTGCATGGCTGGTATGTGTTTGGGATGAAAACTAGGGATGAGAATGGTATTAACCTCATGTTTCTAATAATTCAACATCCTTTCCAAGAGATTTTTTTCCATGTTTTAGCAGCTGTTTTTGTATACACATGTGATATTCTTAAAATTTATTCTTTCCTTTTTGTTCACATGTGATTTGAAGAGAGAAAAAAAAAAGCCATTACTTCTATGTGTGTTCTTTTAGAGTGTCAATGACTTAAGAGAGGTTTTAGAGTAGAGGCTCTAATCTAGATTATTCTTGGTCTATGCATGTTTGAAAAAGCCGGTTTAATTGGATGGGCTATGCACACATACACTCCAAAAGTAAAGCTAGTGAAAACTCTTTAATATGATGAAAAGTATCCCAACTCAAAAATTAAAAGTTCATTTGTATGATATAATAATAAAGCAGACTAACATTTGCTGTAGGACTTTTCAGGAAACCTTTGACTTTTGTAGGTAGAGTCACTGCAAATGCTCACGAGAGTAAACTCGTCCACTAGAGTGACCTAGGGGTTCAAAGACTTGCTGCACATGGGAAGTGCAATTGTGTAGCCTACGAAAGTGGCTTGTATTTTAGTTTTAATTTTTCACTTTCAGTAGACATGGGTGCTTCGTAGATTGCTAGGGACTAGCAAGATTTAAGTTGGGGGGCGGGATGTGATAACACCTTAAAATGTATATTTGTTATATATTTATATGGGCACTATCTCTTTATTACTATACTTAATTTGTATAATTAAGCCATGATTTGCATTAGTCCCTATTATTAATCTTTACATAATTTCTTGAATAAGATGTCATTTATTGCGGGTAATTTTTTACTTTCAGGAAATCTTGTGAAAAATATGAGTTTATAGGAGTTTGAGAGAGAATGAAGGTCAAACTAGAATTAAAGTAGAGCTAAAAGACCATGCTTAAATGTCTAAAGAGGTGCAGTTGGAGTGCTTGGGTCGTCTACCACGTTTGAAAGTTTCAAATAAGGAAAGAAATCAAAGAGGTAGAATCTGAAAAGGAAAAATCAAATTTGAGCACTAATCAGTATTTTGGACGTATCTCTCTCCTCAAAAATCCAATTGACACAAGGTTAGATGGGTTGGAACTGTGACTTAAATATCTACAACTTTTCAGTTTTGAGTTTTTCAAAATTTACAATTTTTGAAGTCCGAAATAAACTCACAAGTTACTACTGTAAATTTGGACAAAAATTAAAATAGTAAAAGTTTTATTTTCGTTGGATACTTTGACGTGAGGGTTTTGAATGGAAGTTGTGGAGAACGAATTTTAGGGAGAAAACCTTGTATTTTGCTTTCTCTAATGGTAGTCTAAACTCTTTACTAGGGCTAGAAGTTATGTTTCTTCTATACGGTATGAATATTCAATGTAATTCTTTTCAAGGTTTTAGACAATAACATATTTGATTGTTCAATAGAATTCTTTTGATGTATTAGTTCTTCCATGCTTTCAATAAGTCCAATCATGTTTTTCTTATTGTTTAGATGAATTTCTAATTGTTTCAAATAGAAATCAAGTTTTAAAGTGAATGCGTTTTTTTGAAAACTATTCTAATCGCATTATTAATCTAGGTTATTATGCGTTCTTGAATTGTCTCAGTTCAATTGAATCATAAGTTTTTAATTTTATAAGAACAATCAATTATGAAATATATATTTTCTTAAATTACAAAGAATTTCATATTGATATAGGGAAACACCCCAATGCCTTAGTATTTAGGTTATTGATTTAAATAAGTTTTTATTTTTATTATTGTTAACAATCACCAAGCAAAAGTACTTTTTTTCTTCACCTAAATTTTTTTTTTAATTATATTGTCTTTGAGCTTATCCTGCTAGACAAAATGGGCTTTTGCCCTTTTTAGGCAAATTAATTAGCCTTTTGCCCTTCTTCTCAAACTAAATAGGAAAATGCCCCTCTTTTGAAAATCGAGTTTCTCAAAATCGAGTTAAAAAAAAAAAATTCTGGAGCCCTATAGTGACGTTTTTAAGGACCTATAGTGACATTTTAAGAACCTATAGTGACGTTTTATAACTTGATATCCATAAAATCGAGTTATAGGTAATAAAATTGCCTATAACTCGATTTCATGGATATCAAGTTACAAAACGCCATTATAGGTCTTTATAAACGTCACTGTAGGTCCTTGAAAACGTCACTATAGGGTTTAAATCGATTTTGAAAAACTCGATTTTCAAAAGAGGGGTATTTCCCTATTTAGTTTGGGAAGAAGGGCAAAAGGCTAATTAATTTGCCCGAAAAGGGCAAAAGCCCATTTTGTCCTATCCTGCTTCTTGTGGTTTGACTTCGGTACTCTGAGAATTATATTGATACGATCTCCTGTACTTGAGAGTGAGAAAGCAATGAGCCATGTGGTTGTGATATGCTACAGTGATAATATGCTATGGGTAGTGTGTAGTGTAGTTTAGGATACAATGAGGTCTTTTTAATACATTTTATTGAAAATAAAAGGACTTTTTTTTTCCTTAATTAAAATTTATAGATAAATATTATTTATATATATATATATTTATACAAGTGGGGGCCTTATTTTATTTAGGGCCTTATGCAATTGTATCAGTTGTTTTCATAATTTAGTTGGCCCTGATTGTGAATTGAATGAATACTATCTTTGTAAGAAGGCTAAGATTTTTTTTTTTTTTTTTTTTTTTTTTTTTGAGAAACTATGAGAAGGGTAAGATGAGAGTGATATCTTTGAGGAGAACGTACTAGCTAGGCAGAGTGACCAGTATATATTACTCTGCGATTTAGTGTTTGCATGATAATAACACACGTATTCTTTGTGTGTAAACAATGACAACAAAATATGCTCTCCTTCAGTTTTACAAGTCTCGCCTTCTTATTATGTCTGAATCTGATTCTTTTCTTGTGAACAAAATATGCTCCTTCATGTTCACTTGTCAGCTTGTTCTCCCCTTCAACAATCAACAAAATATGCTCTCCTTCACTTTTACAAGTCTCGGCTTCTTATGTCTGAATCTGATTCTTTTCTTGTGAACAAAATATGCTCCTTCATGTTCACTTGTCAGCTTGTTCTTCCCTTCAACAATGACAACAAAATATGCTCTCCTTCAGTTTTACAAGTCTCGGCTACTTATGTCTGAATCTGATTCTTTTCTTGTGAACAAAATATGTTCCTTCATGTTCACTTATCAGCTTGTTCTCCCCTTCAACAATGACAACAATATATGCTCTCCTTCACTTTTACAAGTCTTGGCTTCTTATGTCTGAATCTGGTTATTTTCTTGTGAAAAAAATATGCTCCTTCATGTTCACTTGTCAGGTTGTTCTCCCCTTCAACAATCAGCAAAATATGCTCTCCTTCACTTTTACAAGTCTTGGCTTCTTATGTCTGAATCTGATTCTTTTCTTGTGAACAAAATATGCTCCTTCATGTTCACTTGTTAGCTTGTTCTCCCCTTCACATTCACGTTACCATTACATTTGTTCTCCTTTAAAATTATTACTTCAAAATTATGCAAAGCAAAAGCAATTGTGGGGTTAAGGATCCAACTACAGCGCTTTCTTTCGTCTTTAAAAGCCACATCAAAATAAAGAAAACATAGATTGAACGAAGGAATAAAGGAATAGATAAAGCCACTAAAGTTTAAAATAAGGTAGCATGCCTCAAAAGCACACAAATCACTAAAGTGAAAGTCTAACCAAAGGGTTTTGTTGTTAAATAGCAAGTTACTTCTTGATATTATATTATTTCTAATGAAGACATCTAGAGTTCCTATTTCTCACCTTTTTTTTTTTTTTTTTGAGAAGGAATACCTCAAAAACTTTATTAATCAATGAGCTGAACAACTAGCTAGCACATATTGAACTACATTGGAGGGAACACACTCCATCCAAACTAAAAATAGAAAAGAAAGTCTAGTTCTCTTAGCTAAGGCATCTGCAGCTGCATTATCTTGCCTATAATAGCGAGAGAAAAAGTTACTCCGAAAAGAGTTTACAAATGAGAAAACATCCTTAAACAAGTGACCATACATGGATCCGAGATTTGAACCAGACCATACACTATTTCTCACCTTAATTATTAAATTATTTATAATAAAAAAGAAGAAGAAGTGAAAGTTTAAAAAACATCATGTGGACCTCACCCTACATGTGAAGTAATGGGTCTTGTTACACTATAATAAGTGTATATTACCAAAGTTGTAGTCTTTTTATTTATTTATTTATTATTTTTTTTATATAGAAAAAAGTTGTAGTCCTTAATTAGTTTTTATTATTATTATTTTTTTATCTCATATCTAATTTCTTAAGCTAAAGATTTAGGTTTCAATTCATTTTTTCTTAGGAAGTAGTTTTTAGGCCGAGTGTGGTTCTTTCTTCTTTATTAATAACCAAGCCCATCTCCCATCAAAAAATAAAACTAAAAATAAAAATAACCAAGCCCATCCCATCTGGAAATAACCAAGCCCTTTACTCAGTCTCTTTATTAATAACCCACAATCCAACCCAAAGCCCTTCTTTAGCTGACCTGATCCAATTAAAAACAAACCCAAAGCCCCAAACTTATCAAACTCATCCAACCCAAAGCACTCCCATCAAGCCCACTAGCCCACACGTACAAGAATAGTACAAAGAACATGCTATGATGACTCATGACACCAAGAAATACGTCCTTATATAGAGCTTTTTTTTTTGGTTGTTGCTAATCGTCCTTATATAGAGCTTGAACTAATCATGTTCCTCAAAAAACAAAAAAAAAAAAAAAAAAAAAAAAAGATTGAACTAATCAGCAATCATCAACATTATAACACTCCTCCTTAATATAGTGAAACTTTTTGAGGCACAAATATTGCGCTTCTTGGCTGAATAGAAATGGGTATGAACAAATAGAAGCTGTCAATTAGCAGATATCTAAGTACAATTTTTAATCATAAGGAGATGCACCTAAATTGTTTGAGTAAAGTGGAGTTAACTAGTAACAGGTAAGCGGGCAAAATATTGATCTCCAGTTTTTTCACAAGCCATATTATCAAATGCATAAATCTGTAATTTGCAGAGATTGAATCATTATTTTCATAAAACTTCCCCCACATGAAGCTTGATTTACACATTCTTGTCAATCAAGTTTATAAGAATTAATGTACCCAAAAAAAGTATTTATGGACATTTTAAACTAAAGAATATATTATTACTGCCAAATTCACATTTCATGATTTCATAAAAACTTAAATTTTGGGGAGAATTAATGATTTATTATAGTATCAGAGTAGGAAATTTTGAGTTCAATCCTCTATCTTCACCTTACCTTTCATTAAAAAAATTTCACATTTTGCACTCCACGTAACAATGACAGCTTAAGTGACCTATATGTGAAAGAAGAACATTAAATTTAACATTTCTTAAAAGTTCAATCTTTTGAGAGAATCAATAACTTATTAGTAACTAACTTAAGAAATACTCATGGTATAGGTCACAACGACATTGAACATACCTAGAATTGCAAAATACAACCAAAGAAATGGGAAAAAAAATTAAGAAGAGAGAAACAAAATCAAATTTGTAATTTCATTTCCCTGTTAAAATAACCAAAAATTTGGGACAAAACCTTTCTAAATGAGATCTAGCAAAAAAAAGATGGGTAGAAGAGATCATTTTGTAATCTTTATCATCCTCTATCATTGGCACTTGGATTCTTAAATTTAGAACATCCCTCCCAATCTTGGTGTGTGTGTGTGTGTGTGTGTGTTTTAAGTAATAATAGTTTTGATGTTGTATCTTCTATTTTGTTATCTTTATTTTTCTTGAACAATAGTCAACTGCAAGATTATTGATAACTTATGATATTTTAGTGGGCTCAGTAATATAGGAGTGTTAAATATTTTGTTTACACAATTTTATGGACATAGAGAGAAAAAAGAAGAGTAAAACAATACAATATGTCTACATCCACAAGAACTAGCGGCTAATAAGACAAGTTGCAAGATATGTAGACGTGGTCATCTAAAAAGAAACCAAAATTGATGTGTTATTTAACTATATCTAGTTACCCTTATTTTCCACTCGATTTATTGCACAAAAGCACAAGTCCTCTAAGGTGGTGGAGTTCACAGTGGTATGAGATGATATTTGTTGCTCTTGTCTCTAATCTGCAAAAAAGGGTAACCTGGCATTAGTATGGATGAAACATAATATGATCATGTATTATCAAATTATTAATGTATGAAAGAAAAATGAAAAAAAAAAAAAAAATTAACTGTGCTAACTTGAAATAACTCGTTGAAAATTTTGAGCTGACCATTGTCTAATAAGAAATGCATTCAAATAAGGTTAGTTTATTGCATGGTGAATTTTTCAATCTCATGGAAATAGAAAGAATTCAAACACATAAGCAATGCTAAAACCATATTAAGATGAAAATTTACCAAAATATCTTTAACGTGATTATCTTATGAAATATTTTGAAAATCTTGCAAGTGAAAAAAACAATAATGCAAATTTTGTAATTGGCTTCTATATGAAGCTTTCGTTTCCTAAACTTATTAGTGATTGCAAGGAATCAAATACCTAGAATTAATCAACCAAAGTTAAGCGAGAATAATTAACTTCTTCATCACCGAAATCTAGAAAGCATATATGATACATTTACCAACCACCAAGGAGGACCAATAAAATCTCCTTGGTTGATTGATGCAGAGACGGACCTAGCCTTGGGCTGGGAGGAGCCATGGGCCCCACCTAACCAAAATTTTGGAAAAAAAAATTCTTTGTATGTGTACACAAAGAAAATTTTCAATTTGCCCCAAAATATGCAATCTTGGCCCCCTCCCTCCAATAAAATTATATATTGGCCCATGAAATCCAAAAGTGTATGTTCTATGCCTTTTGCCCAGTTGCCTTAATAATAATTACAATAATCTCTGGATAATAACAAAAATAAATAAATAAATAAAGCACAATTTTGGTCTAAAGAAACCCAATTGCCCAAAAAATAATATGAATTACCTGCACATAAAGAAACCCAATTGCTCCAAAAATAACATAAATTACCTGTATACATACTAATATTGACAACAAAAGTAAAGCACAAATTTGGCATTATCAAATGTATGATTTTCAATTCACATGGTGTGAACCGTGAAACACTTAATGTTATGTTTTTTAAGTTACTTTTTAAAAAGTTTTTAGTTGTGGTTGTTGTAATAATAATGTTTATTTTTTTATTAAAAAAATTATATAATGAGCTTGCTATAATAAATTTTTTGGTAGTGTTACTTTTTAAGAAATGAGAGAAATTTGTCAATCTTATGTCAAAATATTATTTAAATGGTAAGGTAGATGTAGGATAAATTCCTTATAATTAATTATTGTCACTTTTTTTTTAAGATCATGGAAAAATAATGTTCAATTTTGATTTTTTTTATTAAGAAATATTCAAAATAATTTAGAAGCTTATATTGAAAATGCAGTATTGTCAACGTCTAGTTTGATATCCCAATTTCTAAAATCCATCAAATAAAATTTTGAAAAATCACCATATATAAAATTGGAAATAGTTCATTATAGAATAATCTAGAATTACCACGAATATATTATGATGTTAATTAATACAATATAATCAAACAAGCTTATGTTAAATTTGGTCTATACCATTTTTTTTATTTATACTTTGGCCCCCCTCATTTTTGAATCCTAGTTCCATCCCTGGATCGATGGAAAACTCCTTGGTTGGTAAAAAATGAAGCTTTTCTCGAATGCACTTGCTAATCAGTTGAGAATGATTACAAATCTTAGAAGGAAATATGAAAGTACTTCATCAACATCTATTTGACTAAGTGTATTTTCCCATGGGTTCAGAAAAACTGCTCCCACATAATAAAGTCTTGAGACAGGGCCTTGCCATCACCATGAATGCAAATTTCTGTCTAGAAAAGTGTTGACATATATAACTTTATTTATATAATGAAACTTCTAGAACATGTGCTCAAAGCCAATACTCACCGATACAAGAACCACTACCAAGGAAATGAGCATAATTGGAAAATTAATATGAGCAACATGAAGAGAGGAGGTCCAATTAATAACAATAATGTATTCATAATTTTACTTGGGGACCAAACAGTTGGAACAATAATCATTTTTGTCTTTTGATTGATAGCTACAGTTATTTAGCAATCCTTTTTTTTTTTTTTTTGGATATGTAATAAAAATTTATTAAAAAGTAAGGATCTCTATCCATACAAGCAGTCATCACAGAAACCCTTTAAAGAATTACAAGCTAAAATGTAAATAATTAATAAAGTCTGCAAAAGAGAAAGAACTGTAGTTCTGCCAATACTAGCAATCCACTCATAAAGAAGGAAAATTTTAGTTTATGAATAGATAATTCAATGCCATTAAGCATATGATTATTTGGCATTCCTTTTAAAGCCTTGTGAAAACTAATGAGTTCTTGTTATTGAAATTAGAAGGTGCGGGTTCAAGTAATATGTCGTAGGTGTCATAACTCTAATTATCCACTGCTGGATTATTTTGTATGCCAAGCATCCTTAAGAATGTAAGGCAATTTCAAAAAAGATGAAAGCAAATGTCATGCTAATGAACTTAGTGCACTCACCAAGCAATCATTGTTCATCGAAAGTCTTAGGAGCCATCTCATTGTAAATCACATATTTTCTCTGCAAATCAGCTAGTCAGTTGAACATGGATCATGACAATGCTAATTTCTTATTTTCTTAGTAAGTTGTATCGACCACTTTGCTTTTAGGGCAGGATCAAACGGTTTTCTCATCGACATATATACACCATGTCTGGACCTCGCACAAATAGAAAAAAATAATAATATCAAAACCTGTTGTAGTAACTAATGGAAACCTTAGTCCAGATTAAAATATTTCTTTTGATAGTTCTTGTGATTAATTTCTACCAAAAGCTTTATGAATACCATTATGTAGAAATAAAGGTTATACTTTGAGATGCACAACAAATAATGTAGGAATAAAGGTTATACTTTGAGAAGCACAAAAAGTAACATTTATGACTAACAAACGTCACACGTGGTGAAAAGTCCAACAATTTTTTTACCATGAAATTAATCTGTCTATGAAACCAGGGAGTACTTTGCAGTCTGCTCTAACAACAAGCTATGCTCTTCATTCATTAGAACCTACCAAAGCTCTGTTTAAGAGTGAAATAAAAAGAAAATAAGAGAGGAAACTAATAATATGCCAACCATATTCCAAATTAATTCCAAAAAAATGAAACCTAATTTGTGAGAAAAGATTAAATTTGGTAATAAATGAGATAGCTACCGTTCCTTTTTTAATAGTTTACTGCATAATCTTATTACCGGCTAGGTTCGAAGAAACATGCACTCTTAAACTTGTAGGTTTCAATATTCAATACTACTCAAGCTTCTGCTAAAATACAATAACCGATAAGCTCACCATAATTGATGAAAGGGAAAAATTAAGATAGAGCTAGACTGGTATTTATAGAATTAATTCCTCATTTCAAGAAAGAATTCATTGGAATTTTTGTATTCTCTACCAGAAAGTATTATTCTTTCTTTCTCCCTCCCCCCAACCCCTCTCATCACACCCTAACAAAAGAAATGGGAAAAACCCAGTTGCCCATACGCCTCAATACGTAGGGCTAAATTGTACTAGCTAAGGCAATACTATGAATATTCAATCAAAATCAAGTTGTGAAGAGGTAAAGGAAGAGTCAAATGACAAAAACAACTCTAAAGGGGGAGGTTAGGAACTTATGATACTGTGTATGACTTACCTCCATGGATGATTCATGCAAAGAAAATTGAAACTACTTTTCATAGATCATTTTTTATTTTAAGGGTCATGATTTCTAAAATTTAATGGGGTGTAACCCCTTTATTCAAACTAGTTGAAAACCTGTGCAATGCACGGGAAAATTTTGCCTAAAAGTATGTTGGTCTCAAGTTTTGCATAAAAAGTATAATAAAATTATGTTAATCTCAAATTGAAACGATAAACTTGGTTTTTGTAGGATTCCGATCTTCACTATTTACATCAATAGGAATTGAGCAGGCCAGAAAAGCTTGAAGAGGATTCGTAGAAATGAACATCTAAATAAACATAGATTTGCTAAATAAAATAAGTACATATTGTTAGCCACAATATTTTTCTTTTTTAATTTTAAAAACAATATAAATCAGGAACTAACAATAAAAAAGTAGTGCATATATATATATATATATATTTAAATAACTGAATGAAGTAACATTTATAGTAAAAATATCACAAATGGCATACCATTTTTGCTCATGGATTTGATTGAATGAACATATCACTGATTTTGGCAATGAAATTTTGCTTTAGGCCAAACCATGTAAATACTATAGGAAGACTTAAAAAAAAATGGTACGCATCTAACTAAAAGTTTTAGTAGTCCTCTCTAGTTTCTACCATATGGTATGCCAAAATTGTTTTTGCATCATATATAGATTATATGCCAAATATTTTTTGCTAGAATCCTATAAATTGTCTAGATTTTCAAAATGAGCAAATGCTATTAGAATATATGACCGCAGTATCTCAATTGTTTATCAATATCTGAACTTATGATCATCTTTATGCTTATGACTGACCTACCACTTTCGTGCATTTGCTTAAAAAAAACTGCAATTTGAATGCATCACCAACAGTTTGATCCAACTTGCTGTGAATTTCTAAATCGGCTGCAGGAGCATATCAAAAGTCATATCAACAAATTGGTCTTCATACCTATTACCATAGCATCATTGACAACTCAAAATTTAATAAAAATATAGTTGGATGCAATATGACTATTAATGACTATGTCATATCACATACCATTTGACATTTTCTGTAACACAGTAAGAGAAGGACTCATTATCTTAGAAATCAATTCTTACAATGTGTAGCTCATAGGTAAGATTGATATTATCTTCAATTTGAGGAATCCTAATATACCACTCAAAATGAGAGAAAGAGAGAGAGTGGTGAGACTGTTAAGGTTAGATTGTACATTTCCTTTTTTTTCCTTTTAGAGTGATTGTATATTTTCTTTGACTGTACATCTCCATTAGTTTACACAGGAAGACTAAATTAAGACTTTAAAAAGGAATAGGAACATTGGTTTTGTCAGATGGGATCACTGAATCTAGAATGCAAACCATTATTTTTAAAGAAGCTAAAGAGTGTGTGTAGTCTGAAGGGAAGCTTGTACGGAGGAAGAGAGTTTCTAAGTGAGTCATGATCTTGGCTTTCAAGTTTTATCTATGCATGGGGGAGGAGAAAGAGAATTTGTAAGTGGGTTAGACTCTTGGCTTTCATCTACACGTGGGAGATCATGCCTAGGTCATAATATGTAAGGGAATAAGTGGGCTTGGGCTTTTCATAAGGTTTGGTTTGATTTGGTCTAATTTTCACCAGTAGCCCATCTTTTAGATAACTGTAAAAAAAAAAAAAAAAATTAACATGATCTTTTAGATAACAATAAAAAAGAGTTAATGAAAAGAGATTAAAGAGGCTAAATGCAATATTAGAGTGTTACATGGCAAGACCTCATGCACTCCCACATGATGTCAATGCTTATATATATATATATATATATAGAGAGAGAGAGAGACAGAGAGAGAGAGAGAGAGAGATGGGTTCAAGTTATTGGATTTAAGTAGATCCACCGGTAAAAAAAAAATCCTCATTAATGCTAACATTCTTACAAATATCCCATTAATTATCTCTTATTTATTGCATTCAATTATTATCTCTAAACCCAACAAAAAGAAAACGTCTATCTCTCTCTCTCTCTCTCTCTACGTTTGGTGTTCAATCCCTTTGTCTCTCCGTTAGTCTCCGTCTGACTCTCTACAAATATCCCATTAATTATCTCTTATTTATTGCATTCAATTATTATCTCTAAACCCAACAAAAAGAAAACGTCTATCTCTCTCTCTCTCTCTCTCTCTACGTTTGGTGTTCAATCCCTTTGTCTCTCCGTTAGTCTCCGTCTGACTCTCTACATTGCTCCTCCACCATTGTTCCAGGTTGCCGCCAGACATTAATAATAATAAAAAAAAACAATCGCATTAACGTGTTGTGTGTGCTCTGTTTCTATTGTGAGTACAAATTGCGCCTCCACCATTGTTCCAAAAAAAAAAAAAAAACCAAGGTCACCATTGGTTGCCGCCAGAAAAAAAAAAAAAAAAAAAAAAAACCAAGCCGAACTGTGGGTGTGTGTGAGTACTCTGTTTCTTGGTCACCATTATTTTAGCTCATAGCAATTGCAGGTTGGTTCTCTTTCTTTCTCTCTCAAGGTCAATTGTTTTTCCTTTATTTATTTATTTATTTATTTTAATGTAATTCTTTATCTGGCTTTTGCTTTGTCGATTCATTTGTTTGCTAAGAAAGTAGAATCCTTTCTTTTTGTGAGTACTCTGTTTGGTATCAAAAGAAATCAAGCCGATCTGTTTCTATTAATCTGTTTGGTACTCTGTTTCTATTTTTCCTTTCTTTTCTGTTGATTCATTTGTTTGCTTAGAAGGTAGAATCCTAGAAATTGGTTGTTTTGGGTTTTATGTTTTTTGGCTGGTTTGGTATCAAAAGAAATCAGCTTGAAAGATTCAGTTGTACTTGGTAAAGTGATTTTATTAGGCTCAGTTTTAGTTTTAATGGGTCTCAAAAAATATGGAAAAAAAAACGTTTCAAACTTTAAATATTTTTTTTTTAAAAATGTTCCTGCTGTTTCTGGGGAACCAAAAAAAACTCGCTAGTGCCCTTTGTGATTGTAAAGTTTGGTGGTTGTCTAGTTCTTTTGGTTTTCAATTGTTTTTCTGCAATTTAGTAATGATTGGGTTGTCTATGTTTTTTACAGTATGACATTGTTTAGATAATCATTAATAAAATAGATTATGACAGTTTCTTGAATAAGCAATGGAATACCTTTGCAAAACACAAGTTGTAATAGAATTATTGAAAGTGTAGATTAATAGTTATGGTTTGAATTGATAGGAAACAAAATTTTTTTATAATCTCTATTCATGTGTTTGAGAAAGCCTGAAAATTTCATGATTGTAAGATAGGGATTCCAACAAATTTCTCAGGTTGTAAAACCCATGGTGTTCTTTTAAAAATAACAATGGAAAGATGTAGAAATAAGTTGAACCTCTTTTTTTCCTTTTAGATTACAAATTAGCAATACAATCAACGTTCCATTAGAGCTCTCTCCCTCTCTTAATGCTTGTGAAGTCACTTCTATGCCAACCTTACTATGGTTATATGCACAATTTTAATGATGATTACCAGTTAATAATACTCAAGTAAGCTATTGGCAATATGAACTTAATAAAGCCCCGTAAATTACAATAAAGCCCTAGAATTGTCAAAGAGACATTTGGTACATACAACATACTCATGATATATAATATTCAAGTAAAATTCATGACTGCAAGTGTTGGATAGTTATCCTGTTGCTCATCTTGTATAAAATTTATAAAAGGAATATGCTGGCAGATTGTTTCTTCTCAGTACCAAATGAAATGAAAGATAATGTTAACAAAAATATCATGAGATATAGGGAAGAAATATTATATATATCAGTGGTATAAGTAATAGCTTTATTATAAGGAAAAATAAAAATGGTCTCTATGAGAATCTGAGAGCATATTAAGTCATATTGTTTATATATATGTGCACTTTTCACTACATGTACACGTGTATATGTAATTTTTGTTTGTGTACTTAACACTATAATAGTTTGATAGACATTCATGTCTCAATTACAAGTTATAGATACATTGACAAATTCAGAATTTTGATTATATTTTGGTGTTGGATATTGACACGTCCATGGATATTTAACTATGCAATAGCAGGCCAGAGGGCTTCATAAATAAAGTGGTGTAAGGAAACTCATATCCAGACATCTTTAGTAGATTTAACATCACTATAGTTGTTCTGACATCTTTTTAGTGGTTCTGATTATTTATTTCTCTATAATTTCTTATATAAGACAAGTTGCACAATTTATTTTTAATGTGATTGTAGTTATGGTTTGTCTTTAGAATGCTTTGTTTGGAATGGAGATCCCAATATATGAAAACAGAAGGAACACTTAGAATTTAGATAAAACTGATTTTTTTATTTTTCCTTTAAGCTATTAGTTGGGCAGGATATGTGATGTTGTGGCTCTAATTAGCTTATTTTATACTTTATAGGAATTGGATTCAAGAGTGTATTTTTGGTTATCTTTGATTGAATCTTCTCCTTTTGAATGTAGATAATTAAGGAAAATGGTGCTCAGCTTTCCTTCAACTCCCAAGAAATTGTTGATGATTGTGGCATGCTTCGTCTCTGGTGCTACTCTTTTTGCTGCTGGTGTGCATCTCTTTTATGTCAACATTGCCCCTCAACAAGCTTGAACTAAAGCTCGAAATTATTTCATCAAAGAAAGATTGAGAAAGAAGCATGGGAAATGAAGAGTTTAGCTCATTGCTACTTGTCTAATTCATACACAATATTACATAGACTAAAATGAATGTGCAGCCATGCGGCCTTATTGTTCCATGTTATGGTTCATGTATAGCACACGTTTGTAGTAAATCATTAATACCTGATGTAGGCAAGAAGTGCATCAGGATTAAGAAAACTTTCTTTATGAAATCGTATAGGCAGTTAAGCCAATGAATTTCTCTCTCTCTCTCTCTCTCTCCCTCATCAAAGTAAGATTATGAAGCACACACACCCACAGTAAGTGGATAAAGTCTATCAAGTAGGAGGTAGTTGATCTCAAAACCAAGGATTGCAAGATTATTATGTTATTGTTAAAAAAAAAGTATCAATAGGATGGACATATTGTAAAAGCAATATCTAAGTGATACTTTTTGGTAACATCTTGTTCAGACTCTTGATTTGGCTTTACTTTTCCCTTCAATTACACCAATAGAAAAAATGCTAAGGACAGTGATTGATGCAAGTCTTGTATTTAAACCTAGGTGTGATTTCCTATTGCTTATCTTTCTTTATTTTGCATTCTACTTACTGTTTTAATACCAAGCAGTCATCAAACATATTCAAGATCCAATTTTTATTCACCTAAATCCTTAAATATCAAACCCTATTCAAGAATTCTTCAAAATCTCATCAAGAAATCCAATTTAGTGCTGAGTTCCTAAGGATACTACATCAAAATTTGAATCAGAGTCCATTCAAGCTTCTCTCCCGCATCACAATGACACCAAACCAAACTGTTTACCAAAAAAGAGGCATTAGACCAAACTTTTTATTGACACTGAACAATTTTTCATTCTAAATTAATTAAACAACTAGAGTTAAATAGGTGAAAACTTGAAAAGTGGCTGATGTGTATTTTTGTTAGAAACAATTGTTTGGAGTCTTTGGACAGCACAAAACAGTTTTACTAGAGAAATCATTGGAATTTTAGGATTGTTGAGATGCCTACTTGAGTAGGTGAGTTGAGGTCTTTCTATGATCTCTATAAGATTGGTCCACTGGATTCAAGAGTGTTTTTATTCTTCTTGTATGGACTTCATTGACTCCCTTTGACTGTATTCGGGAATTCTTTTTATACATCATGGATGCTTATGCCTCAACTTTTATAAATAAAAGTTGCCTATTACTTATAAAAAATAACTTGACATAGATTCTTGGAATTTACACACTATTTGTACCGAGAAAATTGCTGAATTAGCAATTGTAACTTCTATAACAAGCATATATTAAATTGTAACTTCAAGTAGCATTACTTAACATAAGAGGATTCAGAGGCAGTAAAGTGCAGTGCAGGAAAGTGCTGTAAACAGTGCAGAACCACTAATGTAGTAACTTATAGCAGCTATACTACTAGTTATTTAGAACCACAAACAAAGATAGATCATCCCTAAGAAACTGTTATTAAAAAAGCAAACACAAAGCTGCAATTGCTATGAACAAAGAGAACCAACCTATAATGGTGACCCAAGAGAACCAACCTGCAATTCCTATGAGCTAAAATAATGGTGACCCAAGAAATGGAGTATTCACACACACCCACAGTTAGGCTTGGTTTTTTTTTTTTTCCTGGAACAATGGTGGAGGAGCGATTTGTACTCAACTCATAATAGAAACAGAGCACTCCCAACACGTTAATGCGATTGGTTTTTTTTTTTTTTTTTATTAATTTCTGGCGGCAACCTGGAACAATGATGGAGAGCAATGTAGAGAGTCAGACGGAGACAAACGGAGAGACAAAGGGATTGAACACCAAACGTAGAGAGAGAGAGAGTTAGACGTTTTCTTTTTGTTAGGTTTAGAGATAATAATTGAATGCAATAAATAAGAGATAATTAATAAGATATTTGTAAGAATGTTAGCATTAATGAGGGTCTTTTTTTAACCGTTGGATCTACTTAAATCCAATGGTTTAAAAAAGGTGTAACTCTTTAGAGTTACATCAGGTGTAACTTGAACCCATCTCATATATATACATATATATATATATATATATATATATAAAAGTATTCTTCATTTAAAATATATTAAAGATATTATTATTATTAAAAAAGAACGTTTTTTTATATAAGATTGATAGAATAAGGAGAAAATACTAAATAACTTGAAAAAAGGGAAAAGATGATAAAAGATATAAGATTTGTACCTCTGCGAGAATATTTTTGTTGTAATTGTAATTGGAATTCATAATGTAGTTTGTTATATATAGTCCAATTTTCATTTATTAAAGAAACACACACACACATATATATATATATATATATATAGAGGAGATGAATATCTATGAGTTACATAAATGTAAGAAATCAAAAAGTTATGAGTTACAAATGATGATATAATAACCCACTAACTTTTTTGTTCTAGGTAACTACCTATTAACTTTACCTCTGGGTTACCATTAAATTGGTAGGTTTTTTTTTTTTTTTTTTTTTTTTTTTTTTTTTTTTTGTTTTTGCCATATGTAATACAAAAGGACATGTATTCATGTATCATATTAATTCATGTATTTTATTTAAAATTTTAAATGGGCAATTTTTTTTTGTTTTCATTTATAACACAAAAAGACTTCTTCTTTTTTTGGTTGAGAAGAAAGACATTAAACCCCTTTCTCTCTTACTTATGTGTACGTGTGTTTGTTTCTAAAAAAAGAGGAATGAGTAATTGTCCTACATTGCTTAAGAGAATGTGTTGTGTGTTGTATAACTTGCTCTACGCTCCCTTAAAAGTTACCATAGACTTTGAGTAGAATTTGTGGTGTGTCTTTGTGTTAGAACCACTTTCCCTTGCCCTTGTGTGTTTGTGTGTGTTTGTTCCTAAAAAAAAAAAAAGACTTGTTATCCACCTTTATTATATAAAAGAGAAATATATGTAAAAATTAATTTTTTTAAGACTTGCCTTTTAGGTTACTCACTCCAATTTAAGGCATTTATCCATCTTTATTATTCATTTAGGTTATTTTGATAGTAACAGAACTTATAAAAGCTGGGAGTCATTAATTAAACCTTATGTTTTACATAAGACTTGTTCATCAATCAATTTAGGGTGTGTTTGGATACTATTTATTTTGTTGAAAACTAAAAACACTGTAGCAAAATAATTTTTAAATGTGTGAATAATGCCGTGAGACCTATTTTTAATGAAAGTTTTGTTGAAAAAAGAGGTTTGTAGGTCCCGTGAATAGTGCATGGGACTTACTGAACAGTGCATAATCACATAAAACACTCTTCTCAAAAAAAAAAAAAAAAAAAGAAAACGCCAAAATGCAGACTCTGGCAGCTGTATCCAAACGGGTACTTAGTGGCCATTGAACAGAGAAGGTATTGAGAGAGAGAGAGAGAATAATTTTTAATCCGATTACCTAGGTAAAACATAATTTTTAATCAACAATTTTCTTCTTCTTCTTTTTTGGCTCTACAACTATACATAATAATGTAAATAAATAATGTATATTAGATAGACAGAGACTTCCAATTGAAATAGTTTATAAGTTTAAGATGTTAATTGAAAAAAATAAAAACTTGGGACTTAACTTGTGAAGAAGTATGGTTCATTTTATTATATAATTTCCCTTATATATATATATATATATATATTGAATAATAACAATACAGGTATGAAACAGTTTAGAGGTGCAATGTGCAATTTTTATACAAACAATAATATAAAAGCATCTTTCTCGCAGATGGAACTTTTTTTTCATAGTATGAAACTAATTTTAGCCTCTTGCTCGAAGAAATTATCCCAACCTTACAATGTAGGTGAGATCGAGACAATGGCTGTTTGCAACGGCTCTATCTTTTACACAGGAGATTGGCATTAAGCGAACTATTTTGGAGGGAGATTCGTTGGTTGTGATAAAAGCTTTGGATGAGGATGTACACTCTTTAGCTCCTATTGGTTTGTTGGTTGAGGATGTGAAGGTGTTATCCCGAAATTTTGATCAATTGTTTTACTCTCATACAAAGAGAGAAGATAATTCTGTGGCTCATAATCTGACTAGATATGCTATTGACATTTCAGATTTTTTAGTGTGGATGAAGGATGTTCTACCACACCTACAGTCTGTTTTACAAGCTGATTTAGTTTGCTTACATTAATAAAGTTTCTAACTTTCCCCCTCAAAAAAAAGAGTAGTTGTTAATCCTTTTTCCTTAACACTGACGATTATTTAGTCAATATAATTTATGAACTAATGATTAGGCTTTGAGGAATTTATTTATAGAGAAAGGACAAATAAGACATACTTTTACTAAAAATTGTTAATACAAGCTACAGCACTTGGGTCTTGTATCTAATATTCTTGTGCATCAAACGCAACACATGCCCTAAAATAACCATATGTCCATCCTGTATCCCATTTAGTGCACAAAAGTAGTGAAAGGAAGCCTAAATTAAAAAGTAAAGAAATAATTTTTTTTTATTAAAAAATTCTTAGTTTACATGGCTAGTACAATATAAATTTATAATCACCCCCCAAAAATGTCCAATCCATTTTTTTTTTTTTTTACTTAATAGTTCACGTTTAGATCAGATTGTCCTGGGGCATTAATGTTCAATTGCTCTCAAATAACCATATCAATAATAGATGTTTTGGAGAAATGTGGCTTCTGAAGATGGAATGTGGTTTCAGGGAAGATATAGACGGAACACTAAACTATGTACAAAAAAAAAAATGGTTTTGAGAATTGAGATGGATTTGAGGCTGATTTTAATGAGCTAATTCAGATTAGTTTTTTCATTTCGGATTTTTCTAGCTCAAGAAAAAGTTTGTTTATGTTCGTTTGTTTAGTAAACAAGCCAAGCTCAGCTCAATCCAAACTATAGGCACAATTATTAAATGAGCCAAGCTCAAAAATAAATAATGTTTTCATGAACAAATTCGTGAACATGAGGACATGAATTAATTTTATATATATATATATATATATATTACTATATATTTGTATGTATATTGTTTAAAAATATATTAATATACACTTGAAATTAGGTTGTATAAGTTTGTCAATCAATTTATAATAATATAAAATTATTATTTATAGTTTATTCATAACATGAACAATACTAAGCTTTAACATGTAATCTTGTTTGATAATGAGCTTGAGCTTGGCTCACGTTTGAAATAAAATTAAATAGACAAGCTTAAACTTCTAATACATGACTTGGCTCAGCTCATTTACAACCCTAGATTTAAAGGAGATGACAATGGTTGTGGCCTCGTGTCTTTTACTTAATAAATTTCATAAAAAATAAAAATAAAAATGATTAGCTAGGTAGACTCCTCTCCATCAAGTGATGGCCCCCCATGTGGAATGCATAGATAAGATCCACTCCTCATGTGAAATAGGAAGAGTCACTGACCTAATATTTTATTGTGCAGCTTAAATCAATGCTAACAATAATGCAAGAAGCCAAAACGTTGTGACAGCTTGAACTTTTTGACATAAAAATATGTTATCTGTAGAATTATCAATTATGGCATGTCAATTTTCAGCTTTAGTTGAGTAGAAAAATGTTTGTTTAATACATACCGAATTATTATGCCATTGCAAGAGCTTCAATAATGTAGGGAAACACTTTCTACATAGTTTGCTTTCGGTGCAGAGGGACCCGAATTAAGGACCTACACTTTAGTTAGTGTTTCGTCTGCTTTTGATGCAAGTTCGGGGAAAAACACAGGAATTCCATCTTTTGACTTACTAGCCTTATCCATTCTTGCTTTCTCCTTTGCTTTCGTTATTTGGATGTGGCTTTTAAATAAAAAAGGTAATTAGGTTCTTGAAATTACATTTGCATTTATTTTTGGAGAAGATCTTATAAATACAAAAAGCTCTATTATTAGATTCTTGATGAATTATTGTATACAAATAAAATGAAAAGAAAAACCAATGTTTTTTTTTTTTTTTTAAATAACAATAATAATTTGATAGTTGAGGAGGAGAGATTTGAATCTTGAATGTTTCTGTTCAAAATAACAGAAGTGTCAATTGAGCTACAAGATTCTTAAATTTGAATTATTACTAAAAGTATGAATAATTGAGAGAGGGGAAATAGAGATATATCAAGCTAACACATGTAGATAATAAAAAATCTATTTTGTTTACAACATTATGCCTCATGAATATATGTTATTGTCATGCATGGTAGAACCTAAGCTTATAGATGAGTTAAATCAACAAGTATAAAAAGTTCAGGATTTTTCTTTTGATTTTATTTTGAATACGAGTTGAGGTTGAACTCATCATCAAATATGAATTTTGAAAATCTAACTGTTAGATTGGATTTCCTTTATGTTCTTAACATACATGTCAAATTTTATATTAAATCGAATGTTATTTACTATTTGATCAATAAACTTATTTTTTAAGCACAAATTTGACCACAAAAATTTGAAATTTAAATATTTGATTGATGACATAGCTATTGATCTTTGATCTTCTTGGAATTTTGCAAGAATGGTGGATATAATAAAAACATACAATTTAATAGTTAGATTTTCAATGTTGTCGGGTACTATTCACTTCCCCGCCATTCTTGTAACCATCACCAAAATTCACATCCAATAAAAAGATATAATTGGAGTTTGAAGGATTTCTCCCCAAAATAATTTGGAGAGAAACCTTTCCCAATTTATAGTGTGCTGAGGACAATATTTATGATTAAATGTATTGACACATGACAAATGACACATGTTGAACAATTTTTTCCATATCATTCTAAATAAATATAAAATTGAGCCACTTGTTATCATTGTGTGCATTCATCAGTTGTGGGGTCTAACTTCTATAATATACTAGCCAATATCTCGCACAATGCGCGGTGCATTTTGATAAAGTTTGTAAGAAATTATTTATGACCCATTGATTTCATGGATACTGTTGTTGTTAGTCACAATTAATTTACAAAGTTTTCTAGTAAAATGAAATTCAAACTAAATACATTAGGGGGGGGGGGGGGGAATTCCACTAATCCATGCAACCAACAAATGTCACCAGATCACAATTCACATTATCACCTACAAACCTGTTGATTTCTAGGTGTATTTCTTGTTTGATTTATGCTTTATATATAGATCATATTGTGTTAATTTCTACATTTCTTATGCCACTAAAGTCTCTATCTCCACTATATCAACACCTACAATTTTTATGTCAGTGAAAGTAGCTTTTCCTTAATTTCAGAATTGACATAGAAGATAAAATTAAGTCACATTAAAATTTTATTTAAAGAAAATTTTTATTTTCTAGGATCAAAATTATAATAGGGTGAAAGTTGGAAGAAGGATATATTAATCAATTAGCTATAAAAACTATTAGAATTTCATGAGACAACAAAATAAACAATAATGCCAAAAACGACGCAATAATATCACAATTTAACCTCCACATTTTATTTGAACTAAAAGTAGCCAAAACGCTAAAAATACTACAAATCCCTACCAAGTATATGAATTATATGGAAAACCAAAAATTTAATTGGCACATAATATGAAAAAACCAGCCTACACATTACAATGCTACACCATTAAAAACGTATACATAAAATCTAAACAAAATATTTAAGAGTAACATAATATTTTGAAAATTAACACATACCTCTAAAAATGAAATCAAAGATATTGTCAAAGAAATTATAGAAGTTTAAGTTTTAAGTCCAAAAAAAAATGAGGATTTATATTGGACAAATGTGAAGACAAATAATCATATAATCCAATTCTTTGAATCAAACTCTTACAATTATGCATTGAAGTTAGTCTTATGAAAAATTTGAAAATTTTTCTTCCTTCATTTCCCATTACTTTTTAGTTCCATTTGTTTCTATCCAAACTGTAAGGACTAGTTTTGACTCGAACCCCAAAACAAGAATGGACTTAGGCCCAACAAGCCCGAACAATAAATTTGTAGAGAGTGGGAGAAAAAGCTAGTCTGAATCTAGAGAAAAGATATCGGTTATTAGTGTTTAAGGGGAAGAGTTACACATGAAAAAAGGCAAAAAGCATCCTCGGTTATGCCCTAGTAGTGTGATTAATAGTTTAGAGTTCTTTCTTTCTTTTTACTGTTGTATTTCTTCAACCTATCTTTTTCTTCTGTTTTTCTTCCGTCCCCTCTCTTTTAATTCATTTTCATGTTATATACCATGGTTTTTGCGCCATATTCACTATCCACGTGTGAGTCAGGAGTTAGGAGTTTCCCTGTCCCATCTCGCACCTCCTTGAACCCTTTACTATTAGTTGTAAGGCTGCTTGTTTACTGTTCAGGCATCACCTCCACATTAATGCGGCCAAAGAGTTAGCTGGGCAGCGTTTAATGCGGAGGTAGCAGCTTTTACAGATATTTGTTATCCCTCATCCTCATCCTTTATCTGGTATTTACCCATCCCTTTGTCGCGAAGTTCCTTTAATACGTTATATTAAGGGATTGGGAATGCTCCTAGCCACCTCGGACAAAGGTTCCGAGATGGTCATTATCCTCGGACACGGTTAAGTTCACCATAAATATACTTTACCTCTTCCTATTGTACAGTTTTCATCTCTTCCTTAATTGATCGTCCTCGGATATACTCTTATCCTCGGACTGGATATTGGGCCATAGGCCCAGCCCTTTTCCATGTGAATAGTACCTATGGGATCAATTGGTCCCCACAATAGCCCTTCAAAATCTTGCTTTTTGACTCCTTGGGAGAAAAGGAGGATTTTGATATCCTTGTCTTACTCCCCCTATAGCCTTGTTTCGTGATACAATGCTGATGAAGGTGTGGTCCAAGATTAAGCTGTGAGCCTTAGGATGCATTGACAGGGCGTGAGCTGCTGAGGTATGATCCAAGGTTGCTAAGGTGGAACCTCAAGGCAGTTATTCAGTTAGGAGGAGTTAGTTGCATAGAGCTGTTAGAGGTTGTTAGAAGTTGTTAGAAGCCATTCCGGATTGGATGCAATGTAATAAGGAATTGGTCAGTACAGAAAAAGGGTATAAAACAGAGGGAGTAGTATTGTATCAAGCATTATGAATTCAGCTAAATACATTGTTTCTTAGATTCTCTGTTTTCCATTCTTTCTATATCTCTCTCTCTCTCCCTATCACTCTTAGAGGTTAACTGTCCTTGAATTCAGTTAGTAGATTTCAGATTCTTATCAATTGGTATCAGAGCAGGCTTGTCCTGTGAATACGAGTTCAACAATGGCGGAAACTAGAGCAACTACAATCCTCAACGAAACCATAGCTACCTTGAAGTCCACCACTGATCACCACAACAAAGATATTCAAGAAATTCACAAAATCACCAGCATCCATACTCGTACCTTGAACGAAATGAGTCAACAATTAGCCACCATTTTACAGAAGTTGAATGCACCTGAGAGTATGGTTCATAATCATGAGACTCCACACAGGCCAGAGGATCGTGACTGCCACCAATCTGTTTCAGGATTCTCCAGGCCAGTGAAATTGGATTTTCCCAGATTCAGTGGTGAAGAACCTAACTCTTGGATCTACAAGGCCAACCAGTATTTCAGATATTACAAAATCTCAGAATCGGAGAAGTTGATGATGGCATGTTTTCATATGGAAGGTGAAGCATTAGTTTGGTTTCAAGAAGGAGAAGAAGCAGGAGTGTTTGGCAATTGGGAAGCCTTGATTCAAGCAATGTTAACCAGATTTGGGTCTACAGCCTATGATGATCCAATGGAAGCTTTAACCAGATTAAGGCAAACTTCCACCGTGGTTCTGTACAAGGGTGAATTTGAAGCCTTGGCCAATCGGATTAGAGGTTTATCTCCTCAACATAAGCTAAGCTGCTTCTTAAGTGGATTGAAGGATGAAGTAAGGTTGCCAGTGAGAATGTTGAATCCTCTCACTCTCATTGCAGCATTTGGATTGGCTAAAATCCAGGAAGAATACCTATTGAGTTGTAAGAGGAGTTATAAGGGAACTCATGAACAAGTTAGACCTTCATTGCAGGGTGCACCTAAACCATCATTACTGGGAGCTCCTCCAATGGACAGTAGGCCCAGTAAGATTCCTATTAGGAGGATCAGTGCAGCTCAAATGGAGGAAAGGAAGAAAAGAGGCCTCTGCTACAACTGTGATGATAAATGGGCACCTGGGCATAAGTGTAAGCAGGCCACCTTGTTTTTGTTGGAAGGAGTGGAAGTATCCCTAGAGTCTAATCACAAGGGTCAGTATGTTGAGGATGATAATGAATTGGGCAAGGGAAGAAGACACGAAGAAGAAACTGATCCAGAGATTACTCTGTATGCCTTAGTGGGCAGCCCTTCACCAGGAACAATGAGGCTTAAGGGTAGGGTGAATTCTGTGCCATTGGTTATTTTGGTAGATTCTAGCAGCACACATAACTTCATTGATGCAGCTGTGGTTCCAGTTCTGCATGTGCCTGTGGATGAATCACAAATTCTTGAGGTTAAGGTTGCTAATGGTGATATCATACAAACTCAAGGATTATGCAAAGATGTTCAGGTATGTGTACAAGGGCAGACCTTCCTGGTTCAATTACATGTGCTGCCATTGGGAGGCTGTGATGTGGTTTTTGGCACACAGTGGCTCAGCACGTTGGGAGTTATAAATTGGGACTTCATGAATCTGTCAATGGAGTTCAAATATGGACAGCAGCAGGTGAAGTTACAAAGCCTTAACACCCCAAAGGGTTTGGAAGTGCAAAATGATGTTCAATTCTTCAAAGAATCAACACGGAAAGGGCTAATTCTGCAGATTACAACTGACAGTACAGCTGAGAAGCAGCCTGCCCTGCCACCTGAGATCACAGCCTTGTTGCAAGAATTTCAGGGTGTCTTCTTTACCCCAGGGGACTTACCACCAGTGAGGGGTCATGAACACCAAATCAACCTTAAGGAGGGCACTTAGGCTATTTGTCAAAGACCATACAGGTATCCTTATTACCAGAAAAATGAGATTGAAAATATTGTGAAGGATTTATTAGAGGTAGGCTTTATTCAGAACAGTCAAAGTCCCTTTGCCTCACCTGTCCTGTTGGTTAGAAAATCAGATGGATCTTGGCCTATGTGTATAGACTATAGAGCATTAAACCAAGCTACCATTAAGGATAAGTACCCTATTCCTATTATTGATGAACTATTGGATGAATTACATGGAGCTTGCATCTTTTCTAAACTTGATCTAAGGTCAAGGTACCACCAGATTAGGATGAGGCAGGAAGATATTCCAAAAACAGCCTTTAGGACACATGAAGGCCACTATGAATTCCTTGTCATGCCTTTTGGGTTGACAAATGCCCCTTCTACCTTCCAATCCTTAATGAATGAAGTCTTTAAGCCATTCCTTCGAAGGTTTATTCTTGTTTTCTTTGATGATATTCTGGTCTATAGTAAAAGCATGACTGATCATATTAGGCATCTCAGAATTGTTTTGGAAGTATTGGCTAAGAACCAATTGTATGCTAAGATGTCTAAATGCAAGTTTGCTTGCTTGGAAGTAGAATACTTAGGCCATATCATTTCGGGGGAAGGTGTTAAGACTGACCCAAAGAAGATTATGGCTATGCAAGAATGGCCTATACCTAAGGATGTCAAGTCCTTGAGAGGTTTTTTAGGCCTCATAGGTTATTACAGGAAGTTTGTGAAGAGTTATGGTCACATTGTAGCTCCATTAACTGCCCTTTTAAGGAAAAATTCTTTTTCTTGGAGTCTTGAAGCTGAGGCAGCATTCAATCAACTGAAGTCAGCCATGTCCACCCCACCTGTGCTAGCATTACCCGATTTTACTAAGACTTTTACTGTGGAATGTGATGCTTCTGGTTGTGGCATTGGGGCTGTCTTGATGCAAGAGCACCAACCTATTGCATTCCACAGCCAGGTTCTTAAGGGTACTGCCTTGGCACTCTCAACTTATGAAAAAGAATTTCTGGCTTTAATCTCTACAGTGAGGAAATTGAGACCCTATTTGGTGGGGAGACCTTTTATAATCAAAACTGATCAGCAAAGTCTCAAGTACTTGCTGCATCAGAGGGTGTTGGCACCCCACTTCAACAGAAATGGCTGTCCAAGTTGATGGGATATGCATTTGTAGTAGAGTATAAGAAGGGTTCTAAGAATGTAGTGGCTGATGCCTTATCTAGAAGAGGTGAGGTGACTGTATCTAAAGTTGTATCTGATTCCCATGATGAGTTGGAAGGTACTGCTGCTCTCCATATGCTAAGAAGTGGTCAAATCAAGGAGGAAGGGAAAGGGAAAATGATTGCTGCATTATCTACTGCCTCAAGTGCTTTGTACATCATTTCATTCCCTACTCCAACTTGGGTGGCAGAGCTCAAAGCTAGTTATGGAACTGATTCTGCTATTAAGAATATTGTTGCTGCATTTTAGGAAGGTAACAATCCACCTAAAGGTTTTTCTTTAGTGGATGGACTGCTGTTCTTCAAAGGCAGAATCTACTTGGGGTCTAACAGTCCTCTTAAGTCTTCTATCTTGCACCATGTTCATAATGGACCCTTGGGGGGACATTCAGGCTATGTAAAGACCTTACACAAGGTGAAACAAGACTTCTATTGGCCTGGTATGAAGAAGGATTTGATGCAGTACATCAAGGAGTGTGATGTGTGTCAACAAGTGAAGCATGAGAACTGTAAACCAGCTGGGTTGCTTCAACCTTTACCCATTCCTTCCAAGCCATGGCTAGCTGTGAGTATGGATTTCATTGAAGGATTACCTAGAGCTCAGCTGAAATCTGTCATATTGGTGGTTGTGGATAGGTTAACTAAGTATGTTCACTTCATGGCATTAACACATCCTTACACTGCCACCAAAGTTGCTTCTGTGTATATGCAGTTTGTGTTCAAACTCCACGGCATGCCTGCTTCTGTGGTGAGGGACAGGGACCTAATATTTACCTCTCACTTCTGGAAAGAATTAATGAAGCTTCAAGGAGTGGAGTTGGCCAGTCATCTGCTTATCATCCTCAAACAGATGGGCAAACCGAGGTGGTTAACAGAAGTTTAGAGCAATATCTAAGGGCTTTTGCAGCAGCTAAACCCACTGCTTGGGTGGATTGGTTACCCTTGGCTGAGTATTGGTTTAATACCAACTTCCATTCCTCAACTAAGGTAACCCCTTTTGAAGCATTATATGGCTATCCTCCTCCTAGGCTGTTAGATTACATCCCTGGCACTACTTCAATGGAGGCTGTTGATGATCATTTGCAAAAAAGGCAGCAGGTTATGTCTTTACTTAAACAAAATTTGGTATTGGCTCAAGAAAGAATGAAGATCCAAGCTGATAAGCATAGGGTGGAGAGGAGTTTTTCAAATGGTGATTGGGTGTATGTGAAGTTACAACCATATAGACAAAAGTCCTTAAAGCCTACTGCTCTTGGTAAGCTTTCACCAAAATTTTATGGACCTTTCCAAGTGCTGCATAAGGTTGGAGAAGTTGCTTACAAATTGGACTTACTAGCTTCTTCCTCAATCCATCCTGTTTTCCATGTCTCATGTCTTAAAGCTAAGTTAGGACAACAAGTCACTCCTATTTCTAAGTTGCCATCTGTCTCACCTGAAGGCATTCTCACACTTGAACCTGAAGCAATTCTGAAGAGGAGGACAGTTCAGCTTCGCAGTAGGACCATTACTCAAGTTTTAATCCAATGGCAGGGTTGTACCAGTGAAGATGCTAGCTGGGAAGACTTATATCAGCTTCGACTGAAATTCCCTCACCTTGTGGGCAAGGTGCTTTAAGAGGGGCAATATTGATACAATGCTGATGAAGGCGTGGTCCAAGATTGAGCTGTGAGCCTTAGGTTGCATTGACAGGGCGTGAGCTGCTGAGGTATGATCCAAGGTTGCTAAGGTGGAACCTCAAGGCAGTTATTCAGTTAGGAGGAGTTAGTTGCATAGAGCTGTTAGAGGTTGTTAGAAGTTGTTAGAAGTTGTTAGAAGCCATTCCGGATTGGATGCAATGTAATTAGGAATTGGTCAGTACAGAAAAAGGGTATAACACAGAGGGAGTAGTATTGTATCAAGCATTATGAATTCAACTAAATACATTGTTTCTTAGATTCTCTGTTTTCCATTCTTTCTATATATCTCTCTCTCCCTATCACTCTTGGAGGTTAACTGTCCTTGAATTCAGTTAGTAGATTTCAGATTCTTATCATTTCGTTAGGTCAAATCACAACAATACGTGTTTACTCTCCTGAGACTCGCCCCTGACGCTTCAGTGACCAGAGCGTGCCTTCATTTAATTTTGGCAACTCTTTTGTCTCCCACGTTCAATGGTTGGATGAAAATCCAACGGTGGGTAGGCTTTCTTGGAATACGAGTGGGCGAACTCCCGCTCATAATTTCTGCGTCACTATAAATAATCTTTCAAATCAATTCCTTTTCACCTTAAACAATTGCGCTATTCTAGAACCTGTGCATTGAATTTGCTATTTCCCCTCTCTCTCTCTCTCTCTCACTTTTCTGCGCATCTACAAATACAAAAACCTTGTCCAAGGACCATTTCTCACACCTATAAGTCTTCCTAAACTATCTTCAACTTTTATTCCTATTTTGCGAAATTTCCCTTATAGAACTTCTTAGAAAATGGGTAGATTTAAGTACTTAGTAGACACCGAAGAGGGGATGAGGAGTTTTAGATCTAAATACAATATTTCCCCACACGTGGGCGTTAGATAAGCGGCACAGGGGGAGTGGTTTGACAAAAGGAAAACAAATGAGGTGGTCATCCCTATGATTGTCTTCATAGAAGGAGGTATGACCATTCCCATGGGTACCATTACTAGGAATTACCTTAGGTTCTTTAGGCTGTCCCCTACACAATGTGCACCGAACATGTTTAGGGTGTTAGGGAGTATAGAAGTTTTGAATGAGAGGATGAACCTGAACCTAACACACCATGATGTGAATTGGATTTACAACCTGCAACATATGAAAGGGCAGGGATACTATCTAAAGTCTAGGCCCTTCGAAGTTAGATTAATCCAGTGCCTCCCCATATCAAATAAGGGGTTAAAGGACGATTTTTTGATCTTCTCTGGACAATGGCATGATGGATTACCTTGCCTAGTTAAGAAGGGTGAACCAGGTGGGAAACTAATTGTTGAGTTTTTCCATTTAACTTTACTCGATTTTTTTACTCCTATTGCTTTTTGTCATTACTGAAATAAGTTTTCATTGGTTCTATTGATATTGCAGATCCCCACACCACTACACCTTCACTCTACTTAGTTAACAAGGCGAGCTTGGACAGGATTCTACAAGCCGAGGTTTACGTCAACGAATCAGATGGCCAGCTGAGGGTAGCGCACCTCATCCTCGGATATAATCCCATCTTGCTCGCATTCCAAGCTCCGACGTACGTGATAAGGGCCAGAGATCCTCGGCTCCACAGAATTAGTGTTGCCTACGAGGGGTTTGTAGTTCCACAAGGCATTCCTCTCCCAAGATACTCACCACTCACAGAACCTCTACCTATTGCCACCCTTGCAGCAGGAGCAACATCTTCCCCCCCTGTTTTGCAAGTGGAGGAAGAAGAGGAAGCAGAACAAGAGGAAGAGAGTTTTGTGGACCTCATCGTGTCCACTGACGACTACGAAGTTTTTAATCAACCCTCACCATCATAAAACGAGCCTGAAGATATGGGTATTCAAAGGAAACCCCAGCGTAGTCTTCAAGAATTGCTGGAAAGCCAGCCAGGAAGGGGAGAAGCTGGGAAGCCTCCTCCACCTAAATCTCCTCCTCGCGTTCCTCAGCCACCTCCACCCTCTAGGATCAAACAAGTTGATCCTAAGAGGAGAAGGGAACCAAAGGGCAAGGAGGTAATGGAACCTGGAAGACCTCGTTCTTACAGCGAAGAAGAGGCTCACAGGCCATCAAAGCAGCAGAGAACCAGTCATGCCCCCAACCGAGGATCAGAAAGGGGCGATGTTCAACTGCCCGAGCCCTAAGCATGGCTCCTAGCTCCCATACTTGGTGGTGAGCCCCTGACAGACGATGCATCAATCAGGGACTTCAACGGGGGCATAGGTTGTTATGTTGCCTCAGTTCTGGAGGAGACTCTCCTACTCCCCAGAGACATGGTGGAGTTAGGAGGATTAAAGAGGAATGAAGTCTTCCTTCACACTAAAAGATTCCTGGTCATGGTACGTATTTATTTTTTCACAGTTTTTCTTTTTATTTGACACAACACTCATCCTTTTTTTTTTTTTTTTAAAAGGCTGTTCAAAGCACTTTCAGATTAGAGGAGATGTTCCACTCCCTCTCTCAGCAACTGGATGACGAAAAAAAAAATGAAGGGTTGCTGCTGTGCAAACCCTAACCATTGCTAAAAACAGCAATGCTAATCTCAGGAAGAAGCTGACTGCTGAGGAGCAGTCCAGGAAGAGCGCAGACGCAGCTTTAAAAGGCGCTGAGAAGCAAGCCGAGAGCCAAAGGAAACTGACAAATGAGGCTAAAAAACAACTGGCTGCTTCCAAAGAGCAAATGGTAGCTTTGAAGCAGCAGTTGGAAGAGGCCAAAAAGCTCAAGGATCAGGCTGAAAAAGCCAGAATGCAGGCTGAGGAAGACAAAGCCAAAGCTGAAAAGGAGAGGGATGAGGCTGAGCAGCACAGCTACGACGTCGGCGTAGTTGAGACTGAGGATACTCCTCGAGCAGAGGTCCCTACCGTATGTCGTGCGTACTGCACTCAGACCTGGGAAGAAGCCCTCAATCAAGCTGGGATTGAAGCTTCTTCTGAGTTGAGGAAGCCTGAAAACATTGTTTTTCCTCTAGCCTTGTAGATCCCTAGCCAAAAAGAGGTAGCCCCTCCTGTTCCCCAGCCAGTCAAAGAGGCCCAATCTCAGCATCCTCCCTCTACTGGTCAGCAAGGACAGGGCAGAAAACAAGAGATCCTGAAAGGATCCTCCTCGAATAAAGTGACTGAGGCTCTTCAGCCAGGGGCAGCTTCTCAAGACTTTGAGAAGCAGTTAGCCTCAGTTACTTTACCTGCAGAAGGATCTCTGAAGGAGAAGGAGAAGGAGACCCCCCCTGAAGCGGCTAACCAGGCTCCCAAGTCCAAACTTCAAATCAAGTTAAAACCTTAGTTTTTGTACTTGTTTTTATGATAGTTACAATGATTGTACCTTTGTCTTTTATATTTAAGGACGAATTTTGATAATATACGAAACATTTTCCTTTGGTCCTAATAACATTTGTCAGCATTATTGTTTTACTTAGACGTATGGTATTCATTTTATCTTATTTCCTATCCTTTCTTCAAGATACGCTACTAAGGAGTAAAATACATTAATAAAACATACCATCAAATCTCATTATCAAAAGTATATTCTTTTTTGACCAAGTTCTTTAATATGTTTTACAACATCCAGGGAATGTCCCAACACTTATGTAACAAGTAGAACGTCAATATATTGAAACACATTTACACTTACTTGATATCTATAAGGTTTACCATGACTTATAAAATAAGCCAGAACTTTGTTCAAAAAGTAACAACCTACATTCAAGATTGTGTTCTAAAGGTTTTAACACAACTTATACTTTGTTGAATATATTTCTTGATATTGCAAGAACGATTATCTTTACAATGTTCATGGTCTGAGGACTTGATACAAATGATTTTTCCCTTTTATATTTCAAGAATTGCCCTGGAATATTAATTTCCACCAAGTTTACGGTCTAAGGACCAGGCACAACTCAGCTTCTGTTTAATATTTCAAAGATGTCATAGGATATTAATTTTCACTGACATAACTTAGTTTCTATTTAATATTTCTGAAGATGTCATATGATATTAATTTCCACTAAGTTTGTGGTCCGAGGACCTGATATAACTTAGTTTCTGTTTAATATTTCTGAAGATGTCATAGGATATTAATTTCCACTAAGTTTGTGGTTCGAGGACCTGACACAACTTAGTTTTTGTTTAATATTTTAAAAGATGTCATGGGATATTAATTTCCACTAAGTTTGTGGTCCGAGAACCTGACACAACTTTGTTTCTGTCTAATATTTCTGAAGATGTCATAGGATATTAATTTCTACTAAGTTTGTGGTCCGAGGACCTGACACAACTTAGTTTCAGTTTAATATTTCAAAAGATATCATAGGATATTAATTTCCACTAAGTTTGTGGTTTGAAGACCTGACATAACTTAGTTTCTGTCTAATATTTCAAAAGATGTCATAGGATATTAATTTCCACTAAGTTTGTGGTCCGAGGACCTAACATAACTTAGTTTCTGTTTAATATTTCAAAAGATGTCATATTATTCTCAACACACAATTCAGATGAATGGAAGCAAAAAACATAGTATAACCTTTCTTATTAATAATAGTACCTTTTCAGATTGTTTACATTCCAAGGATGAAGTACAGTTCTTTCATCTAAATCTTCTAAGTAGTACGCACCTACTCCTGCCACTGATGTAATGCGATATGGTCCTTCCCAGTTAGGCCCAAATTTTTCCCAAGCAAGGTTTTTAGTGTTTCCAACAACTTTCCTTAACACTAAGTCTCTTGGGGCCAATGGCGTTAGTTTCACATTCATATCGTAGCCTTGCTTAAGCTTGTGCTGATAATAGGCCAACTGCACCATAGCATTTTCACATCGTTCTTCAATCAGATCCAAATTCTTTTTTAACAGCTCGTTATTTCCATCCGAGGTGAATGCGCTAGACCTCATAGTGGGGAAACTGTTTTCCAAAGGGATTACAGCTTCAGCCCCATACGTCATTGAGAAGGGGGTCTCTCTAGTGGACTTTCGAGGTGTTGTCCTATATGTCCAAAGGACGTGCGGCAACTCTTCAACCCACCTTCCTTTGGCGTCATCCAACCTCTTTTTAAGTCCGTTCACGATGACCTTGTTAATAGCCTCGGCCTGTCCATTTCCCTGCGGATAGGCTGGAGTAGAATATATGTTCTTTATACCCAGATCAGAACAGTACTTCCTAAAAGCTTTGCTATCAAATTGAAGACCATTATCTGAGATGAGCACGTTAGGAACCCCAAATCGTGTAACAATATTCTTCCAGATGAACCTTTTAACATCCACATCCCTGATATTAGCTAGAGGCTCAGCTTCGACTCACTTAGTAAAATAATCTGTACAGACAAGGAGGTATTTTTTATTTCCTACTGCTTTGGGGAAAGGTCCCACAATGCCCAGGCCCTATTGAGCAAAAGGCCACGGGCTAGAAAGAGGGTTGAGAACCCCTCCAGGCTAGTGAATATTGGGCTCAAACCTCTAACATTGATCGCATTTCTTAACATACTCCTACGCCTCTTTTTGCATGTTTGGCCACCAATATCCTTGGGTAAGAGCCCTGTGAGACAGGGATTTTCCTCCTGTATGACTTCTACAAACCCCTTCGTGCAACTCTTCCAGAAGTGATTCTGATGCTTTGGGGTGCACACAAAGCAAGTAAGGACTAGAGAAAAAGCGCTTGTATAATTTTCTATCCTTGGAGAGCCAGAACCGAGGAGCTTTCCTTCGTACTTTGTCAGCTTCAGACTTTTCCTCAGGCAGTACATCATTTTCCAGGAATAGCGATATAGAATCCATCCAGCTCGGACCCAGTTTGATTTGATGGATCCGGGGAGTACCATGGTGTGCTGAAGTATGCGTATACAAGTCTTCAACCAATACTACTCAAGGCAAATCCTGTGCCAAGGACGTGGCAAGGGTGGCCAACGAATCTGCATGTGTGTTTCCATTTCTAGGAACATGAGACAAGTTAAAAACCTCAAATTTCTCTTGTATGCTCTTGATTTGGCATAAGTACTCCTGCATTCTTGAATCACGTTCCTCTAGATCACCCCTTACTTGTCCCACCACCAGTTTTGAGTCTGAAAAAACCCTCACTGCCTTTCCTCCCATTTTTTGGACCATCATCATCCCCATCAGTAAAGCCTCGTACTCTGCTTCATTATTTGTAGTCGAAAAATTCAACCTTAAGGATTTCTCAATGGCAATCCTCTTAGGTGACACCAGAATTAGCCCCACTCCTGATCCTCGTTGATTAGCTATTTCGTCAACATACAATTCCCAAGATGGTGGGCATTGAACAGAGACCACGCCGATTAACCCCTCCTCTAGTTTCTCACTCCCCCTTTCCATTTCTTCAGGACATTCAACAAATTCAACCACAAGATCAACGAGCACTTGCCCCTTTATAGAAGTACGAGGCATGTACTTTATATCAAAAGTCCCTAAAATCGTGCCTCACTTGGCTATTCTCCCAGTATAATCAGCGCTTCTAAGCACGGACTTGAGTGGGAGTTGAGTGAGTACGACCACAGTATGCGCTTGGAAGTAATGGGGAAGCTTTCTTGTGGCATAGACTACGGCCAATATCGCCTTTTCTAATGGCAAATAACGCACTTCAACTTCATTAAGTGACTTGCTCACATAATAAACTGGCCGTTGTATACCACTATCCACCCGTATGAGCACAAGGCTTATGGCATATGGAGCAACTGCGATGTAGGCAAAAAGAACTTCATCCACCACTGGGCTAGACATTATGGGTGGATAGGAAAGATATCGTTTAAGCTCTTGGAATGCCATGACACACTCGTCGGACCACTGAAACTCTTTCCATTTATGTAGCAGAAGGAAGAAAGGTCTACATCTCTCTATTGATCTGGATATAAATCGATTCAAAGCGGCCATCATTCCAGTAAGCTTCTGCACCTCCTTTGGATTCCGAGGTGGTTGCAAGATATTAATGGCTCTAATCTGGTCTGGGTTTACCTCAATTCCCCTATGAGTCACCATGTACCCCAGGAACTTTCTTGACCCCACTCCAAAAGAGCATTTACACGCATTTAAACGTAGCTTGTGTCTCCTCAGGATTTCAAAAATGTTCGCAAGATCCATTAGGTGTTCGGACACCAACTTGCTCTTTACAACCATATCATCAATATAGACCTCAACATTTTTACCTAACTGCGGTTCAAACATTTTAGTCATTATCCGTTGATAGGTTGACCCTGCATTTTTCAGGCTAAAAGGCATTACTTTATAGTGGTAGTTTCCCACAGGAGTGACGGAAGCTGTTTTTTCCTGATCATCTGTTGCCAAAGGTATTTGATGATATCCTTGGAAGGCATCCAAAAAACTCATCCGATGATGGCCTACTGTTGCATTTACCAACTGGTCTATCCTAGGCATAGGGAATGGGTATTTAGGACAAGCCCTGTTGAGATTTGTAAAGTCCACACACACACGTCATTTTCCTGTCTTCTTCTTGACCACCACGGTATTTGCCAACCATTGAGGGTAAAATACCTCTTTAATAGCCCTTGCCTGTTTAAGTTTAGTTACTTCACTCTTGACAGCCTCTACATGTTCATTAGAGGGGTGCCGAGGTGGCTGCCTTTTTGGAGTAACTGAGGGATTCACATTCAAATGATGACAAATGAATTTTGGATCTAACCCAGGGGCTTCATAGGCATCACATGCGAACACATCTACATTTCTTTTCAAAAGCTCAACCAACTCTTCCTTCTCCTGTAGGGGGAGTCGAGCTCCCACCTGAAAGAATCTCTCCGGATCATCTTCAATGATCACCTTGTCCAGGCCTTCACATTTCACCTCGTCGGCTGGCCCATTGAACAGAGATGCCGGGGTTTCTAATTGCTATAAATCGTTTTCCTTAGTGGCCGAGGTGCCACTCTCTGGTTTATGCGGAATTGCTGCTATTAAACACTACCTAGCCATAGACTGGCTTCCCACTATCTCCAGCACTTGACTTTCAGAAGGGTACTTCACCTTTTGATGGAGGGTGGATGAAACAGCACCCAAGGAATGCAGCCAAAGCCTGCCCATAATGGCTGTATACGGGGAAAATGCATTTACCACAATAAAATCTACTTCGACCACATATGCCCCAGTTTGCACGGGCAATCTTATCTGTCCCTTAGGGATAACCATTTTACCCTCGAAACTCACCAAAGGTGAGATATAGGTTGTCAAATCCTCAGGTTTTAAACCCAACCCCTTAAAGAGATCAGGATACATAATCTCCGCTACACTTCCCTAGTCAACCATGACTCTCTTTACGTCGTACCCACCAATTCTAAGGGTAACCACCAGAGTGTCATCATGTGGCTATATGGTTCCCTGTTTGTCCGCATCCGAAAAGCTTATCATTAGAGGAACGTTCATCTTGATCCTCTTCGGCATCGAACTAAATTCATCATCGGAATAACAGGACACTGACATTACCCTGGAAGGGCAAGATCCAGTCCTCCCTAGGGCAGTAAATATGACGTTTATGGTGCTGAGAGAAGGTTTTGATGCAGCGTTTCCCTAAAACGCCGAACCGGCCTGCCCTCCTCGGCCACTAGAATGGTGCAAGAGATGTTTTAACTTCCCTTCTCGGACCAATTGTTCCAAGTGGTCCCATAAATTTCTGCAATATTCAGTTGTATGACCATGATCTTGATGATAATGGCAGTACAGGTTTTGGTTACGATTCATTGGATCTCTTGTCATCTTGTTCGGCCATTTAAAGAATGGTTCATTCCTAACCTTCTCTAAGATTTTTTGCACTGGCTCCCTAAACACAATGTTGACCGCCTGGGTGTTGGCAGATCCAGATTGCCCTGAGAAGTCTCTCCGAGGTCGATTGTTCTGCGACCGATCCGACCTGGAATCCCTCATCTCCTGAGGGATCACCTTCGCTTTCCCCTTTCCCTGTAACTGATCCTCCTGTATTTGTCAATCCTATCCATCAACGAGCGTACACTGGTGACAGGTTTGCCAGTAAGAGATTTTCTCAAATCATACTCGGCCGGTAATCCAGCCTTAAATGTGCTAATGGCCACATCATCATAGCTCCCATCTATCTCATTGAACATTTCCCAGTATCTATCTGAGTAAGCCTTCAAAGTTTCTCCCCCTCGCATGGACATAGACAGCAAAGATCCTAAGGGAAATGGAACCCTGCTACACGTGATGAAGTGAGCACCAAAAGACTGGGTAAGTTTTTTGAAAGAGTCAATGGAATTTTCCCTCAGGCCATTAAATCATCTCATCGCCATTGGACCTAGGCTAGACGGAAAGATCTTACACATTAAGGCCTCATCCTTAGAATGAACGGCCATTTTTTGATTAAAATGACTAACATGCTCTACCGGATCTGTCCGACCATTATAAAGAGAGAAGGTTGGCTGATTAAATCGCCGAGGAAGGCCTGCACCCTCAATCCGCTGTGTGAAAGGCGATTTAGCAACTTGGTTCAACGCTTCATTCATGGCCTTGTTTCCAAGGCCCTTGTGCGATGTACTTTTGCTCTTATGCCTATGGCTACTGTATTCCTCGTCGCCTGAGAAATTTTCGCTGAGTGGAGTTCTGGATCGTTGCCTGTACGTGACATCCTCTGTATCCTCAAAAAAAGAATCAGATCCAAATGATGATCACCTTCGCTGTGCACGGCGTAACCTCTTCTTCGATTCGTCAATCTCACGTTGCATGTCTTTCTCATTCTTTGCATGGGACACATGACTTTTCCCACGCGACTGACTCCTATTAGTATGCGTGGTTTGCCCACTTCCCTCATGATCTCCCCTTTGTTGAGGGTTCACCACTGAGTTGTTATGTTGTGAACCTCCTGATTCCGCTTGGTGCAGACTATCATTACCCTGATGTGGCTCAATTGTCGGTTGATGCGAACCTGATTCTTCCATTTTCAGCACTAAACCAAAATCTCTTTCTAATCAGATCAAGCCTTTCCCACAGACGGTGCCAATTGTAAGGACTAGTTTTGACTCGAACCCCAAAACAAGAATGGACTCAGGCCCAACAAGCCTGAACAATAAATTTGTAGAGAGTGGGAGAAAAAGTTAGTCTGAATCTAGAGAAAAGATATCGGTTGTTAGTGTTTAAGGGGAAGAGTTACACATGAAAAAAGGCAAAAAGCATCCTCGGTTATGCCCTAGTAGTGTGATTAATAGTTTAGAGTTCTTTCTTTCTTTTTACTGTTGTATTTCTTCAACCTATCTTTTTCTTCTATTTTTCTTCCGTCCCTTCTCTTTTAATTCCTTTTCATGTTATATACCATGGTTTTTGCGCCATATTCACTATCCACGTGTGAGTCAGGAGTTGGGAGTTTCCCTGTCTCATATCGCACCTCCTTGAACCTTTTACCATTAGCTGTAAGACTGCTTGTTTACTGTTCAGGCATCACCTCCACATTAATGCGGCCAGAGAGTTAGCTGGGCAGCATTTAATGCGAAGGTAGCAGCTTTTACAGATATTTGTTATCCCTCATCCTCATCCTTTATCTGGTATTTACCCATCCTCTTGTCGCGAAGTTCCTTTAATACGTTATATTAAGGGATTGGGAATGCTCCTAGCCACCTCGGACAGAGGTTCCGAAATGGTCATTATCCTCGGACACGGTTAAGTCCACCATAAATATACTTTACCTCTTCCCATTGTATAGTTTTCAACTCTTCCTTAACTGATCGTCCTCGGATATACTCTTATCCTCGGACTGGGTATTGGGCCATAGGCTCAACCCTTTTCCATGTGAATAGTACCTATGGGATCAATTGGTCTCCACACAAACCATTTAAAGTTATATATGTATACAAATTTTTTGAATTTTATTATACATTGAAATTAATGCATTTGTCATTACTTATTTGTTTGACATAAATGCTAATTTTAGATGAGATGGAAGCCTAAATGAAAGAATGTCATATAATGCACCATTTGGTAAAACTTCATACTCTCTCACATGAGGTTTATACTTTTGTATACATAAATATACACACACACACACTAGTGATAGACCCATGTGATGCATGCTTTTTATAACAAGATTTTTTGTAAATTAGTAATATTATTATTGTGATGCATGGAAACTCATAAATATTACTATTTGAAATATTAGGTAAAAGTAAAAATTTTACAAAAACATAATAATAATAATAATCCTGGAAACGAAATCTTTGCTTTTGCTTCCAATAGTTGCTAACCAATATAAGTTATTAGTGAAACAATGAATACAATTTTATTTCTATTATTTGAGTTAATAATATTACATAAAAATTCCGCTAAAATATCATATTATTTTAACATTATTTATATAACACTTAGAAAGATTATTATAAAATTTGAGACTATACTATGATATATAAAATATTTATATCATTCTTAATGTAAAGGAAAGAAAAAAAAAAAAAAGGATTGTAAAACTTATTTGATAATGAGATACAAATTTGAGGGAAATAAAATATCTAAAACAATGTTTTCTTTTAAATGTAGAGTGTTAATTTTTACCATGTAAATAATTGAAGTAACTGTGATTAGAATTGCTAAAATAAAGATGTGATATAAAAGTAAAAACACTTCCTATCAATACCCAAAGCAAATTTATATATATATATATATATATATAAAGAAATAGCAAAAGCTAAAGTTAGGAGAATGTTATATACATTTTATTGTTATATGTGTACAATATTAATTTCATGTATTTAAAAAGTGAAAAAATAAAATGATTTCTAGGCTTCTTTCTAATTGTAATGTATTTAACTATGGTTCCTATGGGGGCATTTTTTGCTTCAAGGAAACTCATGTGTACTCCTAGGCAATTTTCGCTTGTCCCACATTGGAAAGATATCCTCCCCCTTTCTACCTTATAAGGCATGAACTAATGGTTGAAGAGTGCCTTATTAGACTCCACCCCATGTCGCTCACCCACCCCCAAACTCTTATAAATAGAAGCCTTCCTAAGGCATTTAAGAGGACCAAGCCTTCTGGAGCACAATCAACATCAAAGAAGATTTAGAAGCACTTAGCAGTACAGAAACTATGCAAGAATCAAGCCTCAAAGCCTTCAACAACTTCAAGAACTTCGACCTTAAATGCAAGGAACATTCAAAGCAGAATCATTCAAACTATCTGCCTAGATCTCCAAGTTCATTGGAATCAAGCTCAAAAGCCTCCAGAAACCTCAACAAATCATAAATCAGCAAAGCTCTACGGTTTAAGCCTCCAAAGCCCCGAAGAACTTCCACTACAAACCTTCAAAAATGAAGAACAGCCGAAGAGAAATCATTCAAATCATCTTCCTAGATCTCATAGGTCACTGGAATCAAACTCAAAAGCCTCCAGAAACCTCAACAAATTACAAATCAGTGAAGCTCTACAGATTCAAGCCTCTAAAGTACTGAAAAACTTTAACCACAAATCTTCAAATACGAAGAACATTTGAAAAGGAATCACCCAAATCATATTCCTAAATCTCAAAGTTCACTGGAATCAAGCTCAAAAACCTCTAGAAACCTCAACAAACCATAAATCAGTGAAGCTCTATGGATTCAAGCCTCTAAAGCCCCGAAGAACTTCCATCACAAATCTTCGAAGATGAAGAACACGAAGAACGTGAAGAACAAAAGATTTTTAACAAGCTCATAGCTAGATATTCATTGTAATTCTGTTTCAAAGATCTTCAATCCATTCTTCAGCTAAATTGAAGTATATTTGGTATTCGAATCAAAATCACATTACCACAATTCCAATTAACAAATCTTTCAAGGAGATCGAATTAAAGGATCACTCTTTTGTAATTACAGAGAAGTATACCACACATTCATTAATATAAATTCGCATTTGTGAAACTATTTTACTTGTTTGACTTATTTCAAATCGAGAAATTTAGTCATCCACACTTCGATCTCATTAAGACCCATCAGGTGACATCTCCTTTGGTCTCCTTGAGACTCAAAGAGCCAACATCTCCTACGGACCCAACGGAACATCACCTGTACCTCCAACTACGGGCCTGAGAACACCTTTTAGGTTAACATATATACCGACAAGTGGAAACACTTAGTCCTCTATGGCCTTGTGTGTACTCCACTCATATTCATATCATCCTATATGGAAAGAACTTGCACATCGAGCCCAAAAACCCTACTACATATTCATATCCTCCTAGTATGGGAAGTGAAGCCCTAAGATCTTGGGGCCTTAACTCCATATCTTCTCTACAAGGAAAAATCCTATATTTAAAGGATTTTGGTTAGCTCTACACTACTATATAAACACCAAGTCTCTACTGCTTCAAGTTATGTGAAATTTCCTAGGTCTCACAATTTAGAGTTATTGGAGGTTCTTTTATCACTAACTTAACCTTCAGAGAGTTTTTGGGCGACACCCCACCGATGCTCTCTGTAGGTTCTTCATTCTTTTTGTTTTTTAAGTATCCTACTTGGCATGCATGTGGATAATCAACTCACTAATGATTTTGTGCACCATCAAGATTAGAACTAAAAGTTCTGATAGGTATAAATTATGTTTGCCAATATTAGAATTAAAAAAAAAAAAATCATAGCTTTTTTTTAAAAAAATTTATATGTAATTCAATAATTTGGGGAAGGAGAATTTGAACCCCAAGATGGCTCTTTAGAAACACTAAAAAATGGTAGTTGAGTTACAAGCTCTTAACAAATGAAATCATAATTGTGCTATGGAAATAGACCCTGATTAAATAAGTTTATTACCAAAAAAAAAAAACTCTCATCTTATTGATACTTGTTTAGAACTGTGCATGTGCACGAACACAATACACACACATCATATGCTTATATAAGTTTCTACCTAATAAGTAACAAACTATTTGTATTATGTAAAAAATTAATAAATTTGAATTATTTTTAGCTAGTCAAACAAAAGGCATTGTAAAACAAAATTTTTCAAACTCTCTTTTCTTCTAATTTTAGATATAATATATAATTGAATTTTTTATAATTTATTTATATTTTAAACTCTTTATATTTCACACAAAATTAACTCATTTAGCACAAAAATTTTATTTAAAAAAAAAAGTACATGTGGCACAAAATTAGAACTCAATTTTAGAACTTAATTGGATTTTCTCTCCGTTTTGGTTTTAAATATATTTAGAGATGTTTCTCAAAAAAAAAAAAATATATTTAGAGATATAGATGTATGATTCTTCTGTTCTTTCTTTTGTCATATCAAGAAATTTTTTTTTTCCTGAGAATCAAATCATATTAAGACTTCTAGGTCCCTTTATCAGTATTATTTTAACTTTTCATTCTAAATGAGTAATTAAATTTGAAAGCATCCAAAGCGAAAGTGACCTTAATTCGGCAATACTATAATTTGATATATTAGAGGTTTTGTATATAATAGTAATTTTCATAAGAATCGAAGATATAGGCATTTGTAAATCTATTTGAAAAGTTGTTGTTGTTGTTGTTGTTTTTTTTTTTTTTTTTTTTTTTTGAGAAACAATCTATTTGAAAAGTTAAAGGCATCTGTAATGCACTAAAAGCGCCTACTAGTCAAAAGCTACCTTTAAATAATCATGACATAGCCATCACAAGAGCAAAACTGCAGCCGTTACAAATTTGAAAGAAGCTTGAGAGTTGGACAGCCCGTCCAACCAGAATATAAAGAGGAAAAGTAAGGAAAAGAACCCGCAATAGCACTATAAAGCTTCTTACTTCCATCAAAAGCACCCTTAAGTCTAAACCGCATTCACATTAGCTTAATTGAAATAGTGTAAGAATAGCTATGCCTACATTGGATTAATCACCCACCATTAGACAAAATAATACTTTCATATTTTTCTATGTTCTAATTTGCACCTACAATAGTTAATGATTTCTGTTTTTGGTCAGAATACATGAAGATTAGAACTGCAAGTTTTGAGAGGTTAAATTTAAGTTTACCAATAATATAAGGATAAAAAAAAAAATAACGAAATCATAATTTTTTTTGGCTAAAATGCAAAACTGACCTTCTAACTTTCTTCAGATTTTATTTCAATCCTTTAACTTTTCTTTCGTTCATTTCAGTCCTCTAAGTTTTATATTTATTTAATTAAGGCCTTTTCGTTAACTTTTATTAAAATTTTTTGAAAAATAAATCTGAAAAATATTTTTCAATCATTAATTGAACTTTTTTAATTTAAAAAATTTGAAGAAAAATTAATAAAATTGAAAACTTAACCACAACATATAACAAAAGTTGATGGAAAAGCCTTAATTGAATAAATTTAAAAGATAGAGGACTGAAATGAAATTTGAAGAAACTTAGCCTCTGTTTGGATTCACGTTTCATAAACCACGTTTGCGTTTTGTTATTTTTTTATTTTTTATTTTTTTGTTTTCACGCGTTTTTGGAGGAGTGCGGCTACTGTTCAATGAACAGTAGCCGCAAATGTTGACTTTTTTCAGTGAACAGTGCATCCGTGCACTGTTCACGGACCCACAAATTTCATTTTTTATCAATTTTTTCATTAAAAATGGGTCCCACGGTACTATTTACACATTTAAAAATTATTTTGCTACAGTGATTTCAGCAATAAGTTTTCAGTTTCAGCAAAATAAGTCCTATCCAAACAGACCCTTAGAGGATCAATTTTACATTTTACTTTTTTTTTAATTTTTTTTTTGGTTTGATAATTTAGTAATTAGAGAAAATTTTTTAAATTATGAACACTTCCGTTAGAAATACCAAAAACTATCGGTTAAGATACAAAAATGGATATTGATTAATAAGATTACGCGTTAATTGATAACATCAGTAAACTAGGACCAAATTGAATCTATCACTATAGTTGGAGACCAAATTTGAAATTTGACTTAAAAAAGGAAAAAGCAGAAAAGAAATTATTAGAACCGGGCCTTCAAAAGTTGATAGGCTAAATGGTCATAGAATTATTGAGCACTTTAAAAGCAGGGGTCTTCTACATGATAATCACTCCGCTTAAACTATGCTCCTCACAATTCACAAACAATCTTTCTCATTGCTAATTCTACGGCTAGCTTTTAACTGTTTAAGCATTCGTTCGAAATGGCAGCAGGAGCATTCATCGAAGTTCTTGAGGTAGTCATTGGCAAATCGGGCAACCTAGCTGATCAGACTGGACTGTCCTCGCGTGTCAAAGATGAGCTTGAAAAGCTTAGGAACACGGTTTCAACAATCAAACCCGCGGTTCCAGATGCAGAGGAGAAACAGGAGGAGAACCAGGATGTCAGTGAATGGCAGAGAAGGCTGAAAGATGCAGTTTATGAAGCAGACAACTTGTTGGAGGAGTTCTCCTCTGAAGTTTCACGACGGGACCTGATGACTCAAATTAAGGAGGCGAAAAAGGTATGCTTCTCCTTTCCCAAACTGAACCAGCTTGCATTTGATCTTAAAATGGATCATAACATTAAGGCTATTAGGAAGAGGCTAGATTCTATCGCAAGGGATAGGAATATGTTCTACTTAGAGGAACGTCTTGGGGAGACTTCGGTGGAGAGAGGGACCCATTCTGTTGTACGTAATGAAGAAATTATTGGGAGACAGAATGATAAGAAGGCAATTATTGGAATTCTTTTGGATACCAATGTTGAAGAGAATGTTGCAATCCTTCCGATTGTTGGGTCAGGAGGATTAGGGAAGACCACATTAGCTAAACTAGTATTTCATGATGAAGAAATTGGAAACCATTTTGAGATAAGATTATGGGTGTGCGTCTCCAATGATTTTGATATAAAAATAATTGTTCAGAAAATCCTAAAATCTGCAAAAGGGGAAAGAAAAGAAGCCCTTGAAATGAGCACATTGATATGTAGGGAATTTAATCAAAATTCCAACCTGTGAGAAACAAAACAAATAGAGAAAACACACGTCAAAGAAAAACAATCACTAATACAAGACAATATTTACGTGGTTCGGCAATTTGCCTACGTTCACGGAGTTGCAGGGATTTCACTATAAAATAAGGAGATACAATAGTGCACAAGAACACTCTCAAGAAACCCAATTCCCAATACACCCTAACTCTCTCTCACCCACAAGACAAGAAAACACTATTCTTTCTTCTTATGCGACTGCTAGGTTATTAGGAATTATCTCTAATTCTCACTACTTGCCAAGTATCACAAACCTAATATATATATAGGTCGGCTTTACTAGGAATTATAATCCTAGTTGAACTCGGTTTCCTAATACTGCTCGTATTTGGTTTATAAGAATGAATTGGGCTTGGTAATTCAAGCCACACACGGCCCACTTCAACATGATAGATGATCTTCATCAAGAAATTGATGGAAGGAGATACTTGTGTTAGATGATGTGTGGAATGAGGATTATGAAAAATGGATCAACTTAAAGGATGTTTTACAGAGTGGTGCAAGAGGTAGTAGAATATTGGTGACTACACGGTTGCATAAGGTTGCAAGGATTACAGAAATTAATGAAACATACTTTTTAAGGGAATTAAGTCCACACGATTCTTGGCTTTTATTTGAGAAACATGCATTTGAAGAAGGAGAAGAACCAGATTTTAGAATTAAGGAAATTGGAATGAAAATTGTTGAAAAGTGTATAGGAGTGCCTCTTGCCATAAGAACTATTGGAGGCCTATTGTACAGTAAACGCAGTGTTGAAGAATGGTTGTCCTTTATGATGAATGAACTTTCAAAAGTAAGACAAGGAGAGGATGGTATCCTACCAATACTAAAGTTGAGTTATGATCATCTCTCATCACATTTGAAACAGTGTTGTGCATATTGTAGTTTATTTCCAAAGGATTACAATATTAACAAACAAACATTGATTAGGCTATGGATGGCACAAGGGTTCATTAAGTTGTCACATCCAAATCAATGCCTAGAAGATGTCGGTCATGAGTATTTTATGGAATCAATTTTGAGATCATTCTTTCAAGAAGTTGAAGAAGATAAGCGGGGCAATACATCATTCAAAATACATGACCTCATACATGACCTTCTAACATCAGTAGCAGGTCAAGAGAGCACCATTATTGACACAGATGGGGAACACATTGAGAGAACTCGTCATTTGTCATTGGGATTTCATTTAGGCTCATCATCTTCGACAAACACATTATTTCAAACAAAAAATTTAAGAACATTTCTGTTGTGTGGTCAACAATTGGGTGAACATGAAAACGGATTGAATGAGTCAACTTGTTATGCAATTTTTTCACGTTTTAAGTTCTTACGCGTACTGGATTTGCATGGAACAGGGATTAACACAGTTCGAAGTTCAATCAGTGAGCCGAACCATGTAAGATATCTTGATCTATCTGATAACAGGATGATCAAGATGCTACCTCAATCCCTTTCTAGGTTGCAGAATTTGCAGACACTTAAACTCTCTGGGTGTGTACGGCTTAAAGAATTGCCAAGGGATATTAGCAAATTAGTTAACCTCAGGTTTCTTGAGATTGATGGCTGTTGTGATTTGATTTATATGCCATATGGACTAGGGCAATTGACTAATCTTCGAACATTATCACAATTTGTGATTAGTAAAGATACCAGTTCAGTCTCTAGGAATAATGGTGAATTGGAGGAACTTAACCGGCTAGATGGTGAATTGAAAGAACTTAACACACTAAACAACCTGAGAGGAACTTTAGAGATTGTAAATCTGAGATGTGGGAAAGATGCTGAAGCTGAATCTAAGGCTACCAATTTGAGAGGGATGGAGCACCTTCAAGGCTTGAAATTACGTTGGATTGAAGACAAAGTTGACAAGGCGGATGTTGTTTTTGATGAGACGTCACTCGAAGCCTTGCAACCCCACCCAAATCTTAAATTATTATCTTTGTATAGGTACATGGGATTGGGATTTCCAAATTGGCTTTCTTCGCTCACAAATCTTGTTGAATTCTCACTATTTGGATGTAAGAAATGTCAAAACCTGTCACTATTGTATCAGTTTCCTTCACTTAAGGTTCTTGAACTTGATTCATTGTCTGCTTTGGAGTACATATCTGATAGTGAGGAGTTCTCTATTTCTTCATTCCTCTCATCTCTGGAGGAACTCAAAATCAAGTATTGCCCTAATCTAAAGGGATGGAAGCAGAGGGGGGATTCCATTGATGATGATAACTCCATTGGAATTGTCACAACCACAACATCGATGGCAGGGAATCATATACCACCGTCATTCTCAAGGCTTTCCAAATTATGTATCCGGGAATATCCTCAACTGGTTTCCATGCCTTTGTTTCCATTTCTTGAAAATCTGGAGCTGTATTACTGCAGTTTCAAGCCATTGGAGGAGACAACAAAGATTGCAGCAGCAGAAGTAACAGATGTGGCATCAACATCTTCTTCTACACATGCCACCTCCTCTTTTACCCCTCTGTCGAAATTAAAGTCTATGGAAATTGGACGAATGGAGGAGCCTTTGCCAGAGGAGTTCATGCAGAATCTTATTTCTCTCGATCGTCTATGGATATATGAATCTCGTGGTCCGCTACTTCGAGGTATGCGACATCTCACTGCACTTAAGCAACTGGAAATTTGTTCTTCCGAGCTGTTCGATTTATCCAATTATGGGATGGAATGGAACGGCCTTAGGAACCTCAACTCTCTATGGCTCTTTCGACTTCTGAAATTGGAGTTTCTCCCAGAGGGTATTCAACACGTCACCTCTCTGAGAAAGCTTACGATTGATTACTGTCCATGTTTGACGGCACTGCCGGAGTGGATTTTTAGTCTTACATCTCTTGAAGTACTTGAAATCCTGCAATGCCCAAAATTGCAATCACTGCCAGTGGAGATTAGCCGCCTTACCTATTTGCGCACGCTGAAAATTTGTTATTGTCCCATCTTATCGCAATGATGCAAAAAGGAAATAGGTAATGATTGGCCCCAGATTGCTCACATCCAAAACTTGGATTTGGAGCCAGGAAATTTAGGTATACATCTCACTATTTTATCCCAATCCTTCATAGAATTCCAATTTTGTTTGCTTCACCTTGTTCATTATTTTTTCCAAGCATTTCACTTATATTTTTTTGTGATAAAATTTCAAATGGAGAACCAAATGAACAGCAGAAGAAATTTGATCTTTTAAGAATCAGAACTTAGTCAAATCTTCTGGCAGCTGTAATTGTTCAACAAGTCAAAAAATCACATGTATTATCTTGTTTGTTTCTTATTTTCCACCTTTTTATCTGCATATAGGATTTTCATTCTAAAAGAAATTATATCATCACATATTACGAAAAATAAGTTGTGAATTTTCCATCATCTATTTCTTCATTTTATTCAATGTATCTCACACTGAGGTATGTAGTGATGTACTTCTGGCGCTTCATTTCTCATTGTGTTAACAGATTAAAATTTGGCATGTGGTGACATTGGGTTACTATTGTAGGAAGAGTTGAATCTGGCATTATTGTGTGAAAAATTGAATCTAGCAACCACATTGCAGGAATCAGCTTTGTTGTGCAGGTATTCCATTGGTTAAATTCATTTTTCTGCATGTGCTTCCAACTCACTATTATCTGTAAATGATAATAATTCAAATTTTGTATTTGAAATAACTTTCTAAGGGCTCATGTTTTTTGTTAACAAAAGAGAAATTTAGTGTTTCCTCCTAATTTTTGTCCAGTAGCTTGGCCCTGGTTTTCATTGAAACCACAGCTTGATATTTTGAGATTATAAGTGCATAATTTCATGGATTGATTTCACTTTGTGCTCTACCTGGCTTCGATTTCTCATTTTTAAATCAATCAACAGTTTTAGTAAAATGTACATTGTTCCTATGCTTTATCAAACATCACAGTATCGTCATTTTCTTACTTTCTCAATTTTAAGATTGTATATTGGCTTGGATTTAAACTTTAAGTTGATCTTATTTCTTAATGCTCATAGAGGAACTTTTCAATTACTGTGCACTCCTATGTTTAGATATACGCTGTTAATCAAATAATGGTTTATTATCATTCTTTGTTGGTGTATGCTTTATAACACTTAATTAGTTTATTAGAAAACTAGAGATCCAGTTGCTGTTGATTACTGTTATTATCAATACTGACTAATTACACAATCAACCACATTTTTTTTAATGAAGCTACTCTTTCTAAAGCCATTAACAGAACCTGATAAATTTGTGCTTCAGGCTGTGATCATGTTCTTTTATGTAGGCAGCTTTCAATTTTAATTTCTGCCTTATAAATTTTAGTGAATTTGATACGGTGAGATTCACCAGTTATTGGAATAAAGAGGCTAGCGACCTTATTAAATATCAAGTATTGCATAGCATGACTGTTGCATTAAAATGTGAAATTTGGAAGCAGTTTCAATTTCTTGGCTTGAATCATCCATGTAGGTAACTCACATATAGTATTATAATCTTCCTTTCTAGAGCAATTCTTGTCTTTTTTTCCTTCGTCTCTTCCTTCACTTCTTCGGGACTTGATTCTTATTGACACTAGATTGTGTGAAATATGTGTATTCTTGTGCTACTTGCATACATACAAGTTATAAATTCTCATTTAATTGTGCTTCAGATGCATTGCTACAGAACAAGAAGTGGAGAGTAGATGACCATCCAATATATAAATTGATATTTGGGGGTGCTTCTAACAGCATAATTATGTTGATATATGTTAATGACTGCTTTTATAAATAGCGGAAGGATCTCAGGTGATTTTGAAGAATTCTGTATTTGATTTTAGATTTCTAAGGGCTAATGTTACTTTGTCGAAAGCAGAGTGATTTGAGTGTTTCTTCCATTTTTTTTTTTTTTTTTTCCGGTAGCCTGGTTTTCATTGAAAATACAGCTTGATTTTTAGAGTTTTAGATCTGCATAATTTCATGGGTTGATTTCACTTTGTGCTCCACTTGGACTAGATTTCTCATCACAGTACCATCTTTTTCTTACTTTCTCATCACACATTAGCCTCAAGTTTTAAAATTGGGCTATCAATCTTTGATTTTATTCTTTGGACTTTATTTTGGTATGAATATTCTTCATAACTCCACCATGTTTTCATTATTACCCCGATTTATAATGAGATTGCACACTTTTCCACCAATGTTGCAAATAGAATAGAAAATGCTGGTTCTCAACCAATCTTCCTTGCTTTCTTTATTCAGCACAAAGAGAGTCTTCATCATTTAGTGTTATACCTTCCTCATCTTCAAATTCTTCTCTGATTTCTTCGTGTAAGGACTGATAAACAGGTTCCTTACTTTCTTGTTTTATCTATCATACATTGTCATAAGAGATTCTTTTTTGTGCAAGACCCTATTCTGCTTGATAGTCTTCAACAATTTCTTCACACGGCGGATTAGCATAGGTAGGGGCTTTGGATTGTTGATCAAATTCCTCTAGTTCATCACAAAAAGTGCTTTCCATCTTGGGTTTGTGTTGCTAATCATTTTGCAGTTTATTTGTGGGAAGAATCAAATCTGGCAACCGCACTGTAGGAATTAGCTTGTTGAGTAGGAGTGTATTCAGCTGGTTCAATTTATTTTTTTATATGAACTTCCAGCTTGCTGTTATATCTACAGATTTTTTTTTTTTTTTTTTTTTTTGCTGAGTACCATTTTGCTAAAGATAATGACAGACAGTTTGGTATTTGAGTTTAGAATAATGTCTGTATTTCCCAATTTTGCCAAAAAACTTAGTCTTCATTGAAAACACTGCTTGATATTTAAATCAATTAACAATTTCAAATTAAAGGGATCCTATATACTATTGAAGCAACAATGTACCATATTTTTTTGGTAAGTAACAACAAAGTACCATATCTTCTCACTTTGATTTTTTAAATTGTAGGTTGGCATGGGTTAAGAAAAAGAAAAAAAAAATCTCTAGCATGTGTTTCATACACTAATTATGGATTTTTATATAACTAGAGACATGTTAATTACTGTTATTGTCGTTACCTACTAAATGTTACAGTCAACACCATTAATTTTTTTGTGAAGATAATCTTTCTACAGATTTAGCAACAGAACCTGATGTATCATTTTAAAGTGTGTGCTTCAGGATTTGATCATGTGAATTAATATTGGCATCTTGCAATCCATCTCTGTACTAATAGTCTAATATCGATGCTTATTTTATTGTATTTCAGTTGCATTGGCATAAGACTAGAAGCAGAGAGTTAATGAGGACCCACGTATAAGGTATGACAGTGCTTCTAAAGGCATAGTTACATTGAGATACAGGGATAAGTGCTTTTGTATTAAGAAGTAAGGACACTTTATTTGGAGTGCCGTACTTGTGGGACATGTGACATACTTGTGGGGCAAGGGAACAAGAGGAATTGAATACCCTTTCACAAAACAAAGAGAGCATTCTTGCACTAATAGTAACAGTGCATTTGAAAATTAATAAATATTCTTATTTTTGGTTTGTATTCTAATTTCTAAACATCCTTTAATAGTCATGAACTCACTTTATTATCCACTATTACTTTTAAATTGATATATACTTAATATTATATGAAAAATAAATGCTTAACAATATATAAAAAATATAAATAAAAATATATTTAATAATTATTTAATAGACGTGTTCCACCGTGTCCTATTTTTTCGAAACTGTGTTGCCATGTCATACTCTTACCAGTACTGTGTCCATGCTTCCGGTTTTGTTAAAATATGCAAGTAGCCTCATCACTCTGTGAGAGGTAAGCCTATGTCTCTAAAATTGTAATGGTTTAATTTCTGCTTTGGATAGGAGAACACGTTTCTTCAAACCTGACTAGTACAATAAACTAGCAATAAAATTATGGTAACTATCTTGTTCCTTACCTAATTAAATATTTAAGAGTAGATTAAGTTTCAATTTTTTTGGGCAATATGGTAAACTAAGTATTACTATCTTGGATGAAAATCCATAACTTGGTCTTCAAACTCAAAGTACTCCCTGATTTCAAGGATAGCTTAATTTCATGGTGAAATATTCTTGGACTGCTCAATCAGCAAGAGTTCCTTGAACAAGGATTGTTTGAATAAGAAGTATTCTGTAAGGGGGTGGATTGTGAAGGACCAAAGGGAGAATCAATCCTGGAGTCTCACATCGCCTGGGGAAGCACATGATGATGTGCTTATAAGGGGTGATCTTCCTTTAATGTGTAGAGGCTTTTTCTCCCACTACACAGTCGAGGTGGGGTCATGACAAGTAGCTTTAATTCTGGTCATGGTCTCAATTGTGCTAAATTGTAGTTGATTGTATCTAGTGAGAATTGTTTTGCTCTATTGGGTCTGTGCATCTTTTAACATGCTTGCTGCCTTTTTTTGGGACAAAAGCAGAGACTTTGTGCTATATACATATCGGTCCTCCTTGTTGATTGGTTTCTCTCACATTTAGACATTAGTTTCTAAAATGGATTGTTTATCCTAGAAATATTTGATTGGATGGTAAATGTGTCATGCTTTCTAGATTTTGTGATAAAAAAAGTTATTCCAGCTTAATAATTAAAATGAAAATCTAGGTACCTGCACTCACTGTAGGAAGCAAACGCTTCATATAGAAGTCAATTACAACATTTGTGTATTTGTTTTCTCCGCCAACAAGATTTTTGAAAGATTTCTTAAGATAATCACGATAAAAATGTTAAGGTGTAGTTTCATCTTATTTGTTTTTAGCATTGCTTATGTGTTTGAATCATTTCTACTTCCATGAGACTGAAAATTCCTCACGTGCTGTGAGCTGATCTTATTTGAATGCATTTCAACCTGTTAGTTGGAGTTAACATAGCTAAACAATTTCATTTGTCATTCATCCAGTAATTTGATAATAGATGATCGTATTGTTTTTTTTCCTAATGCCAGGTTACTCTTTTTTGCAGATTATATGACAAGATCAACTAATATCATCTCATAGCATTGTGAACTCCGCCACCTTCAAGAGACTTGTGCTTTTGTGCAATAGAGTGGAAAATAAGGGTAAGTGGTCATTATTAAATAACTTCATCAGGTTTTTTTTTTTAATATCTTTTTTAGATAACTGCGTCTTATGACACTTCTGTATCCAACAAATGTTTAGGTATCATGTTGGAGCAGATATCAAGTTGATGATGCAACCAGTTGTTTGGTTGCTAAACCAAGAAGAGAATGAAGAACTAGAGGATGCATGAAGCAATTGAAGGCGTTCTTGTTTGTTCCATGTAGTGGAAGACCTAACAACCAACAAGAAGAGGTGCCCTGGACTCCAATATTACTGGCCTGCTGAAATATCATAATCTATCAATGATCTTGCAGACCCCTTCTGTGCAAGAAATAAGTATAACAAAAGAGAGAAGATATAGCACCGGGACTGAGATTACAAGCTCCAATGACACATGATGATAAAGATTACAAAGTAATCTTGTTGGCGTGGCTTGAATATATTTGGTGTGAAAGTCAAATTTGAGTTGTATTTGGCTTGGACTCGTTTTGTTGACTTTGGTTAGGAATCTGGTATTTTAATTAAGTTCCACAAACTGTACTTGGTTTAGGATTTGAATCATTTTTTTACTACACCTCTACTTTGGTAATATATATGTGGGCTCTTTGTGAAATCTCTTGAGCCCTGGCTTTTGTATTTTGTGAGAGAGAGTTCTTTGGGTGTATTTGGGGTTTGGGTCCAATGAGTGTCTGTGTGCTACATTTGTAATCTTCTTATTTTCTTAGTGAAACTTTCTTGACGCTACCTGTGGAAGTAGGCCTAAAGCTGAACCACGTAAATCTGTCTTTCTCATGTTATTATTTCTTCTCTTTTCTATTTATATTTTGTATAAACCCACTATTATTGGCTACACTTTCAGCATATTAGCATTAAAATTTCTGCTATATCAATTGATCTCTTCTATTGATCTCTCTCCTGCTAGTCATTCAGAAAGGTGAACTATCCTGTCGTCTTTTTGTGGTTATTTCATTGGCGCAAAGAACCTGCAAGCTTTATTTTGTTTCTTTTCTCACCTGTTTGGTTAGATTTTGCAATTCCAAGTATGTTCAGTGTTGATGTGAGCTATGCCATGATTTGAAAAAGGTGGAGATTAATTTATGCACAATTTGGTCGGGAAGCACAATTTATGTACCTCAAAGTTTGCACTATATAAAGGAAAAATGTTATAAATATGAGCCATATAAAATAGACGATTGGGTGGCCGTAGTTCTGAAAATTACATAAACTATTTTAAAATATCGTCTCTTTGATCAACCAATCTGCATCACTATGCATGGTTGCGCACACATTTAAATTCCATGTCATGGCTAAGAAGAGAACCAACCAACAAGTTTGATCTAACTTGAGTTATATGAAATAAAAAAATAAAAAAAGGGGTACAACCAAAAAACTAAGACACATACAACATTGAAAAGAATCAAATTGTCATCCTCTAGAAACCAAATAATTAACACTTTGAAAAAATCAAGAGAGAAACACATAAAAACTTAAAAAAATCAAGAGAGAAACACAGAAAAACTTAAAAAAAATCAAGAGAGAAACACATAAAAACTTAAAACCTTAGAACCCAAAAAGGTGGATGTAACATGAATATAATTTATAAGATTCAGCTCTAAAGAGTAGCTCAAACTTCAAAGCTTCTTTCTTGAAAACTATATAGGATTCAAGTATATGTGAAGTACATGCTATTAGGATTGCATCCAAAGTAATCTGTTGGCATAGATAGAAAAAGAAATAAAATAAGAACTATTTCAAATAAATAAATAAGGTCTGGGCTTTGACAGTTCTCTATTATACATATAGACCCAGACCCAATATGACTATTGGGTCATCATTCAGCCACAAGCAACAAACAATAAGTCAAAGACTATGTAGTCCAATGTTTTATAACTAGGATTAGATACCAAGATAAACTTATAAATGCAATCTACATACATGTGGATGTGGGTGCATCAAAATTTTCATAATGTTAAAGCCAGAGAAGAAGAGAAAAAAAATGTGGAATCTTATCTCTTAAGATGGCCCAAAGGGCCCAAGGCCACATGCAACCCATACTTTTGCACTTGACAGATATGGACCAGAATGAAATTTTGCTAAACAAAATCTGGGGTTTATTAACTGGTTACTTTTTTTTTTATAGAAACCTGGCTATTTTCAACAAAACAGCCTAGTGTTCAAATCTTCGCCTTATTATCAACTATCAAAAATAGAAGCAAAAATAAAATCCTATTGGTGTCACTATTTTTGTGTACAATAATTACGTTGGGTTTAGAATTCATTTGATTAGACATTTTTTTCATAAAATCTCAATGTTGCAAAAGTTGTTGCAGATATTTTGGATCTTGTCAAGTGTTTTGATGGGTTTTCTTTTTTAGCTCAATGGGCTGCTTTTGTAAATTGGGTAGGGCTAGTACCTATCTCTAGTGTCTCTCTCTTGGTTGTTCAGGTTGTGGAGAGAGATAGTTACAAACCCTCCCTCTTTTTTTTTTTTTTTTTTAACTCCGATAACTATCAATAAAGTATTTATTCAAAAAAAAAAAAAATCACAATTTTGCTGAGTCATAGCATCTTTCATGGCACCATTGAATATAATGATGAAAATTGAATTAATTTAATTACAAGTTAGTGAGTCAAAAGAGAAAACTACTCTGATTCATCCTTACACCAACATCTCCACGTGGGACACCATTCAGTAGGTCTTGATATTGTGTACCGTATCTTCTTTAGGATAAAGTAAGTAATATAATATTTAAGATCATATATTTTCTTTTACAATCTTTTTAATATATATTTTTTATTTTACATGAATAAATAATAAATAAGCCACTTGGAAAAAGTGAAATAGGAACAGTATAATTACAAATGGTTATTGCAAGTTTATGCACTATTCTTCCTATATGTACCTGAAATTTAATACTGTGAAAGAGGACTAAAAAAAAAAAAAAATCTTGGGTAAGAGAAAAGAGATGCTATATACCCTTATCTATCTATACTATCTTTTCTTTTCTTTTTTTGAGAAAAAAAAAAGGGACTCGCGTGTGGTAGTTATTGTCCCACGCCTCACGGTACATTTGGGTAAGCTTATGGGTACCATCAGCTCGAACTGGAGCTCGAAGACCCCAAACTCATACACACCATAGACTAAATTGGTTTCTAGGATTTACTAGAAATTGCTCGGAGACCTCGAACTCATACACACCCCAGACTCTATTGGTTTTTGGGATTTACCAGAAATTGCAATTACAGTCCTCGCAAGAACTCAAACTTAGGATGTAATAAAGTCTCACCAGTCATCTACCAGTTGTACCACACTCGCTGGTAGTCTATCTATACTATTTATAATAGGATTTCTCTCTTTGAACTGAACTTTTTATGTATTTCAAAAATACTCTTAAACCTTACGTTTAACAAAAAAATAAAAAATAAAATAATGAATTCCAATTAGCTTAATTGATAAAGTCTCTAATGGTTGTATAAGAGATCTAGGGTTTAATCCCCGCCAACACCAAAAACTGATTGGTGTCTTTGTCTAATAATAAAGAGCTATCATCATGAGCGGACGCCAGAGGTGGAAACTCTCTCTCTCTCTCTCAAAAAAAAAAAAAAAACTCAGTAAAAATATATCTACAACTCCACTTAAAATGCCTAAAAAATAGGGCACTTCCTACAAATCCATATCTTCAAAACAAAATTATCAAAAAAAAAAAAAAAAAAGATAATACCTCACTAGACAAGTTTTTATTAGATTTTAGATGTTAGGTTAATTCCATGAGACAACTCAAATAAAAAATTACTAAAATTGATGTATTTGAATTATGTTAAAAATCTTTCAAATGATTTTATGGAAGATTTTGAACAACGGCATTTTCGCTCAAGAAAAATTTTGTGAAAGTATGTTGATTTAAGCCGAGGTGATACTTTAATGACTATCTTAGGTTATGTTTGGTAACAGTTTTTGTTTTCTATTTTCAAAAACTTGTTTTTCGGAATATAAAGAAAAGACAATTTTCTTGTATTTTTGAAATCAAAAACATGTTTGGTTAGTTGAAATTAAAAAGATAGTTTTTTGAAGAAAAAAATAGAAAATACTAAAATATGTTGTAACTAGGATTTAAAATTTAATGTTAACTCATTAAATAAGAAAAATTAATTAAATTAAATGCATATTTTCATTGACTTTTGAAAATTAGAAATTGAAAACAGCATTTTGCATATTTTCAGTTTCCTTCACAAATTGAATTTTGAAAACAGTTTTTGTTTTCTGCCCATTTTGAGTTGCCAAACAAGTTTTTTAGTCTTAAAAATAGAAAATTATTTTTGAAAACAGAAAATAAGGGGAAAAAGCAATTACCAAACCTACCCTTAGCGTTTGATAGGGATAAAAAAAAGCTTTTTTTTTTTTTTTTTTTTTTTTTTTCCCTTTTCTAAACCCTACATAACATTGGGTTTCTAATCTAAATTTTAAAACTTTAAGTAATAAATTCAAAGTATCCTAAACTTTAAGGGTGCAATTTCCAATCTTATCTCTTACCAAAACAAAAAATATCAAAAGAGAGTGTTATGGGCAAAAATCTTGTATAAGATGGGCGCATGAAATACCTCCTCATGTGAAGGACAATTTTAAAGTTCCGAATAAAACAACAATAAACATGAAGATCGTAGAAACTTTGAAATACCCTCTCCATACTACTTTGTTTCAAATATAACTTTGCTCTCTACCCACCACATGAGTACGACCAGCTTCAACCCCATCACCCCATCACCTAATCCTGTCAATGTACCTTACTAGTTTTAGTTTGTTTCTCCTCTACGCATTATGTAGGCACTTTTTAGAGCAAGTGGTCCTGTCTCACCTGTGTGTTGATCTCAATAAGACTAGAACAATTCTTGAGCATCTAATTTAGATGCTTTTAGGGGCCCATTCACCTATAAACATGTCTCTACAAAGGGATTCTATTTGAAATAAATTCAAACCCCAAACAAAAGCTTCTTATACTTGATAGACTCATCACCATCCAAAGTTAGAGATTTGGTGCCGAGGAGTTCATCATAGTTATGGTTTGGTCACCCCATTCTACAGGACTGCAATGTTTGAATTCCAAAGAAATATTACTTGATCACAAAACCGAGTGACAATTTAATGTGAAGAAACTAACCAATATCGAAATAATCCATTTCAATTCATTAACATGTTCCATTGTGAAATTATTTGTTGAACACACATTGACAGATTGCTCATGCAGTAGCAATCATTAAACTTTGTTCATTCATATATGTGGAGCGTACGTAATAATAATAGAATAATGTGGAATGTGGAGGGATTAAATTAATCTTTTTTTTTTTTTTTTTGAAAAAACAGAACATGAATTAAACTGAAATTTCATGATTGAGGATATAGCTTTAGAGAGCTTTAATGTTTTCGTGAAAAATCAAAATCTTACTATTCTCAATGAAAATCATGATGAGCAAATAAATTCTATTAGAATAATGGTTACATAAGTAAATGCATCAAACTCTTAATAGCTCAAGTTTTTGGAATTAAAAAAAATAAAAAAACCATTGTAACATAACATATAGTCATGAATTTGAACCTTATTTCCACAGTTTTAATACATTTCTTTCAAATTAAGGTGTCAATTGAGTAAATTGATAGTTTGAAGGGACACTGTAAATAGGAAAAAAGTATATGATGAAAAAAAGTATTTTTTTTCTAATAAAAATTTTCAATTGCCAATAAAGAAAGGGAAACTCAGCCACCGTTTGGAGAAAAAAATAAAGACCATGAAACAGATGCAATAACCCACTTTATGGTGGAACCAATATTGATGTGAGAAAAAGAATACGTATTTATTATGCTCTCAAATCACTAAATAATTACACCTTGTTGTAAGCAAAAAATAATAATAATAATATTAAAACACGCTTAAACAACTTCAAAACACTATAAATAGTCAACTTAGACAAGATCCTAAATAAATTTTTTTTTTCCTCTTTTCATATGCTCCACAGCTACACCATGGATCCACATTTCATTTGAAAAAACAAGGAATGAACGATATGCCTAGTTTCCAATTTCATTTATCATGAGCCCCACACGGATTATAGTTGTTGGATGAGCAAACCAAAACCTGAAATTAAAAAAGATAATGATCAAATCCTTATTTTCACCTTTTCTGGAATTAAAAAAAAAAGAAGTAAATTCCAAGGTCCATAAAATTAGTTCTAAATCATTACTCTTTCTCTTTGTATCTAATCTATTTATTGGATCTGTCTAGGAACTATAATTAGGTGTGCGTTTGGGATGAACTAAAATTTTCAACTTATTTCCATTTTTAGTTTATTTTTTCTATTATTCATGAGTCTCATTGCACGTTTTAATACTGTTTATGGGTCTTACTGCACTTTTTGATACTATTTATAAATTCTATTGTACTATTCAGCTTATTTTTTTAACATTTTTTCTACACTTTCAGCAAAAGGTTTTCAATTTCAACTAAATAAGCTGTTTCAAATGGACACTAGCTATTCATATTTACTTTTGCATAAGAAGATGGATCTAACATATCAAATTTAAAAATTAAAAAAAAAATGTACTTGTCAATTGTCACAAACCCTTTTTTGCTCTTAAGAAAAAGAAAGGGGAAAAAAAGTAAAAGTTATGCAAAGTCACTTTAATTTATATCGATTGCAAGAAAATCCTTAATTAAAAAAACATATTTTTTTTTATTACTTACAATATTTTTTAAGGTCATTTTATTAATTACAATCAATAAAAAGAATCCTAATGTCATAAAATTTTTAATGGAATGTTAATAATTGTGGGTTTGGCTGCTCTGCGCTACTACATATGTAGAAAGTAGAATAGTTGACTGATTGATTAAGATTTACCATAAAATCAATACTCACCAACTAAAAAACATCACTTGTTAGTTCATTAATTAAAATAATAATAATAATAATGTCAGCTTCATTTAGGACCCGTTTGGTAGAAAAGTTTGAATAATGTTGTTTGTAGTTTTTTGAAATAAGTGTGGGTGAAAAAGTATGTGGAAATGTGTGTAAGATTGTTTAAAAACTGAAAATGTGAGTTTGAGCTTGTCTACCAAACAGGCCCTTAGTTACTTTATAGTTGTTCATTAAAAAAAAAAAAAACTTTATAGTTATGCTCCAACGGTCCAACCATTGTGTATGCATTTGCTTCATTCCATAATGAAAGTTGAATAATAGGCAATTTTAACAAGGTGATTCTATTTTCACATTAATGAATATAGTTGCTTTCACACTACTCTCTCTTTACATTTGGGTTTGCATAAAAATTGTTATTTTTACTATTTAAAAAGTTACTTTATTTAATATATTATTTCATTTTATAATACATCCAACATCCCAATTTTTATTTTAACATCTAACATATTAAGATAATATAATTACACAATAAAATAATATAGAAAGAGAGGAGAGAGAAGAAAAGTCATTAAATAAAGAGAGAGAGAGAGAGAGAGAGAGATAGTAAGATAATATATATTATTTTACAACCACTATTTCAGTAGTTCTTAAATATTCCAACTTACTATTCATAGTTACTAAAATTTTTTAGCAATAGCAAACCAGGTAAAGTGCAATTTGGGCGTGTTTGGATGTATGGTAATTTGGAGGGGGAGGGGGTTTAGTTTTACACCCCCAATGCTAATGCTCTCACATAGAAGTACGAGTAATTTTTAGGTACTCTTAGAGTATAATAAATGATGCTCCCTCTTCTCAAATTCATAGTGAAATCCACAATTATTGTGAAAGTAAAAGAAACCATTTCACTGTATTTCAAGAATACTTTAGAATTTTCTTAAAACTAGAAGTGGTTTCTACGATAAATCCCAATTAGGGAGACATTGTAGAAGAAACTGTTCATGATGAAGAAATATCATTTTCATTTTGACAATAGTTATAATTTTTTGTTATTCATTTTTCATGCATAATTTATCCCAAATGCTTAATTTTGCCCCACAATTTTAACGATAACTAATCATATGAAATAGCATCATGTCATCACTTTGTTTTGGGGGTTGCCATTACAGCGTAAGAGAAAATTCACAAAAATTGTGACCAAACCAAAATCATCAAATAAAGAAAGTAGTTTCAAGGATGCCAACGAGTGATTAGACAATATTTCAGGAGTATAATAATGTTAAACAACAGTGAATCACACTTATTAAACCATAACCAATCACGATGATTCTCTCATTATTTTGTACATGTTTGATAGTAAAATTGGTGGGAGCATTAATATTTTCACAAGATAAAATGTGAATGAATCGAAGCCATTTACTTTTATGGGTTTCAATTGCGTTGGATTCCTCACATAGAAGTCAAGCATGTAACAAGCTTAGGTGTATATATGGATACCTTGGCTGCTCTAAGGAGAACACGGACTTAAGGTTTTGTTTTGTTTGAATCTCCCACTTCGATTTTTAGTTCTGCTTTATTCTATAATTTGAAGAACTCTCCGTCTTGTTCATGCCACTTCTTTTTCTTTTTCTTTTTCGTTTTTTGATAGGGCTCATGCTAGGGGCGGCGCTACACTATTCTCAGGGGGTTCATTTGAACCCCTGACTTCAATATATATATATATATATATATATGTAAGGACCAGTTTTGACTTAAACCCAAAACAGGAATGGACTTAGGCCCAAGAAGGCCGAACAAGAAATTTGTAGAGAGTGGGAGAAAAAGCTAGTCTGAATCTAGGAAAAAGATATTGGTAGATAGTGTTAAAGGGAAAGAGTTATACATGCATCAATACAAAAAGCATCGTCGGTCATGCCCTAATAGTATGATCGATAGTGTAGAATTCTTTCTCCTTACTGTTGTATTTCTTCAACCCTTTACTCTTTTTCTGTTTTTCTTCTGTTCCTTTTTTCTTTGAATCCCTTTTTGTGTTATATACTATGATTTTTGCACCGCTTTCTCCATCCACGTGTGAGTCAGGTATTGGGAGTTTTCCTATTCCCTTTCGCCCCTCCTTAAATTTTCTACTCTTACCTGTAAGGCTGCTTGTTTACTGTTCAAGCATCACCTCCACATTAATGCGGCCAGAGAGTTAGCTGGGCAGCATTTAATGCGGAGGTAGCAGTACTTCCAGATATTTGTTATCCCTCATCCTTATCCTTTATCTGGTATTTGCCCATCCCCTTGTCGCAAAGTTCCTTTAATATGCTATATTAAGGGATTGAGAAGGTTCTTGGCCATCTCGGACAGAGGTTCCGAGATGGTCATTATCCTCGGACACGGTTAAGTCCTCCATAAATATTCTTTACCTCTTCCTATAATACAGCTTTCACTTCTTCCTTTGCTGATCGTCCTCGAATACGCTCTTATCCTCGCATTGGATATTGGGCCATAGGCGCAGCCCTTTCCTATGCGAATAGTACCTATGGGATCAATTGGCCCCCACAATATATATATATATATATATTTATATATTTTAGTTTAATACTATAATTTTTTCTTTAAAATATTTTTGCACACCCTAACTTAAATTTTGCACTCTCATATTACAAGTATTTCCAATTTTAAGAATAAAGTGTAAATGTTTGTGAATTGTAAGTTTCACTATTTTTTATAAATTTATATTATGTGTGTGAGTGTGTCTAATATTGATTGTGTACATTACTTTTTGTTATAATGTTATTTGTGTGAATTATGATGTGTGTGGATGTTTGTGTGTACAATATAAATTTATGTAATTTATTAATTAGGAAATAGAGATGGTTTGTTACATTTTTGTGTATTGTTATCATTTTATAAAAACTTTCTGTTATAAAGTTAGTAAAATTCAAGAAAAAAAAAAATTGAAAGTTAGTGATTGTCCAAGCATTTGATTGGTTAAGTAGACACTAATGTATAATTTTATGTATGAATAAGTGCGGTTTTGTGTGTCAATAATTAATACAAAACCAATGAGTTTAGTTTAATCATTTAGTTTAAATATTTTTATAAAAACAATAACAAGTAGATAATAAAAATTGCGTAAAAATAAAAATGTTAGATAAACTTAACAAAATAAAATGATTATAGACTCATAGCTACCCACATTGGCAATAGATACTCATAATAAACTATCATATAACAATTCAAAATTTGAATACTCTTAGAAGGAAATTGTAAATCTTCATGTATTATTTTTATTTTTATTTTTTGTCGGTAACTAGATTTATTCAAGTTCTTTTTTTATTAAAATTTTTAATGACCCCCTAAACAAAATTCCTAGAGCCGCCATTGGCTCATGCCACTTCTTAGTTCTTGTATGTCCTTAAAAAAATAAATAATAAATAAATCTACTCAGAGAATGCGCCCAACATCAAGAGCTAATTCAGGAAAAGAACAATACTATTCATCTACTAATAGGAATAATAGTCTAATACATCAATAATTCCAGCATCCATGGACAAACGAAGAGCAAATTTACCAAAATGTCTTTATCTTCTACAAAATTAAGTTTTTGGTATAGGTGGGAATTAAACCCTAAATCTCTTATTCAAGTATCCTAAACTTTACCAGTAGAACTAACTAATCTGCCATTAACAAGAAATGTTGGATTTTATAATCTGAGAGAGACAGACATATCCACTAGGTCTTGCTTCAGTAAACAGTGGCTTTTCAACGTGATTTCAGCTATCCTTTTTCTTCCATCATTTCCTAAACCACACCCCCCCCCCCCCTTCTTTTTTGTGTCCATCTTGAATATAATAAGGACTTCACAGCTCACTATACAGAAAACCCATTTGTACTTAATATCTTCTGATTGTCAAATGCATTTTTACTTAAATTTGTACTTAAATTATAAATTATTCCTTGAACTTTGTACTAAAAGCTCTAAAATTGAGTCAATTGATTTCATTCTTAAATACTGATTAGTTCAAGGTCTAGAGACACAATGTGCCCTTCTTGCCAAGAAAAGGACTGATTTGTGCATGATTTTTGATATATGACTAGTAGGTATTGTTGTCATCATAGTATGCTCCCTGATTACTTCAAGTGAAACAAATGCAACTATTTTAAAGATACATCCATTAAGCTACATCCACATATTGTGTGGCATATTATTATAAATTAACACAAAATTAGAGAAATAAGAAAATGTTAATAGCACAATTGATAATTTAATCCCAGTGTGCCCTTCTCCAAAAGTCCTTGCTAAGCTGCTATCAAAGTGAATAATTGTTCAATGTTGGGACTAGTCTCTATAATTCAAGTTGATTGTAGTTCCAATTGAGAAATAAATCTGCAAACATTTTCATTAAACATTCTGATTCTGACAATAGTATTTTGAAGATACATTCATTATGCTACATCCACATATTGTGTGGTATCTTATTCTAAGTTAACACACAAAATTGTAGAAGTAAGAAAATGTGAATGGCACGAATGATAATTTAATCCCCAAACCAAAATGGCTATGGAAACGTGTATTAGAGATCCTTCAATGCTAGTCTGCCAGGTCTAAGCTTCTCCTTTTTGACACAACTTGGGCCCACATTACTTGGATTGGCCCATTAGCACATACACTCCCTTCCTTGTAACGTGATCCGATGGTTCCAAATAAGTTATTAACTTTGGTTCCGTTTGGATATTACTTATTTTGCTGAAAACTGAAAACTAAAAATACGGTAGCAAACTAATTTTTAAATGTGTGAATAGCATATGATACCTATTTTTAATGAAAAAGTTGCTAAAAAAAAGAGGTTTGTGGTCCCGTGAACAGTGCACGGGAAGCTACTGAAACGCACTTTTACAAAAAAAGAAAAAGAAAAAGAAAACGCAAACTTCACGCGGTATCCAAATGGTCACTTAGTGTCCATTTGGCAAAGATTATTTTTGCCAACTTATTTTACTATTCAGCTTATTTTTGTTACTATTTATGGGTCCCACTACACTTTTTGGTATGGGCAAGACTTAGATATAGTACTTAGGTGCTGTTTCTTAAGTTCTCATTTTAAGATTCTACCATGCAGATTTTTTCTCACATGATAGAAGTGTATTTTTTAATTAAGTAGTCACATAGCTAAATCTTAATAGAAGAACCTAATGAATAGCACCTAAAATACTGTACCTAAATTTTGCCCTTTTGATATTATTCATGGGTCTTACTGTACTATTCCAGCTATTCCAAATAAGTTATTAACTTAGGGTGCATTTGGATACCATTTATTTTGCTGAAAACTGAAAATATTGTAGCAAATTAATTTCTAAATGTGTGAATAGTATTGTGGGACCTATTTTTAATGAAAAAATTACTGAAAAAAGAGGTTTGTGGTCCCGTGAACAATGCACGGGACCCATTGGTGTGACATAAAGCTACCAAACCGTGTTTTTCCACAAAAAAAAAAAAAAAAAAAAAAAAAAAGAAAATGCAGACTTCACACGGTATCCAAATGGTCACTTAGTGTTTATTTGGCAAACATTATTTTTGTCAACTTATTTTACTATTTCGCTTATTTTTGCTACTATTTATGGGTCCTACTGCACTTTTTGATATGGGCAAAACTTAGATACAGTACTTAAGTGCTGTTTCTTAGGTTCTCATTTTAAGATTTAACCATGCAAATTTTTTCTCACAGGATAGAAGTGTATTTTTTTAATTAAGTTGTCACATGACTAAATCTTAATAGGAGAACCTAATGAACAACATCCAAAATACTGTACTTAAGTTTTGCCCTTTTGATTTTATTCATCGGTCTTACTATACTATTTCAGCTAACTTTTACTTTTATCTATAGTACTTTCAGCAAAAAAATTTCAGTTTCAGCAAAATAAGCGGATCCCAAACGAACCCTAATCTAATAAACAGTATATATTGATTATTTTTATTTGTCTTTTACTTGTTTGAAATATATACCTCTATTGTCACCTTTGAATTTGAAGTATCTTAAGGATGAGTGGATGACAATAATTATACTAAGATATGAAAAAAAAAAAATTACACACACGTGTGTGTGTGTGGTTACTCATCATTGCAGTAGTGTTGTTAATGCTGCTGGATTGAGGGACAGAGTCCTTGACTTGAGGGAGACGAGCAAGCAATGTGGATAAGGTGGTGGTGATACTCTCATTGATCAAGATTTCATTAGAATTGGTTTGTGGAGAGAGATCCATAGATGAAGACATAGCTAATTAAACAAAGTGAAATTGAAAAAATAAAATGAGAAGAGAGCAGAGAAATATGCCTAAATATACTGGCACATTGAAGAAACAAACTTCACAATTCACCTTCATAGTAGCACCATGGCGGAACCAGGATTTTAGTTTTAGGGACATAAAGGACAAAGTAATTTCAAAAGTTTCCATTAATATAATTAAAATTAATTAATCAAACCAAAATGTTAATCAACATATATATACACACACACACAATTTTTTTTCCATGTTTGGTTTGGTTTTTGTGTGTGTGTGTGTTTTTAGTGTTATTAAAGATGTCAAACTCGAGAATGTTGAATACGATGTGTTGGAGCATTTTAATATTAAATAATTAAAATGAATAAATGTTATAACATAAATGTAAAGATATGGGAATGAATATGGAAGATGAAGAGTTAGTAAAAATGGTTAATCCCACATTGAAAAGGAGAGATACTATTTTATTCTTTTTAATTGTGGTGATTAATGGGCTAAAATGTATTGTCTCAGATATTGGGCTAAATATGTGCGCAAGGGGGAGGTGAAGAGTGGAGTTGATGAATTGCGTGGCAAGTAGCTCAATTTTCACTGAATTTCAGGAAGTTTCTGAGGACCTTGATACTGGGTTAGCTTTGCTTGTTGTCCTTTGCTGCACTTCCGGGAAATGCGGTAGTAAAGAGTAGGCTTTTGATAAATTGGTGGGTCAGAGAGCATTGGTGGATCCTCCAGCTATTGGAGAATAGAAAGCTGAAGGTTTGGCTGCTAAGATTCTTATAAAACTTGAGGTGAAGGACTTTATTGAGCCAGTTAAGAAAGGCACAAGCTGGTTGAGGCAGGTTAAGATGCAACATCTGGTGCACCGTGTGGTTAATATGCTCGCCCAGGAGGCTCAGTTCCTTGATTATGATTCTAATGGGAATACGACTGTAAAATCTTCATGGTGTAACAGTGCATGTCTAGTGAAGGCTGAAGACAACTTCAAAGCATGTATTAGCTCCTAATATTGATCCAGAAAAACTACAAACTAAATGTTCATGAGCCTTTTCCTGATCTCAAATTTGAGCGGTCTGCAAAGACGGAATGAAACAACAGTGTGGATTAGTTTTCAAAGATGAAAAATATCGATGTTCTTTATTTGGGAAGAAAGCACTGAGTTCTTACAAGGGTTGAAGAATATGAAAATTTTAAGGCTTTTAAGCCTACAAGATTTAAGGCTTTTATGCCTACAAGATTTAAGGCTTTTAAGCCTACAAGAATTTCTAGAATGAATGAGCTTCAGCTTCCCAATTTCATAGGCTTTTAAGCGTACACGAATATCTAGAATGAATGAGCTTCCTAATTTCATAGGCAAGTTAGGAAGCACAAACACTTCATTTAAGGTATTGTACCCATGTTGTATCTGTGTTGCACCGGTGTTGTACTAACCGTTTTATGTTATAATTTTTCAAAAATTACTTGTGTCGCTGTTTCGTACTATAGTGTCCGTACCTATACCCATTTATGTGTCCATGCTTCCTAGTAGGCAAGCTAACAAATTTGAAAATTTTAAATCTCAAGGCTTGTCACAATCTGGAGGCACTTCTAGATGGGATAGCCTTACTCAAGAAGCTGTCACACTTGGATATTTCAGAATGGCACTTGCTAGATGGCATGCCCAAGGGGCTAGCCTCTCTCTCAGAACTCCAAGTCCACAAGGGGTTTATAATTGGTAATGTGGAAAGCAACAGAGATGATAATCATTAGGGCTTGCCATAGCAATTTCTTGGGGGAGTGTGTTTTCCTCAAAAGAGAGACTTATGTACTCTTCGGACCAGTTTGGATGGAGGAAGAGAGAAGGGGAGTAGAGTATACTATAGTTAGCCTAAACTCATGGGCCCCACTTTTTTGGTTTTCCAAGTTTATTTATGATTTAAAAAAAAAGATAAATTAAGGAAAATTGACAATTTTTTATAGTTTTTTTTTTTGTGTGTGTGTGTGTGTGTATTCAGTAGAGTCCACATTGATTAAAAGGTTTTGAACATTGAAAAGAATGGTCATTCATATGAAGTACATTTAAATGCCGGTCAATTCTACTCTACTCTCTTTTTTATTTTTATTTTATTTTAATCCAAACAAGTCAATCATCTATCGTCTTCTACACTACAGAAATTACAGAAGCATCGCCAACTAATATCTTGTGCGCCCCATTCTTTTTTGGTTTTCCAATTTTATTTATGATTTTTTTTTCTATTTTTAATTTAGAAAGTAAAGTGGCAGGGTAGTTGATTAAAATTTATAAGTCTTTCAAAAGTATTCTTATTTCTAATTATTAAGATAATTACATTATCTAACAAGATAAAATACTTATTTTTATATTCAAGAGCTTGGACGTTTTCTTCTTCTTAGAATTTTATTGTGCTTGCACGTTTACCATAATTCTAAATTTGGACCAATATTAATAGGAATTAATATTTAATTAAATTTGAACTATCCTTCATCAATCAAAACTAATCAAATTTGTTTTTTTCATAATACCTTGGACAATGCCCTGTTTTGAATTTAGGAAAATACAATTTTACCCTTAATTTAATAATGACCTCGTATGATTTGAATTTTGATGTCAGGGTCAATTATGGAATTTTCTACCAGTATGAAATTATCATCTTGCTAGAATGTAAAAGAAAGTGGGTTTTTTTATAAATGCAAAATGAATTGTCTACAATACTTAGTTTTTTTTCATTAGTTCGGTTGGAAATATTGTTGAACATGCCCCCACTCCGCAAACTTGATTTTTTTAGAGTTGAAGGCGGTATTGAATGACCCATCTGGTGAACTCTTCTGTGACATTGTAGCTCGAATGAGTTGGGTTATAAGTTGAAACTATTTCAAAAAAAAAAAAAAATCCAAAATTTTATTGCTTTTTATACCATTTTATGAAGTGAAAATATGGTAGTAAATGAGCCAAGCTTTGTCGAGTATTGAATGTTCGAGCTTGACTTAACAACAAATATAAAATGTTCAAGTTTGGTTTGAGCTTGAACCAAGCCTACCAATTATGTTTGAGCTTGAGCTTGTCAAGTTGGCTTGGCTTGTCAAACTAAGCTCAGCTCAAGCTCAAGCTCAAGCCTAAATTTTTTTTGCTTGGCCTCAACTTATTTATTAAATAAACCTAAAATTAAAACTCAAATTTGGCTTGTTTATAAACAAACAAACATGAACAAGTTTTTTATCGAACCAAACCCAAACTGTTTATGAAAAGATTGGTATGTTTACAACGCTAAGTAGAATGAATTATTACTTAAATCATTTGATGTCCTATTTGTTTTTTTTTTTTTGTTTTTTTTTTATAAATATATCATTTTTGAAATATAACAATAATGTTCTTTTTTTTCCCCTTTCCATTAAAGCTCAAACTTCATTATTTTATTTTCCCTTTTTCCCCATACATTCATTTTCTTTTTGTAGGTTATGAGCCTTAAAAGAAATTGATAAAAAATGAGAAAAGTTTTTTGAATGAATTTTGTCATATAAAGGAAATTACAGTGTGTTGAATATAAATATGATATAAAAAAAATTAACATTTCAGCGAAAAAAAAACATAAAATAATTCAAGAAAAAATAATAATTAAAGGGGGATAAGAAAGTTTTAAGTTGTAAGCTACCTATTTATTCCAATCAAAAGGCAAAATTTTATTTCAATATATAAAAATATTACATGCTACATGTATCATCTTTAAGAATTGAAAGAGGATCATTTGTCACCATTTTTGGCTTTCGTCACATGCATTAATGATAAGAATCATAAGATGACAAGTTACGGGAGAGCACTACACATTGTATGCTACACATAATATAAATTGTATTAAAAAGTACAACAAGACCCATGAATGTACCAAAAAGAAGCTAAAAATTAAAATAAACCAAAACTTTCATCAACTTCCAAATGGAGTCAGAGTGTGAGAAATTTTAGAGCTAGTTTGGGTTTTTTTTTTTATTATAAAAATTTTAAAATCCTTTTCTTTTTTGTACGCTCTTTTCCAAAATTTAATAAAAGAAAATCATTTATTTTTGGAAGAGCTTTTTCTTTTATTAATTTTCATATTTTTTTAATTAAAAAATCAAAAATCAAACTATGTGGTTTTGAGGCAGGGGCACAGCCAGGGGGGGTCGAGGGGGGGCAGTTGCCCCCCCTGGCTCGGCAAAAAAATAGTAGGGTGGCTTTTAAATTTTAGTAAGAAGAAAGTTTGTATTTGGTTTGACAATATATCCATCTCAAAGTTGCATCTCTTTCTATTTTTTGGTAGTAGAAGATGCATCTCTTAAGCCTTAGAGAGCAAATAATTGCCATGTAGCTTTGGCTTGGGGTTGGCCTGGCATGCATATAATAGCCAACTAGCTTTGGTTAGGACTTAGTGTCAATTCTCCACTTCACCATGTGGATCCTTACTAAAAAAATTCTTTATGTAATAATTATCCTACTTCATAAAATTTTGTATAATAAACCAAAATTTTGAGATAATTATATAATAACACAAAATTACGTTAGTTGTAATTAAATGGTGTTTATACTTAATTACTAAAAATATTTTCATTTATAAGTGGAATTTTTACTTAAAAAAAAAATAATAAAAAAATAAAAATTCCTTTACAACTACCCAACATGTATGTAATATGTGTGTGTTTCAATATATATGCATAGTGTATATAAAATTTTCGCCCTCTAGAATCAAATCCTGACTCCGCCACTGTTTTGAGGGGTCAATAATTGCAGATTTCTAACATAAACTAATAGGAAAACTAAATGAAATAAAATTGAAATTTAGATAAGTGAATTGTATAAACATAAAGTTAGGGGACTAAATGGAATAGTAGACAAACTTAGAGGTGCAATTTGTAATTCAGCAAAAGAAAATAATAATTATATGAAAAAAAAGAAAAAGAAAAAAAAAAAAAGAGGTGGTATATGTAATTTTGGCCAATCTAGTCCATCGACAGATATCGCTCACATCTAATCTTCTCAGTTCTCACAAAGATAGCAAATAGCAATCATTCAATTCCCAGTAAGAAATGGCGAAAGGAGTTCTCTTCGACGTTGCTGCGCGAATCATCGAGAAAGCAGGTCATCTCGCAGGCCAAGAGATCGGACAACTCTGGGGTGTCAAAGATGAGATTGTAAAACTCGGGGAGACGGTTTCCACGGTCAAGGCTATGCTTCTGGATGCAGAGAAGAAGGAGAAGCAAAGCAACATAGTTAAAGAGTATTTGGAAACGCTGAAGGATGCACTTTATGAAGCGGACGACTTGCTGGATGACATTTCCACTGAAGCTTTACGGCTTGATGTGACGACACGGAACAAGAAGGCAAAAGAGGTACGTATCTTCTTTTCCAAATCCAACCAGCTTGCATATGGTCTTAAAATGGGTCATAAGGCTAAGGCAATGAGGGAGAGACTAGATGAGATTGCAAGGGACATGAAGTTGTTCCACTTTGAGGAACGTCTTGTGGAGATACAGGTTAAGATTAGGGCGAGAGAGCAGACTCTTTATTTTGAATGTGCCAAAAATATTGTTGGGAGACAGAAAGAAGAGGAAGACATTCTACATTTACTTTTGGATCCTAATGTTGAAGAGAATGTTTCAATCATTTCTATAGTTGGAGTGGGAGGTGTAGGGAAGACCACGTTAGCTCAACTCGTATTTAACCGCGAAGAAATAAAGGAACATTCTGAGCAAAAACTCTGGGTGTGTATCTCTGATAACTTTGATGTAAAAATAATTGTTCAAAACATCTTAGCGTCTGCAAAAAAAAAAAAAAAAAAAAAAGAAACAAGAAAACCTTGAAATGAACACATTGATGAATGATTTTAAGAAAGAAATTCGTGGAAAGAGATACTTACTTGTATTGGACTGTTAAATATTAGCATTGATACACCATGTTGAATATGCTAGTATAGATGCGGAAGCGAAAGCATAAAGTATAGAACACAATAACACACGAGGGTTACGTGGTTCAGCCTAACGGCCTACATCCACGGAGGAAACCCTAGATGGCTACATCAATAATATATTAGAGTGTAGTACAAATTTTGTGTTACAATGAATCATAACATGTGTATATATAGTAGACTAAACCCTAGACTAATAGATTTCTAGTACAAGTAGGAGACTTGACTTGCACACAAAGTAGAATTAGGCTTGGGCCTATACTAATGGGCTAATATATCTCTAACACCCCCTCTCAAACTCAAGATGGAAGCTTGATGAAATCATGAGATTTGATGAGATTGAAAAGATCCCTGGAATGAAGTTTGGCTCTGTGACGGTAGTTTGAGGAAAGCAATGGTCTTGCAGTGTTGATGCGACTTCTAACGGTGGCTTGATTATACCGGAGAGTTTTGACGGCAGCAGTAGAAAGCCAAAGAAGATGAACGCAGCGAAAAAACACCGAGGAAGACAAAGATTGCTCTTAAATATACCGTAAAGACAGAAAACCATGGCCACAGGAAGGTGGCTCTGATACCATGTTAAATATTAGCATTGATACACCATTTTGAATATGCTAGTATAGATGAGGAAGCGAAAGCATAAAGTATAGAACACAATAACACACAAGGGTTACGTGGTTCAGCCTAATGGCCTACATCCACGGAGGAAACACTAGAGGGCTACATCAATAATATATTAGAGTGTAGTACAAATCCTGTGTTACAATGAATCATAACATGTGTATATATAGTAGACTAAACCCTAGACTAATAGATTTCTAGTACAAGTAGGAGACTTGACTTGCACACAAAGTAGAATTAGGCTTGGGCCTATACTAATGGGCTAATATATCTCTAACACCCCCTCTCAAACTCAAGATTGAAGCTTGATGAAATCATGAGATTTGATGAGATTGAAAAGATCCCTTGAATGAAGTTTGGCTCTGTGACGGTAGTTTGAGGAAAGCAATGGTCTTGCAGTGTTGATGCGACTTCTAACGGTGGCTTGACTATACCGGAGAGTTTTTACGGCAGCAGTAGAAAGCCAAAGAAGATGAATGCAGCGAAAAAACACCGAGGAAGACTAAGATTGCTCTTAAATATACCGTAAAGACAGAAAACCATGGCCACAGGAAGGTGGCTCTGATACCATGTTAAATATTAGCATTGATACACCATTTTGAATATGCTAGTATAGATGAGGAAACGAAAGCATAAAGTATAGAACACAATAACACACGAGGGTTACGTGGTTCAGCCTAATGGCCTACATCCACGGAGGAAACACTAGAGGGCTACATCAATAATATATTAGAGTGTAGTACAAATCCTATGTTACAATGAATTATAACATGTGTATATATAGTAGACTAAACCCTAGACTAATAGATTTCTAGTACAAGTAGGAGACTTGACTTGCACACAAAGTAGAATTAGGCTTGGGCCTATATTAATGGGCTAATATCTCTAACATGGACGATTTGTGGAATGAAAATCCTGTAAAATGGCTCAACTTAAAAAACATTTTGGTTACTGGTGGTGCAAGAGGCAGTAAAGTATAAGTGACTACATGTAGTGCATCGGTTGCGAAGAATGTACGAAGTAGTTCCATATTATTTTTAACACATTTAAGTGACAATGATTCATGGTTATTATTTAGGCATATGGCATTTGAAAATGGACTAGAGCTAGTGAATTCAAACGTGGGAGAAATTGGAAGGAATATCGTGCTAGAGTGTAAAGGACTCCCTCTTTTCACAAAGACTATAGGAGGTCTACTGTACTTTAGCAAGTCAGAAAACGAATGGCAGTTCCTTTTAAATGAACTCTCAAATTCAGAAATAGGCAGAAATGGTTTCCCACCAATACTTATGCTGAGTTATCTTCATCTTCCATCGTATTTGGAGCAATGTTTTACTTATTATTGTTTATTTCCAAAAAGTTACAAATTTCATAAACCGGCCTTGATTCAAATGTGTATCGTGCAAGATTTCATTAGGTCTCCAGGTCAAAACCTAGAAGATGTTGGTCTTGAGCACTTTATGAAATTACTTTGGAGATCATTCTTTCAAGAAGTTGAAAAAGATAAAAGGGGAAATATATTACATTTCAAAATACATGACTTTATGCATGATCTTGAGACAATCGTAGCAAGATCTAATAGAACCACTCTTTATTCAAATACGGAAGACATTAATAAGAATGCCCTTCATGAGTTGGAGTCATCATTGCAAAGTCATCTCATTTTCTAAAGCTAATAGGATAAGATCATTTTTTTTGCCAAGTCACCCAAATAATCCATGTACAAGATTGTATAAGCCAACTTATAATGCAATTGTTACAAGTCTTATGCTTGTTTGATCTACATAATCTACGGATTGAAACAATTCCAAGTTTTATTGGGAGGTTGAAGCATTTAAGGTATCTCAATTTATCTTATAATGAGCATATCAGGACTTCCTAACTCCATTACAAGATTACAGAATTTGCAGACACCCAAACTCACTGCTTGCATACAACTCAAAGCACTGCCAAGAGATATTACCAAGCTAGTCAACCTCATATATCTTGAGATTAGTGGCTGCATGCAAATGACTCTTATGCCACATGGACTGGAGCTATTGCCTAATCTTCGAATAGTGCGAAAATCTGTGGTGGGAAAGGAACTAAGAGAAAATATACCAATTGAACTACTTCATGGGGGAAGATGCTGCATTAGAATCTAAGGTTGCAAATTTGAAAGAGAAACAATACCTTCAAGTCTTGGAAATGCTTTGGATTGAAGACAAAGTTGATGAGGGGGATGTTTCTGATGAGAAGACACTCGAAGTATTGTCTTTATATAGGTATTGGGGAGTAAGCTTCCCAACCTGGCTACCATCGCTCACAAATCTTGTCGAATTTGCATTATTTGGTTGTAAGAAATGTCACCATCTACCTCCGTTGGATCAATTTCCTAAACTTAAGGTTCTTGAACTTGATTCATTGCTTGGTTTGGAGTGCATATCAAAGAGAGATAGCAATGAGGAGTTCTCTAATTCTTCATTCTTCCCATCTCAAGAGGAGCTCAAACTCAAGTATTGCCCTATGTTGAAGCTGGAACTGAATCACATAAAAGGGACAAAGCCAAACATCAAGTGCAAGGTAAAAAAACGCGTGAGGTTAAAAGATCAGAGCAAGCTGAAGAACAAAATGACTGCGTGTTGATTAATAAGATCACGTGCTTAGCATGTGAAGTAATTTAATTCCAGTTAATTGTATTAGTGGTCCACCTGTCAAGCATCTAATGGTTCAGTTGTATTTCCGTTAGATTAGGGAGTTTGTTAATTTTCTGTTTTCAGTCTTAGCTCCTCTGTTGCTGTATATATAGAAACAAGGACTCATCTAATTAATCACTTTGTACATTTTCTAATTTTGATGAATGAGAAATATCTTCTCTCACAAATATTTTCTCTCTAAACTTCCAGAAACCTCCTTTTCTAATATGGTATCAGAGCAAGATTCTTTTGATTTTTTCTTTCATTTTCGCTGTTGCCAAACTGTTTTTAGTCTTCAAAGTTCCTTTCTTTTCTTCGTGATTCGCTCGAAATTCTAGTTGCGAAATAGTTTTGGTTTTCAAAGTTTCTTTCTTTTCTTCTTGATTCGCTTGAAATTCTAGTTTTTCATGGCTTCTGATTCAACAGCCAATCAAGCACAATCTTCCACTCAATCTGTGCCTTCTCCAAGCACAACAATGGCAGATGAATCTGCTAACAATCCTTATTTTCTTCCAGCCACTGAGAGTCTAGGAATAGTTCTTACTTCGCAACCTTTAACCGGTCCAGAGAACTATTTGAGTTGGACGAGATTAGTGTTCTTGGCTCTAAGTTCACGAAACAAGTTTGGTTTTGTGAATGGTTCGATTCCATAACCAGATCTTACCTCTCCATTGTACAATTCTTGGAGTAGGTGTAATACCATTGTGCTCTCATGGCTGACCAACTCTCTCAGCATGGATCTCAAGGCAAGTGTGATGTACATCAACACTGCAAGGGATTTATGGATTGACCTCAGAGACAGACTTTCACAGGGTAATACTCCAAGGCAATTTAAGCTGCAAAAGGAAATTGCTCGTCTTTCTCAAGGTACACTCATAGTAAGTTCATACTTTACTAGGTTTAAGACTCTATGGGATGAGTTTATCAATTTTCAACCTTTCACTGTATGCAATTGTACTTGCACATGTGGTTCTAAGGCCTCTCAATTGGAAGCACAACATAAGGAGCATGTTTTCCGTTTCTTGATGGGATTAAACGATAGTTATGGGAACATAATAGGTCAAATCTTATTGCTTGAGCCTTTTCCATCTATTAGCAAGGTCTGCTCCTTGATCTTGCAAGAAGAAAAGAGAAGGAGTTTTGGGCATGGAGTCAATATAGTTTATCCTACTGAGGCTACTGCTATGTTTGCTAATCATGCTAAGGGTTTTAATGGCAATCAAGGGCAGAATCAAGGCAATCGTGGTAACAAAGGTCATTTCAAGAAGGATAAACCCATTTGTACTTACTGTGGCCTTAGTGGTCATATTGCAGACAAGTGTTATAAGTTACATGGGTATCCTCCAGGCTACAAGCACAAGGGAAGCAATCAAGCTATGGCAAATCACGTTTCAGCAATTTTGCCTTCTGGACATTTTGGAAACATGGATGGTTTTGCCTTAGCCAATCCAAATTTGATCCAAAATAATGCTGTTTTCCCTAATCACAGCTTTCAATCTGAAGCTGGTTTTCTTCCACAACCTTCCTTTGGTGCTACGTTTGCTTCTCCACAGACTTCTGTCCAAAGTTTTCAGCCTCAATGTCCCATTTCTCAGGTTTAATGTGAGCAACTCCTTAACTATTTGAAAGTAGTCACAGCTTTTGGTTCAGGTATTGGTACTTCTACTGCTCATCAAGTTGCTACTGTCATGGCATTTGCTCCCATTATTCAACCTGCCTTACCACCAAACTCAGCTTCCTCCTTTACTTCTGATGCTTCCAACTTTTCAGGTAATCCCTTTTGGATTCCTCCCAATTTTACACATTTTGTTTTCTCTGCCCATATTGTTGATAGACCTCATTTTAAGTCTACAGCTTGGATTTTGGACACTAGTGCTACTGACCATATGGTCCACTTAGTGTCACAACTTACTACCATCACTTCCACTGTCCATTCCTATGTTTTCTTGCCAAATGGGGATCAGGCCTTAGTAACACATATAGACATTGTGCAGATTTCACCCACTTTAACACTCACAAATGTTTTATGTGTTCCTACTTTCAGTTTCAATCTTATTTCCATTAGCAAACTTACACAAAAATCTTCTTGTTGTCTTATTTTTCTTGGACATTGGTGTTTTATCTAGGACCTAGCTCAATGGAGCATGATTGGTCCGGGTAAAGAGTGTCAAGGGTTGTATCTGCTGCAAGCTCCTGCTTCTCAGATTGCTCCTACTGCTTTGGTTGCTTCTGCTGGCCATAACTCTTCCACTTTATGGCACAGCAGATTAGGACACCCTTCCTTTTCAAAGCTTTCTTTGTTAAATAAGACTGTAAGTTCTGAGGCTTTCAATAATCCTGATTGTTGTGAAGTTTGTCACCTTTCTAAGCAAAAGAGGTTACCTTTTCCTTCTAGTAGTCATGTATCTGTTTAGCCTTTTGAGCTTGTTCATTGTGACTTGTGGGGTCCTTTTTCCACTTGTACTGTTGAAGGTTTTAGGTATTTCTTAACAATTGTTGATGATTTCTCTCGTTGTACTTGGGTTTATCTTCTCAAGAATAAATCTGATACTCAGTTTTTCATTCCTAATTTTGTTAACATGGTTCATAATCTGTTTCATGCTTTTGTTAAGACTATTAGGAGTGACAATGGTACATAATTTTTCTTGAGGGAATTTTTTCATTCCAAAGGCATCTTGCATCAATTGTCATGTGTTGATACTCCTCAACAAAATGCAATTGTTGAAAGGAAGCATCAACACATTCTCAATGTTGCAAAAGCACTAAAATTTCAATCCAATGTGCCTTTGTGTTTATAGGGTGATTGCATTCTCACTGCTGTCTATCTTATTAATAGATTGCCTTCCAAACTTCTAAATAACAAAATTCCATATGAATTGCTTTTTAAGTCTTCTCCATCTTATAAACATTTAAAGTGATTTGGTTGTTTGTGTTACATATCCACTTTACCACATAATAGGCACAAATTTGCACCTAGGGCCAGAAAATGTGTCTTCTTAGGCTATCCTCATGGCATTAAAGGATACAAGGTTCTTGACCTTGAATCCAATTCTATTCATTTTTCCAGGGACATCATCTTCTATGAACATATTTTTCCTTTTATCTCATTCAATCATCCTTCCACTTCTTATCTTGATTCTTTTGTGTTTCCCCATTGTGTTTCTGATGCATCTCATGTTTCTAATGCACCTTATGTTTCTGATCCTCCTAACCTTCCTTTGGTTGATTCAATCTTGGCCACTTCCCAACCTGATTCAACCTTTGATCCTACTCCTTCTACTTCTAATACTTCCCATTGTGATTACCAACCTGATGTGTCTTTTCCTTCTGATTTGGATCCTGTTGTTCCTCCCTCATCACCTTCCCTTGATCAATCTTTGCTTATTTCCTCATCCTCTTCCTTACCTGCCTTAAGGAGATCAACTAGAACCCATCACCCACCCTCTTACCTTGCTGATTATTTTTGTAATGCAGTTAGTACCAAGCCTGCTTCTGGTTTGCCTTATGACATTTCAAATGTCTTCAGTTACTCACATCTTGGACCTCAGTTTGCATCCTTTGTCATGGATGTTAGTTCTGTCCCTTCTGAGTCTGTTTCGTTTTCTTAGGCAATTCAGTTTCCTGAGTGGAAAGCTGCCATGGACAAGGAAATTGCAGCTTTGGAGCTTAATAATACTTGGACACTAACCTCTTTACCTGCAGGTAAGTCTCCCATTGGCTATAAATGGGTCTATAGGGTTAAGTATCACTCAGATGGTTCTATAGAGAGGTACAAAGCTCGTTTGGTTGCCAAGGGTTTTACCCAACAGCTTGGTTTGGATTATTTAAAAACTTTTAGCCCTGTTGCTAAGTCCGTTTCAATTAGAATTGTCTTATCTTTGGCTGCTGTGCATGGGTGGTTTCTTCACCAAATGGATGTCAATAATGCTTTTCTCCATGGTGAGTTGGTTGAGGATGTTTACATGTGTTTACCACCCGGTTTTCACAGCAAGGGGGAGCATCTGGTATGTAAATTGAATAAGAGCCTTTATGGATTGAAACAAGCCTCTAGAAAATGGTCTGAGAAGTTTTCATCCACCATTTTGCAAATGGGCTTCATTCAATCAAAATCAGTTTATTCTATGTTTACATACACACAAGGAGCTTCATTCACAGTGCTCTTGGTTTATGTAGATGATATATTGTTGACTGGTAATAATCCAACTTGTGTTCAACATTTGAAGAAGGTTCTTGATGACAGATTTGGTTAGAAGGATCTGGGGTCCTTAAGGTACTTCTTAGGGCTTGAAGTGGCTAGAACTAATGCAATTATAAGCTTGAACCAGAGAAAGTATGCCTTGGAAATTTTGGAAGATACAGGTTTTCTAGGTTCCAAACCAGTCAAGTTTCCCATGGAGCAAAACTTAAGGTTGTCAAAGTATGAGGGAAAGCCATTGACAGACCCTGCTCAGTTTAGAAGGCTTATTGGGAGACTCTTATACCTTACTTTGACAAGACCAGACATCACATATGCTATGCACAGGCTAAGTCAGTATGTATCACAGCCAAGAGAGCCCCATTTACTAGCTGCTAATAGAGTACTTCAATATATAAAAGGCTCACCAGGAAAAGGCATTTTTTTCCCAAGCCAATTTGATCTGCATATTAAGAGCTTTTGTGATGAGGATTGGACTGGATGCCCTGACACTAGGAGATCTTTAACAGGTTATGCTATTTTCTTAGGAGAATCATTAATTTCATGGAGGTCTAAAAAGCAAGGTGTTGTTCCAAGGTCCTCAACTGAGGTTGAGTACAGAGCAATGGCAAGTGTAGCGTGTGAAGTCACTTGGGTGCTACAAATACTTAAAGATTTAAGGGTGAATCATACAAGACCAGCTATGCTGTTCTGTGATAACCAAGCAGCCCTGCATATAGCTGCAAATCCAGTCTTCCATGAAAAACAAAGCATATTGAGGTGGACTGAAATTTGGTAAGGGATAAGATCATGGAAGGTATGATTAAAACATTTCATGTTGCTACTAATTCAAAAGTGGCAGATATTTTTACCAAAGCACTTGGTTTCTCAGCTTTTACAAGACTTTCTGGAAAGTTAGGTTTGAAGGACATTTTTGTTCCTAGGATTGTAAAGGCACAAATCACAGATCAAGTTTCAATTCAAGAAGGTCAAGTCTCAGAACTTGAGGTTCAGGACTTGAGGGGGAGTGTTGAAGCTGGAACTGAATCACATAAAAAGGACAAAGCCAAACATCAAGTGCAAGGCAAAAAGACGTGCGTAAGGTTAAAAGATTAGAGCAAGCTGAAGAACAAAACGACTGCGTGTTGATTAATAAGATCACATGCTTAGCATGTGAAGTAATTTAATTCTAGTTAATTGTATTAGTGGTCCACCTGTCAAGCATCTAATGGTTCAGTTGTATTTCCGTTAGATTAGGGAGTTTGTTAATTTTCTGTTTTCAGTCTTAGCTCCTCTGTTGCTATATATATAGAAATAGGGACTCATCTAATTAATCACTTTGTACATTTTCTAATTTTGATGAATGAGAAATATCTTCTCTCACAAATATTTTCTCTCTAAACTTTCAGAAACCTCCTTTTCTAATACCCTAAACTAAAGGGATGGTGGCAGAGGAAGGCAGAGAATCATTTACTGCCTACATTCCCTCGTCTTTCCAAGTTATGTATTAGGGGATGGCTTAATCTCACTTCAATGCCTCTATTTCCATATCTTGAAAAGCTAGAGCTGTATTACTGTAGCTTCAAGCCTTTGGAGCAGACTACACAAATAGCAATAGCAGCAACAACAATAGCATCAAAATCCTCTTCTTCTTCTTCTACAATTTCCAACTCCTCATTCACCCCTTTCTCTAAATTAACATCTTTGGAAATTGGATGGATGAAGGAACCTCTACTGGAGGAGTTCATGCAGAATCTTATTTCTCTCAATCATCTATTGATATATGAATGTCGTGGTCCTCTCATTCAAGGTATTAGACATCTCACTACACTTAAAATATTGGACATTTGTTCTTCTGTGGTGTTTGATTTACCAAATGATGTGAATGAGATGGAATGGCAAGGCCTTAGGAAGCTCAAGTTTCTAAGTCTCTTTCAGCATCTAGAACTGGAGTCCCTTCCAGTGGGGCTTCAACATGTCACCTCCCTGCAAAAGCTCATGCTTGATTATTGTCCTAATTTGAACACTATGCCGGAGTGGATCTGCAACCTCAAGTCTCTTCGATTACTACAAATTTTGCAATGCCCCAAATTGAAATCACTACCTGAAGGGATTTGCGGCCTTACCTTTTTGCAGACTCTAGAAATTTCAAAGTTCTTCAATTTGACTTTATTTCCTAAAGATATGGGCGGTCTTGCCTCTTTGGAAGAATTGTATATTTCGGAAGTCCCCAATTTGATATCACTCCCCGAAGGAATACATAGCCTTACATCTCTGTGTATACTAGACATTTCGAAGTGGCCCAATTTGACATCATTGCCTTAATGGATGGGTGGCCTTGCATGTTTGGAAACACTATATATTTCGGAATGCCCCAATTTGGCATCGTTGCTTAAAGGGATGTATGGCCTTACCTCTTTGAAGATACTGTGTATTGAAGATTGTCCAATCTTATTAAAAAGATGCAACAGGAAACAGGTGAGGATTGGCATAAAATTTCTCACATCCCAAACTTGTTAAGGGTCCGACAGGAAAGAAATTTAGGTATCTCTCTAAGTCACCATTTTTTATCCTAGTCCTTGATAGAAAATTAATAACCCAATTACTTCTTCTTCAACATGTTTATTGTTCTCTCTTAATATCCTCTATATTTATCGGTGATTAAATTTCAGATGAAGAACCAAATGAAACACCAAAGAAGCCAGCTCCTAAGAGTTGGAGCTTAATCAAAATTTTTGGGTGCGACAAGTTTTAAACAAGTCAACAACTTAGGTATTTTCTCGTATGTTTCTTCTTTTACTTATCCATGTTCGTCTCCTTGCAAGATTTGCATCCTAAAAATTAATTCACATATTAGGCAAAAGAATATGTGAATTCTCCTTCATCTATTTCTCTATTTCAATAAATTATATATGTTGTATTTCCAATAGAGTTCATGAGATAATGTACCTGCGGTGCTTTATTTCTCATTGTGTAAACAATCTAAAATTTGGCACATAATGATATTTGGATATTATTATGGGGAGAGTTGAACTTGGAAAAATTGTGGGGGAGAATTGAATCTAGCAACCACACTACAAGAATTAGCTTTGTTGTGAGGTATTTTCTTGGTTCAATTCCATTTTCTATACATGCTTCCAACTTGTTGTGTCTCACTCTCATGGCATAATTACATTGAGATATGTTGATGATTGATTTTATAAAGAATGGAAGTAGTCATGAGTCCTGTGACAGGTGAGCCTATGCATCTAAAATCCTATACTGCTTTAATTTCTGCTTCTATATCTTAGTTTATGAGGTTTGCATATTATAATTCTCTAATTTTTTATTATTCAAATATACTTTTCCCTTACAAAGTAAGTCATAATTTGTTTCCACAATTTTGTATAGCTTTGAAGATAGTTTAAAACTTTATCTATTGAAGGGTAGGGGCAATCAGGTTTTTTTTTTTTTTTTTAGGGAGGGGGGGTGTTGTGGGGAGGGGGGGAGAGAGAGATATTTTTCTGGTTGGGAATATAGAAATCCCAATGAATTCTCACTTGAAAGGAGGAAAATTATATTACAATGAACCAAAATAATATGGAACAAATATAATATTGGAAGCTTTGTTGTATACTTTTATATCTTTTCTCACTTATTTTGGAAAAAAATGCAGGTGGAAATAGGTAAGAGTGGACTAAGCTACTCGCATCCTAGAGTTTGAAATTGATTTTAGAAGGATTGGACTCCAGTGTATCTACAAGTTCATACATCTTCCTTTCCCAGTTCTCTCAAATACTGATCTAGTTCACAGCTTTTTCCTTTGGTTTCAGGCATATGCAGTAGCCTGAGGAGAATTGAATACTAAAGCTGATAAGAGTTTTAGAGTGCATGTTTATTCAAACCTTAACTGGTACAAGTAATTAACAAAAAAAAAAAAAAAAAAACTATCTTGTTCCTTCCCTAGTTGAATCTTTCATTTTAGATTCGTAAGGATTGTCCTGAGATTTGTAAATACTGGGAACTCATCAGTGTCCCATCTTACCACAAAGACGCAAAAGGAAGTATGTGGGGATTTCCATTAGATTTCTTTACATCCTAGAGTTGGAAGGGGATCCATTTCAATGGTAGAAAACTTAGGTCTACTTATCACTGTTTTTTCCGTCTTTAATAGAACTCAAAATCCAAATTTCTTTATTTTTATCTCCAAGAAATGGAACATAATGAAATTTTTTTGGTTTCTACAAGACACCAACTCAATGGTATTAGCATTTTCATTCTTTTCATCATTTCGGCATATATAAGGAAACAAAATATGTGAATTTTCCTTTATCTATTTCTTATTTCAAACAATTTATATCATGGTATCTCAAACTGAGTTGATTAGGTGGTGTATTTGGTGAGAAAATAGTGTAAATAGTGAGAAAATTGGCACTTGGTGATATTGTGGTAAAGTTTGTGGGGAGGATTAAATCTAGCACATATGTCTACAGTACAGAAATTAGCTTCTTGTGCAGGTATTCTATTTGTTCATTCCTTTTTATATATAGTCTTCAAACTTGCAGTATCTACAAATGATATGCAGTATTTGTGTTTATATATATATCTGTGTTTATTCCCTTTTTTTGTTGTGCAGTATCTACAAATGATGATGACAACCACAACAAAAATTCACAAAATTTTAGTTAAGTTGCTAACGACTATTTTGTCAATAACAGAAGAATTTCTGCATTTCCTTCTTATTTTGTTTGGTATCTTGGTGTTATTTGAAAACAAAGTGTCAATTTTTAGACCCCTTAAAACACAATTGGATTAACCTAGGAATTTAGCCAAGTTGTTACTTAGTCAAATTAATTAAATCTAGGTTAACACAATCAAATAATCATATCAAGTATAGCAGCGGAAATATAAAGAACACAAAGATATGATCACCCAGGAAACTAAACCGGTAAAAACCTGGGGAGGATTTAATCTAGCTATCTTCAAGGTAAACTTGAATCCACTATCTTGAAAGAATCGAAGTTCATACAATAAGACTTACAAGCCCCCACGCTCGACTTCTTATTGCTACCCACCAGTAGAACTTACTGACACGACCACATGCAAGCTTCGAATCCACAGACTCCTTCTTTCTTGGATTCTCCACCAAATACAAGCACACCCGCATGTGTTTTCTTTAAGGTTCAATGGCAGCAACTGGAATGATCATCAAGGTGTAGAAAAATCTTCTCCTTGAAAACCCTAAGTTTATGTGAAGGAAACCTCCTCAAAGATCTCACAAGAGATTCCCATAAACAGCAATATGAGCAACACAAAAACGTGGCTAGGGTTTCCCTTATATACCTAGGGTAAATTAAAAACCTAAACCAATTAAAACTCTTTATGGCTGAGTTGGAAAACCTATTTAAAAAACGTCAGGTACGATTTTCGATTGATCGAGCCTAAGCTTCGATCGATTGAAATGTACAGAAATTGTTTTTTAAATAGCTTAGTATTACATTCCAACTTTACAACTAAGAACCAACTTTGAGCACTTCTAAAACAACTTAAATACATTGTTTTGATCATGGTTTGCCAACAATACAAATTAGGATTCTAAATACATAAAACCTAAGTCTTTAGAACCTAACAAACTCCCCCTTTGGCAATCCGTGACAAAACGCAACTTAAATAGCTCAAAGTTTACAAGTAAAATCCCTTTACAAAATAATGCTCAAAAACACAAATTCAATCTAACTACTATCCATCAGTTGCAAGAATAGACAGCAGCTCAAATGAATAAACTTATATATTTCCTGAAACACTTAAACAAAATGCATAACCGCATGTGTGGAAAAAATACAAGTAAAGAAAAATAAAAATCTTGATTTCAAACACAAACAATAAAGACATATAATAATGAAGAACTCATAATCATAAATCAATAAGTTTGAAACAAGAACCACAAAAAATATACTCCCCCTAACATGTATATCCCAACAAAATAAAGACAATGTGGCAAGAGCTAAAAAATAAAATACAAAGTGAAGCACCTAGATACAATCTAAACAACTCCACAAGCTCTAACCAATCAAAAATAAAGTCTCCCCCTAAAACAAAAAACAAGTACAAAAAATGTCAAAAACATCTCTCTATGTACTCCCCCTTTTTGTGACGGAATGCCAAAGGGCAATCAAAATCCATCATCAAAAGGAGGTGGCGATGAAGAACTCTAAAACCGTGCCAAATCTACTCATAGACCTCTAATCTCATCCAAAATGTCCACCAAAACCTATCCTTAAGCCGCCTGAACGGTCAAGACATGATCCAACATACATCGAATGTCGAAATCATCCGAAGTAGTCGGTGGAGGAACATCAGTAGCAGCAGCATCACCAAAAGTCTCAGCAGCACCTGTAGAGGAGGGAGGAGGGGGAACACTACTAAAGGATGCACCATAAGAGACCGAAGGATCAGCTCTCAAATGAACAGCCCTCTGACAAAGGAAAGTGGCACCTAGAGGACCAACAACATGGACAGGCTCACTAAAGGGAAAGTCAGCTAGACCTAAAAACAAAAGTATCCTATGAATGAAAATAGGATATATAAGCGTATGTCCTACAACAGAACTCCTATGAACTTCGTTCAAAGAACGAAGGAACAAGTGAGGAAAACTGATAGAAGCACCGGACATAAACGCATATAGAAACACACATCGCTTTAGAGGGATGGTGTGTAGATGAGAAATGGGCCACAAGGAATGACACGCAACTCGAAGAAACGAATATGCGGTCTCAATAAGCGCAGAAGACGTGATCCGAGGATCAGAACCCCACTGGATAGATGAGCTAGTGATGTGTGACATGACCTCATCAATGGAAGGTGACTCATCATGGGGATAGACCGGGTCAGTGACAATCGGAACCCCAAGAGCCTCAGCCACTACCTTAGGGGTAATGGTGAACTCCTTACCTCGTATCCAACTCCGAACAACGGTGTTAGAATCATAGATGTGACATGTGAGGTTAGAGAAGAACTCTCTAATCAAAGCGGTCGGGGGTGGAGGATCTATCTCTAAAAGTGACAGCCAACCTCTAGACTCAAGATTAGCCTTAATGGCTAGATCGACCTCATCAAGAATCACAGAACGCTCAGCCCAAATCTTACGTTTACTATTAAGCTTCTTATAGGCTTCACGCGCACGCTCATTCCTAAACAACTGAACCCTAGGAGGAGACATAGCAGGGGTAGAGGGAACCTTATTAGCTCTAGTCTTCCTAGGCATGGTGCTAGAATAAGGAACAAGAGCACAAAAAAATGGGAAAAACAACAAAAACAAAACCAAGGGCAGACAGCAAGTTAGCCAAAAAAAAAATATTAGAACAAGAAGAACTATATGATGCATGAACATATTAAATGATATGATGCATGAGCTAATACAGAAAATTAGGTCCAAATTAAGTTCAAATTCACAAAATTGGCTTGAGCATAGAGTTTCTAACAAAAACCCCAAAAAAAATTCAACCACTTGTTAATTTTTCAAAAATAAAGTGACTAATTGACCATTACACAAGTTAGGAAACTCATTAGAATGATCAATTATATCAAAACAACAAGCCAATTTCATCAATTTCAACTCAATTTAACAAAATCCCCAAATTGGACTAAGCATAAACCCTAGAATTTTCAATTTTACACAAAGCCCCAAATTGATCAAATTAATCAATACCAATCATAAATATATCAATATCCCATCAAAACCCAATGATCAATTTCAGAAAACAAGGCTTGAATCATCAAAAATCCCAAAAATAAAGAGGTCCGAAAATAACCCTTAAATGCATGAAATCATGAAAATAAAACAAAAAGGAGGGTTAGAATAGTCATACTGGCCTTGAGGGAGGAAAACCTTGCAAATATTGAGGAAGAAAATGACAAAAAAATTGTAGAGAATCCTTGCCAAGTCAGAGAGAGAAGAAAAGTTGAAAAACTTTTTGAAAATGATGTTTTTGAAACAGTCAAAGAACTGTTTTAAAAAACTTGAAATATGATCTTCATTGATCGAAAATCAGGTTCGATCAATCGAACCAGGCAGAGGCTCACATAAATTTTAAGGCAAAATTTCGATTGATTGAAAAGTAGATTGGATCAATCGAAATTCTAGAAAAACAGCTTTTTGAGAGAAAAACCAGATTTTTTGAAAAACTTACCTCAAAGAATTGAATATAACAAAACAAATACATGAGTATGAGATGAAATGCTCTCCCAAAAACAAGATTTAAACCCAATTTTCCAAAAATTTATATTTTAAACAATCTCCCCCATTTTTAAAGCAACAAAAACAGTTTTTGCATAAAACTCAAAGTAATTTTTAAACGTGGTTGGTCAGACTATAAACACACACAATTACATGTACAAAGTTTAGCAAAGAATAACTTGTGTTGTTTGTGCTACTAGCAAAAAGCTTGAGATACATGTGAGGTGATATGAGAACAGAAATTAATCACAAAGTCTACACAATTCATCACACAGAATTTAAAAGAGACTATCACCTAAAGAGTTACATCATATAACTCCCACATCTCCTGGAACATAAGCTTGCAATCATGTAAGTTTCTTGAATTTTGCCTTATAATATACACACTAATTTTTAATTTAAGTGATTTGGCATTCAGCCTAATAGTACACACAAATTTTAATGTAAGAGATTTATCATTTAAACCGAGGCTTCACCTTATGTTCTTTTTGTGCATGTGCTACATTTTCTTGAGCACAAAATCTTATGATATGCACTACGGTGTTCATGATTGGCTAGTGCACAGTGGTGAGATGGTTATTTATGCCTTTCTCAAAAGGATCAAGTCCAACAGTCAAACAACATATGACTTCAAGATTAAGACAAAGTGATAAACACCATAAACATCTTTCCCACACAACATATTCAACAAAGTTTTCAATTGTAAAGTGCAATAAATAAGCTCATCAAAGCTAAACAAAGTACAACAAAACATGTCATGTGAAAATGAATTGACCAACCTTGTTTTCAAAAAACAAAGAGAATAGTGCAAGAACAATAATGTGCTTCCTTTTACTTTCCTTTCTTTCCCTTTTTATTTTATTTTATATTAAATAAAAAAACACCTAGATTGAAATGCATGAATGTAATGCAATGCAAATCCTAGAGACAAAAAGGAAAAACACAAAAACCAAAGAACAATGGCCACAAAGGAAAAGCAATGAAGCACAAGGACCAAGAAATCAGAACAGTTCAGGGACACAGAATCACACCAATTACTTGACGAAGGGTTTCAAACTTACTTCTATTAAGAGGTTTGGTGAAAATGTCGGCATTCTGACGCTCAGTAGGAATATACTCAAGACACACAATCTTTCTTTCAACAAGATCCCTAATGAAGTGATACCTAATCTCAATGTGCCTTAGTCTTAGAATGTTGAACAGGGTTCTTAGATATATCAATAGCACTAGAGTTATCACAGTAAACAACCATGGTATCTTAGGATATCCCATAATCAGTTAAAACCTTTTTCATCCAAAGAAGCTGTGAGCAACAACTTCCAGCAACAATATATTCTGCCTCTGCAGTAGACAAAGACACAGAATTTTGCTTTTTACTCATCCAAGCAACAAGATTGGCTCCTACATAAAAATACCCACCAGTGGTGCTTTTTCTATCATTAGCATTACCAGCCCAATCAGAATCAGAAAAACCAGCCAGGGACAGATTAGATTCTTTACTATAAAATAATCCATAATCACAAGTTCCACCAACATATTTAATAATTCTTTTGATAGCATTCAAATGTGAAACTTTATGATTAGATTGAAATCTAGAACAAACACCAACACTAAAGGCAATATCAAGCCTACTAACAGTCAAATATAACAAGCATTCAATCATACTTTTGTATAATGTAACATCAATAGACTCACCTGAAGGATCATTTGTTAATTTGACATTGGCAGCCATTGGTGTTCTGGAATGTGCAGCATTGTCCAATCCAAACCGCTTGACTAGATTCCTTGCATATTTTGCTTGGTTGATGTAGATTCCTGAGTCCGTTTGTTTTACTTGTAATCCCAAAAAATAAGTTAGTTCTCCAACCATACTCATTTCAAACATGGACTTTATTTCATCTGCAAAAGAATGAGGAAGAGAGTCATTAGAAGCACCAAAAACAATATCATCAACATATATTTGAGCTACAACAAAACTATTCTTATCATTTCTTATGAAGAGAGTAGTGTCTGCAGATCCCCTTTTGAATCCATGCTCAGTGAGATATGCAATCAATCTATCATACCAGGCTTGCGGAGCTTGTTTCAACCCATACAATGCTCTCTTCAATTTGTACACATCATCCGGTCTGTGAGGATCAATAAAACCTTTAGGTTGTTCCACATAAACTTCTTCTTGCAACATCCCATTCAAGAAAGCACTTTTGACATCCATTTGGTATAGCTTGAAATTTAGATGACTAGCTATAGCCAAAAGTATCCTAATGGATTCCAGTCTAGCTACCGGTGCAAATGTCTCATCAAAATCAACCCCTTCCACCTGTGTGTAACCTTGAGCAACAAGTCTAGATTTATTTTTGATAACTGTGCCATGTTCATCAGACTTGTTCTTAAAGATCCACTTAGTTCCAATCACATTTACTCCCTTTGGTCTTGGAACTAATTCCCACACATCATTTCGAACAAACTGATGAAGTTCTTCATGCATGGAGTTTACCCAGTCAGCATCTTGAAGAGCTTCATCTACCTTTTTTGGTTCGAATTGGGACAGATAGCATGAGTGAGTAATTACACTTAAGGCTTTTGACTTTAATCTTATGTTATCATTCAGACTTCCCAATATGTTTGAGGAGGGATGGTTAAGTCTTATTCTAGAGGAAGGACCCTTGACTAGGGATGTTGATGTACCTTTTTGTTCTGGTGAAGGGCTGAACTCATGTAGTGCTTGTTGGGTCTCATGTACCGGTGTGGATGGTTCCGGACTTGATGGAACAGACACAGCATCATTTAGTATCATCAACTCTTCATCACTGTGCTTACAAACATAATCAACAGGAAGTGAGTCATCATTTTTCACAGGCATATCTTGAACAGGAGTGGCATTTTCTAATTGTGATTCAGAACAAACTTCATCATTAATCACAACATTTGATGATTCCATCACAGTTTTGGTTCTCAGATTGTACACTCTATATGCTATAATAGTAGAGGAGTACCCTAGAAAATATCCCTTGTCACTCTTAGCATCAAATTTTTCAAGGTTCTCTCTATCACGTAGAATGTAACAATCACTACCAAAAATCCTGAAATACTTAACAACAGGCTTCTTTCCTTTCCAGAATTCATACGAAGTCTTCTTTGAATCAGGTCTGAAATACACCCGGTTGAGTGTATGACAAGCAGTATTAATTGCTTCTCCCCAGAAGGATTTGGGCATCTTTTTGTTGTGTAGCATGACACGAGCCATCTCTTGAACAACCCTATTTTTTCGTTCCACTATTCCATTCTGTTGAGGAGTCTTGGGTGAGGAGAACTCTTGATGTGTGCCTTAATCATTATAGAAAGTGGCCAGCTTGGTATTCTCAAATTCTCTTCCATGGTCACTTTTGATTCTGGCTACTACAGTATCTTTTTCAACCTGCAACTTTTTGCATAGATGTATCATCTTCTCAGGAGCCTCAGCTTTGTCTTTCAACAGCACCACCTAAGTATATCTAGTGAAGTCATCCACAACCACCAGAATATATTTCTTTCCACCTAAACTCTGAACTCTAGCAAGACCCATGAGATCAATGTGAAGAAGCTCCAAAGGCCTTGAAGTTTGTACACTTGCCACAGACGGATGTTTAGACTTTATCTGTTTACCTATCTGGCATGGTCCACATATGCACTTATCTATCTTCCCAAACTTAGGTAGACCAACAACTGCATCACATTTGGAGATTTTTTCTAACTGTTTATGACTAGCATGTCCTAAACGTTGATGCCACAAATCAACTTGATCTATCTTTGCACTAAAACACTTGTTACTTATGCTTGGAGTCAATCCATAACAATTATCTGCAGTCCTTACACCAACACACATACAGTCACTTCCACCATCAAGAATCTCACATTCATACTTGGTGAAGAGAACATTTAGCCCATTATCACAAATTTGACTAATGCTGAGTAGGTTTGCCTTCAGTCCATCGACATACCAAACATCTTCAAATACCAGCAATCCTGGGATGTCCACGGTTCCAATCCCTCTAATTACAGATTTGCTTCCATCTCCAAAAGTGACTGTTCCAATCTTTCCTTCAAAGAGAGTTTTGAATAGACCTTTGTTACCTGTCATATGCCTTGAACAACCACTATCCAAATACCAAAGACATGAATCACGTGCCTTTAAGGCGGTTAAGGCAGTAAAACACAAATAATCATTATCACATGTGATAGGCAGTCTAAGGAAAGATTTAACATGTGCAACAAGCAACAAATATCCAGAGTAAGCAAATTGATAGATAAGCATTATCCTTTGCAAAAAATCCATAATAAAGGAGTCAAGGATCAGCTTAGTGATCAAAAGATCAACAACAAAAGAGCTACCTGCTCTGATATCACTTGTTAGTTTTTAGACCCCTTAAAACACAATTGGATTAACCTAGGAATTTAGCCAAGTTGTTACTTAGTCAAATTAATTAAATCTAGGTTAACACAATCAAATAATCATATCAAGTATAGCAGCGGAAATATAAAGAACACAAAGATATGATCACTCAGGAAACCAAACCGGTAAAAACCTGGGGAGGATTTAACCTAGCTATCTTCAAGGTAAACTTGAATCCACTATCTTGAAAGAATCGAAGTTCATACAATAAGACTTACAAGCCCCCACGCTCGACTTCTTATTGCTACCCACCAGTAGAACTTACTGACACGACCACATGCAAGCTTCGAATCCACGGACTCCTTCTTTCTTGAATTCTCCACCAAATACAAGCACACCCGCATGTGTTTTCTTTAAGGTTCAATGGCAGCAACTAGAATGATCATCAAGGTGTAGAAAAATCTTCTCCTTGAAAACCCTAAGTTTATGTGAAGGAAACCTCCTCAAAGATCTCACAAGAGATTCACATAAACAGCAATATGAGCAACACAAAAATGTGGCTAGGGTTTCCCTTATATACCTAGGGCAAATTAGAAACCTAAACCAATTAAAACTCTTTAGGGTTGAGTTGGAAAACCTATTTAAAAAACGTCAGGTATGATTTTCGATTGATCGAGCCTAAGTTTCGATCGATCAAAATGTACAGAAACTGTTTTTTAATAGCTTAGTATTACATTCCAACTTTACAACTAAGAACCAACTTTGAGCACTTCTAAAACAACTTAAATACATTTTTTTGATCATGGTTTGCCAACAATACAAATTAGGATTCTAAATACATAAAACCTAAGTCTTTAGAACCTAACACAAAGGTGCTACACTTGTTCTAGAAGTTCACGGTTGTTCTAGAAGTTCACAGTTTCAGGGGTATATTTAACTTGGTGCTGCACTTGGAGTTGATTTCTCCTTTTAAATGGAAATTGTTCCTATATTTTATTGAAAAAAATCAAAGTACCTGTTGAAGACAATAGCATTACAAATGACAAAAACAGAAGCAGTAAAAACGAAAAAAGAAAAGCAAGATTAAAGAGTGAAACGACAAAGGCAAAAGGAAGATTAAAACGGGGCGTTTTGATTAATGAAGTCACACAAGCCACATGGGTGAAGGAACACAGAGTTCAGTTAGAGAAGAAGCTAGCTGTCAAATTGTAATTGGTTGATTAGTTGAAAAACAGTTAATTAGTTTTCGCACCTGGAGCAATGCTCTGTTTTGGGATTGTATATAAGTAGCTTAGTTAGTAATTATATTTTGATTGATTTAGTTTGTAATACCAATTTAGTTAATGAGAATTCTAGCATTTTTCAATTCTCTGTCATTTTACATGGTATTAGAGCACATTTTCCCTCATTTTCTCTCTTGCCAAACAGATTTTCTTTTGATTTTCTTTGTTTTCTTCATTTTCTTGGTTGCTCATTGCTTCAGATTCATCAAGTGCTCCTTCTTCTTCATCTGCACCTACTGCAAGTGCAGCTATGGCAGATGAATCTACTAATAACCCCTTTTTCTTACCAGCGAATGAAAATCCTGGTTTAATTCTCACATCTCAACCTCTCACTGGTCTTAAGAATTACATGACTTAGGCGAGATCTGTGTTTCTGGCTTTGAGTTCCAGAAATAAATTTGGATTTGTCAATGGTTTCAATCTCAGAACTAGATCCAGCCTCACCTTTGTTCAATTCTTGGAACATGTGTAACACTACAATCCTTTCATGGCTAACTAATTCACTCAGTCCTGATCTTAAGGCTAGTGTGATTTACATCAATTCCGCAAAAGATTTGTGGATTGATCTCAAGAACAGGTTATCCTAGGACAACACTCCAAGATTGTTTGAGCTTCAAAAGGAGATTTCACATTTGGTTCAAGGATCAATGTCAGTGAGTTCCTATTTTACCAAATTGAAGACTTTATAATCAACCTTTCACAGTTTGCAATTGTCCTTGTGTTTGTGGTTCTAAGTCATCTCAACTAGATGCACAACATAAAGAGCATGTTTTTAGGTTTTAATGGGGTTAAATGATAGTTATGGAACTCTGATTGGGCAAATCTTGCTAATTGAGCCTTTTCCCTCTCTTATCAAGGTGTGTTCATTGATTTTGCAAGAAGAGAAAAGAAGAAGCATAGGTAACACTGTCAATGTGATTCAACAAGTTCAGCAATTGGATCTTGTTACTATGTATGTGAGTGGCCCTAGGCCTTTTCAAGGCACTCAAGGTCATACTCAAAACAATGGAGGAAAAGGTAATTCTAAGGAGGAAAGACCTAGTCTATACTTACTGTGGTTTCACTGGTCATATTGCTGACAAATGCTACATGCTTCATGGATATCCCCAGAGTATAAACCAAAAGGTGGGACTAAGGCTATGGCTAATCAAAATCATTGGAGGTTTTGGTTTTGATATTCATTCTGTTGCTCAATCTGGTGATGT